>BFEA01000359.1:1473478-1523038 GCA_003427395.1 Chara braunii | reverse complement strand
GGGGGTTGGGTAGCCCCGCGGCGGGGGTCCGGGGGTGAAACCCCTACCCCGGCTTGGGCCCCAGGGATCCCCGCGTGACAATCTTGGTTTCAGGTACCCCCACCAAATGGTTGGATGGGAATACCTGAAACTGCATTCAGAAGCTTCAACCACTTTAGGTCATTTTAGGAATTTCAGGTGGGGACCTGAAACCGCAGTCATGACCTGAAGTGGTTGAAGCCTCTGAAAGGGGTTTCAGGTACCCCCATCCAACCATTTGGATGGGGGGACCTGAAACCCCTTTCAGAAGCTTCAACCATTTCAGGTCATTTCAGGAATTTCAGGTGGGAACTTGAAACCGACGTAATGACCTGAAGTGGCTGAAGCTTCTGAACGGGGTTTCAGGTACCCCCATCCAAATGGTTAGATGGGAGTACCTGAAACCCCTTTCGGAAGCTTCAACCACTTCAGGTCATTTCAGGAATTTCAGGTGGGGTCATGAAATCGTAGTAATGACCTGAAGTGGCTGAAACCTCTGAAAGGGGTTTCAGGTACCCCAATCCAACCATTTGGATGGGGGTACCTAAAACCCCTTTCAGAAGCTTCAGCCACTTCAGGTCATTTTAGGAGTTTCAAGTGGGGACGTGAAGTGGCTGAAAGTGATCTGTAAATAGCGTCTGTCGTTAACCATCTCTCAGTCAAAAGCCATCTGACCCAATGGAAAAGTCGTGACTCAAAGGCCCAAGCAGCAGCACACCAATGGAAATTCGGGAAAGGTACCAGGCCCTGACATTCGAAAGCAGACAGGTCGTGGGGATGTGGTACCAGAACCATGTCAAGCCCCAAGAAGCAGAGGCTGGCACGAGTTGAAGTCCGGTCCCAGACAATATAAGGCCTGGCCAGTCTCCTCATTGGGCAGATTGCTCATTCGCATGAAGTGTGGAAGTGCTGGTGCACTTGTGCGATATTGAAAGGGCCGAAGCGCTAAGCCAGGGAGCTGCGCTAGTAGAGGGAGAGAGAGGGAGCAGCGATAGCTGCCCAGCTCTGGCAGAGGGAAGGCAGCCATAGCTGCACCAGTGCTAGTAGTCAGTAGAAGACCTCAGAAGGGTTAGTAGAGTTAGCAGAGGGTGTATTCAGAGTTGGTCCTCGAGTAGTAGGGAGTGTGAGTGCATGCAAATATGGAGAGAAGATACAGGGAGGTCGTAGACAGAGAGAAGACCAAGAGAGAAGAGAAAAGAGTATCAGGAGAAATACGTACCTGTACTCAAAACAATGTAGTCGAGGTTTTAGTCTCACAGAGTAACCACATTGTAAGTGCGATGGGAATTCCCCCGCAACAGACCTTCTACCTCACGCCGCTCAGTCTGCTTCGAAGCTCTAGCTTCATACTCTTTAAATATCTCCAAAAACACTAGTCTCCATGAGGACACGTTTCCCAAGTAGGCTGAACGAAGAATTGCAGAAAGTGACCGAAAAAATTATTCAAGAAAAATATTTGAGAAAATATTTGAGAAAATATTTGAGAAAGAACCCTTGGATACGTCCCTGTCTTTGTCGTATGCCTATTCTTCATTGATGTGTTGTCCAACTTCTGTGTGTAGGCGCCGCATTATCATTTGTCTTTTAAGTCTTGGTCGTATCCTCGTGGATTGGCGGTGACATCTTCTGGCCTGCTTTTTCGTCAACGGGCTTACCGTCCCGCAACTGAAAGTGCAGGTACCTGACCCTTATTTCGGACTCCACGGAAAATGTATATCTTACCTGTGTCCGGCGGGGTCTGTAACACCCTTCGTTCTCGAGGGGAGGTCCTATTTCAGTTTGCCATTGCCTATCTGTTCTGTCCAGAAATCCAAAAAAATCCAGGCCGGTTCTCTAAACGAGGAGAGGGTTTATTTCAGTCTACCACTGCCTGTAACACCCTTCAATACTGGTCACTTGGGTTAGCGTTGTTGAGCACTTGTGACCGGAACTCCTAATTGCTTATGTGATAATTTGTTGGAATTCTAAAGTTGCGCTACATGGTCTTCATCTCTCTGGCCTCCAGTGTGAAATTCATCTGATCTCATTCATGCGTGTTGTGTGATTCTGTGCGCTCATTGGTGTTGACTAAGAGGTTCGTTGCAGGCCCACAAGGCCCAAACACTTTTTTTTGCCCGAGCTTCCTTGGGACCGCCGATAAATGCGGTGTGACCTAGGCTACCTGAGTGGCCCGGGGTCACTTGCCTGGCCGGGCCAAAAAATAATAAAATGAGGGCCGCGTGAAATGTGCGCTAACGAAGCGGCGATAGCGGCGGTGGCGGCGCCCGGTCGTCAGCGGCGGCTGTGTAGGACGCAACCTCGGGGTATGCAGACGCTGATCTCTTCCACGAGGTGCCTACCCTTCCAGGCACCATAGCTGTGTGAGAGCTATGGCGACAGTGCCCTGGCGTAGCCTTGCCCTTGAGTGGGTAGGGAGTGCTTTGCACTCTTAAGCCATGGCATCCTGGCAGCTCCACACTTGACCTCCATACCAACTGTTATACCTAACAGGATCCCGATACCCGAGGAGCCGTCCTCCCCTCAAGCTTTTTGCTGGAAAGGGGGGGCTCCTTTCTCACCATCCAAAGGTCGTGCATCGTATCTCATGACACGCCATCCCGACTACCTCGACCACTAGGAAAAGCATGGAAGGCGGAGCGGCGCATCTGGATGCAGTGGGAGAGCGTGCGGCTGCGGTGGCAGCGCTCCGGCATGTCCAAGGGCTACAACAAGTCTCGTTTGACCTATCTACGTCGCAAGACAGTCTAAAGTTCATTTTACTTTATATTCTGTTTGATTTAATTTGGTTGTTGCTTTGTCCTCTACGTCCTGTTTAGTTTTCTATAGTTGGTTCATGATGTAGTTTGAAGGTTGTTGTCCGTTAGTATTGAGTTCTTATGTACAATTGAGATATCACTGAAAACATCTACTCAACACACTTCCCTCACGTGATTGGCCTTGAACAGTCATGTCGCGTCAAGGCTAGGACTTGGGATTTGTGCTTGATGTTGCGATTTTCTAGAAGCATATGTCCATTCATAGACTCTCGAGGTTCTTAAGCGTTGGGGCATGTTTGCAGTGGTTTAGGGTGATACTCACAGGGTTGGGATGATATGAGAGACCCGGTGAAGAGCAAACTAGAGTTGTATCCATTGGGTGCGTGGTGGGAAACCCTTCTAGGCAACAAAGGCTCTTTACAGTGTTTTGGATAGTAAGGATGATAGGGTAACCCTAATGCTTAATTTTCTTCCCAGCTTTTAGTCCTTGAGACTGTTCCTTTAGTTTGATATTTTGTAGATTTTCGAAATTTTGATTGTTGTAAAGCCCTGAAGCCCTAAGGGAGGCGGCGCCATCAGCGGGAGTGGGAGACTCACTAGTGGCGGTGGGAACGTTTCCCGGGCGCCCTCGCGTGATTGATGGCCTTGGTCAGTCGTTTTGCGCCGAGGCTAGGACTTGGGATTTGTGCTTGACGTTGCGATCTTCCAGAAGCATATGTCCATTCACAGATTCTTAAGGTTCTTAAGCGTTGGGGCATGTTTGCAGTGGTTTAGGGTGATACTCACAGGGTTGGGATGGTATAAGAGACCCTGTGAAGAGCAAACTAGAGTTGTATCCATTGGGTGCGTGGTGGGAAACCCGTCTAGGCAACAAAGGCTATTTACAGTGTTTGGATTGTGAGGATGAGAGGGTAACCTTAATGCTTATTTTTCTTTCCCAACTCTTAGTTATTGAGATTGTTCCTTTAGTTTGATACTTAGTAGATTTCCGAATTGATTGTCATAAAGCCTTGAAGCCCTATGGGTGGCGGCGTCAACAGCGAGCGTGGGAGACTCGCTAGTGGTGGTGGGAACGATTCCCGGGCGCGAAGGGTAAAATAATTGCCAGCCATAACCGCGTTTGGAGTTACAATTTCGCTTACGTTCTAAGAGTGGTTGAACTCCAAGAATAGGAACAGTCACACAGGGTCACCCATGCCTTGAGTGGTGTGGGGAGTATGTTATGCTGGACTTTGTGCCACCAGGGAAATCTCGCTCGTATCTTCTTTTTTCATATATTATGTGGGCGCGGTTACACATCTCTCCCTCTTTTGAATTCCCTAGGACTCTTTATGTGTGGTCGTTCTCTTGGTTGTTTTCAATCGTTTATTTTCTGTAGACAATTTTTTTTTTTTTTTTTTTTTTTTTTTTTTTTTTTGCAGATCAGAACCTCTCGGTTCTGGCTCCTGCCATTCTGGGGAGCGACAGTCCAGTTCCTATTCCCCTGGCAAGTCAAAAAGTAGTACAAGATTGACGCACTCCACGCTCCTCCCCATTACGGTTGAGAGGCCCGAGTGGGCGGCATTGATTGCTTCCCTCGGGAAGGATGTACCAACCCTCACCCCTGCCTAAGTTAGCCTGTTGCAGCTAAGCTTTTTGTGTGGCTTTTACGTACCTATTTTGCCCTTGGTTTGCCCCTCTCAGCTATGAGTTGTCAGTTATTGCATGTCTCTAGAGCAACCATTGACCTCCATTGGTTCCACTAGTGCCTCTACCAAACTGGCCCCTAAACCCCTCGACAATCATTCCTTGGAGAGGATGCAGTAGGCCCTCTAAGTCCTCTGCCTATTCTGCGCCGTACCATTGCATATCCACCAAGGAAAGCTGATGGGGGGGGAACGGGTCCGGGAAATCTGCGGGTGAGCGCAACGGCACTCCATGGTCCACATTAGTCCATTCTTTGAAGGAGATGTAATAGTCCCTCTTGAAATCCGCATGTTCCTATCCGGGAGTCTGTCCGCCCTCCCATTGGATGTAGGCAATCCAGCCCCCGTTTTCGCTGCCCAACCAGTCCCTTGAGAATTGATTAATTGCTTGTATGATGTCCTTCTTTTGGTGATACTTCTGTAATTGATTCTTTACTTTCTGCCACCGTGAGAGGAGTTCCTGCTGTATATAATGTTTAATTATTTCCGTTACTTCCTCTCCTTCCATCCGGACACCCTCGATAGTGTAAGTGCAGCGCTTCCTCCAAAGTGCCTAGATAACCGCTCTCCTCCCGATCTTGAACATGTTGTTTTCGAACTCGCTGTCTGTGGGGGAGGTCCATGCTTCACAAAGCAACGCCCTCCAATCCCACGGCCAGTTCGAGCCAGTGTCCAGGAGGCGCCATATCCTATCCCACCAGCGCCAAGTGAGGACCGCCCCCGGGCACTGCAGGTGTGTTCAATAGTTTCCGGGATCTTTCGGGAGGGGAAGGCATTTAGGCAGGATTTGCACCAGGGGAGCGCCAGACCCTTCTACTCCAAGGACGTGCGATCTATCAGCCAATTGTTTGTCGGAAGGCAGCGATGTTCAATCTGCCACTGCAGCAACGCAAATTTGGCAGGTCTGGATCGCATGATTGAGAACCACCGAACCGGGCAGACGGTCCCCCCGCTTATGTTCAGGTGGGCTATCCAGCGGGCTTTTACTATTTCTTTAAGGTTCACTTTTCGCCTCAGCAGCCGGTAGGTAGCCTTCACAGACAGGTGAAGGAGGTTTTTATTCGGGCTGGCTTGCGTTCTGCGTTCGGGCGTCCAGTGCCACTCCGCTGGGTCGAAGGAAAGTTCGGCTAGGGGGGATCCGGGACGATATGCGATCCATTCGTCTTTGTGTCTCAGTACCCGGATTTTGTGCAACTCTTCGTTCTTCCACCACCTTACCGTGGCCGGAGAGTACGTGGTGAGGATGTTATCCTTTCCTTTATGGAAGAGTTTGACCTGGGATTCGCCTGCCCCCACTTCCACCACCTTGTCAACAGTTTGTGTGCCGCCCGGGGCTGCGACCCAGTCTCCTTTCGCTAGCCGCAGTCCTTTTCAAAGGGTACGTACCCAGTCCAGAGGGATGTCATAGATCAGAGTTTCTAGGTTCCTTTCAATGTCATGACAATACCTCAACTGACCCCTCAAATGTGGCGTGCTCTTCCAGTCTCTACTCGTCGGGTCCCATATATCTTTGATCCTTACGACACCGTTTCTGACCTAGCTGCTCCATGGGGGGTCTGAGCTGCGGTGTACCCTACCGTTTCTATCAGTAATATTTCTGTTGCCAAAAAGGGGTTGCCTCGTCACTTCTTCCCATCTGTCCGGCGCGGATTTTACCAGCAACGGGAGTTGGCGCCATGCCTTCAGCACTCGGGGCCAGATGTCGTCATTGGCCAGGTCGCTCCTCGCTGCTCCTCGAGTGGAGTCTCTATCGACTCGAGGGCGCCGCGGTATGGACCAGTAACGGTCCTCGAGCCAAGTCAGGGGATCCAGTCCTCGCGGCGCTTGCGGGGCCAGTCTAGCGATCTGTTCAAGTGCAGGGAGTACCAGGGAAGGTCCGACGTAAAAATGAGTCCTTTGACCCATTGCACCATCAAAGCGGTAACCTGGATGACTGGGTCCAGGATGCCCAAGCCCCTTTTGTCCTTGGGCTGGATCATCGATGACCACGCCACTCTGCTTATGACATTTGGAAGTTCATTGTTACCTCTCCACAGCAGGGCGGCACTTTGCCTATCGAGTGATCTAACCGCATCTTTACTGAGGGCCCAAAGGGCCGGTCTGTACAAGAGGGCTGCCAGGACCGCATTGTTGATTGCTAGTGCTCTACCGATCAAGGATGTGTGCTTGTCGTTCCAGTGTGTCAGTTTTTGCAGCGCTGGTTTGAGAATCCATCGTCGTTGGAAGCTGGTTTCCCGGATGTCGTCAGCATTATGCCCAATACTCTGACCGGGGCGCTTTCCGAAAGCCATTTGACCCGCGGCTGTTCTGGTGGACGCACTCCCTGGTGATGGATCCACCATCCAAGTGTTTTGTTCCCCCAATTGACCGTCATATCCGACACTGTCGTGAATCGGTCCAACAGATGTTTGATCTCTTTCATGTTCTCGGGGGTGGCGTCCACCATTACAGTCAGGTCATCCGCAAACAGCGAACACACGGGAATCACCTCCTCAGGGATGGCGGAGATCTGTAATTTTCTGAGATCTTTATTAGTACGGAGGTTCGCTGCCAGTGCCTCCATCACAAGGATAAAAAGAAAGGGGGCCAAGGGGTCTCCTTGGCAGACCGACCGTTGCAGAGAGATTACTGGTGCCATCAAACTGTTGACCTGGACACTCGTGGTAGCGTTGTGGTGTAAGATCTCAGTCCAGCGTCGAAAGGCTGGCCCAATATTCATTTCCTGCATGCATCTGTCTAAGAATGGGGCTAGTTGCCTCTAAGTTGGGTCGGACAAAATTCAAGGGTGCTATACAGAATGGGGCTAGTTGCCTCTAAGTTGGGTCGGCCCTCAGAAGGGCACGAGTTCTGGCGACTGACGAACGGGTCCTCAGGACAGGTACGACTGGACCGGTCAGATATCGACGATACGAGAAGCTGAGCAACATTGTTCCTGGTCGCGGGTGAACATATCCTCAGGCTGGCACTGCAATACCAGTCGGAGATCGAAGACACGTGAAACAGAACAAGATTGTGGAATAAGACAAAAATTGGCGTGACACATAGGGACAAACACAGCTTGAAGCGAGCACACGCCGTCATACCGGCGAACTCACGATAGAGAAAAAGAATGGTACTCGAAAAGACGGACTCCAGACTCGGGGAACGTGTGAAAGCACGTAGTACCTTGGGGAACGGGCCTGGCTTGATGGTGAGGAAGGCTCATCACCTTTTCAAATTTCTTTTCGAATAAGGTCTTTTTTACTTTCTTTCTTGAAGACTCGTGAGAACGTGGTTTCCACGGAGTAAGTGAGTCACGAGTGGGTATTTAAGAGTAGGAAGCGGGTGCTTCGAAGCAGACTGAGCAGATTGAGGTGGAAGGCTGTTGCACACTCTAGTTGCGTGCGCATTGCCGCACGAACTGGTGGTGTGCACTCACGATGTAGTTTTTCTGTGATACTAAAGCCTCGACTACATTGTTTTTTGAGTTTATCTCTCTGTCTAAGAAGGTCCAATCCACGTGGTCGTATGCTTTCTCGAATCGATGAAGACCACGGCAGTGTTGCGTTTGTCTTGCCTCGTTAGCTTGAGGATCTCGTTAACCAGCAAAGTATTGTCGTGAATCCTGCGCCCCTTGACAAATCCCGTTTGTGTCGGGTGGATAATATCTTCCAAAACCGGGATCAGGCGATTTGCCAAGGCCTTTGCGAGCATTTTGTAGATGACTGTGAGCAGAGTTATCGGGCGATAGTTTTTGATGTCCATCCGGTCGCCTTTTTTGTGCAGTAAGGTGAGGACCCCTTGTCCTACCAGCTCCCCCATGTGCCCCGTTTCCCACACATGATGGTAAAAGCCCATGAGGTCCGGGGCCATTAGTGGCCAAAATGATTCCCAAAATTCTTTTGGGAACCCATCCACCCTCGGGTTTTTTTCCTCGTCCATCTGTTTCAGGGCTATCCAAACTTCCTCCTTGGTTAGGGGCTTGTCTAGTTGGTCCCTTCACTGGTTCGACAGAGTCTTCCCCATTTGCTCTAGAAAGACTGCGATCTCCTTTTCTCTAGCGGCCTCCTCCCGTCCAGCGCATCTGGAGGTGAACAAATCTTTGAAAAGGTTCTTGCGATTTGCATGCAATGTGGCGTCGAGGTCGCTACATCCTGATTTCGTGACAGCGGATCATATAGTGCCTCTATCGCAGATCTGTGAGATCGTGTACGGGCCAGGCTAAATCATTTTTTGTCCATTGTCCCTTCTGTTTCATGACGTACCAAACGTCCCCTGATGCGTGTTCCCTCCCAGCGTTGTGTTGCAAAGGTCTGGAGCTGATGTCGCAAGGATTGTAGTTCAGACTGATTGTTAGGAGCTACTTGACTCTGAGGGTTTTCAAGCTCTCGTTGTTCGAGTTGATGAAGACGGTCATGAACTTCCATTTCTTGTTGATTCTTGCGAGCCGTCAGGAGTTTGGAGTATTCTCTGCATTTTCTCCCCAAGTATAGAAGACCGTTGTTGAACCAGTCTGTTTCATACGGTATATTCTGTTTTTGCCTGTGCCAGAACTCCCAACAGTCTTTAATGTAGTTTCGAAAAGCATTCTGTTGCAGAGTGGACACATTGAGTTTATAAAAGCTTGGTCCGTGATCAGGCTTCTTGCGGAATGACAAGATGATAGAGCATATTTTGTGATCTAGGCCCGGGTGCGGGCTGGCGGGTAGAATTGCCGCCAACAGCAGCGACCCCCCCATGTCTTCTGAGATTAGAATTAGCTCTATCCTTGATCTGGATTGTGCATCAGTCCCAACTTTATGTAGGCATGAAAAGAATCGGGCGTCTGGGTTAAGTTTACGGAAAGAGTAAAAGACCTTTAGAGAGAGGCATAGATCCTCTATCATACGTTTGTCCTTCTCTATGTATGCTGGGGCTGAGCAGGGTATCTTCCACCTTTCCATCCAGCGGTCCGGGGCTGCGTTACAGTCTCCTGCTATGATCATCGGGACCCCGTCCGGGATTTGTGCTTTTAAGCTGTCGAAGAATACCCTCCTCTCCCTCGCGGTATTCGGGGCGTAGATGCACAAGATACAAACGATCGCGAGTTCCAAGGCGACCAGGATTGACACCCACCGGCCCCCTTCCTGATCTACTACCCAATGCACCGGATCTGCCCAGGATTCTGAGGGGATCCAGATAGCGACCCCGGCGCTCCCCACTCTCGGGGCGTGCGCCCTGATTGCCTTATATGGCCATATTCTTTTGTGGATGCGGTTATGTTCCGGGGTGTCCATCAAGTGTGTTTCCTAGATACATACCACATCTGGCCACTTTCTGCCCCCCACTCCCCTCATCAGGTCCCATATTGCATTCTGTTTGTCAGACTTACAGGAGGCCAGGCCATTGACGTTCAGGGAGCGCAGGTCCAGATCCGCCGCCCGCCGACATTGGTTCCAGATCCGGTCCTTTCCGTACACTGCTTTAACCGGGTCCATTTAGATCTTGGAGGTATTCAGGTATTCAGGTACCTAGCCGGGCCCACGGGAGCTGTTCCCACTCCCACCCTGATGTTCCCGCCTGTAGGCCCAGCCTGAGTATAGCTCCCAGGCATCTCTGAACGTCCTGCTCTGTCCAGATCTCGCTGGACCTAATCTTGACTGTCTGCAGGTCTAAAAGTTGGGAGTGGGTGTGCCATTTGAGTCCAACGTCTGTGCCCGGGTCGAAGCGGATGTACACGTCCCTGAGGGCGATTTTTTTTGGACCAAATGTCACCGATGCCGTGGCCTGCGCTCCTGGTGGGAGATTCTCTGCAATGTGTGTTTCCAGGTGCATCTGCAGAATCCCTGTGGCTGCTTCAATTTGACAGTTTTTTCGGGTCCGCCCAGAAAGAGGACAGGCCGTGTAGCGTGAGGCCGCCTTGCCTGTCCTTACCGACCGGGGACAGGCCAACCTCCCATTTCCCGTCCTTTTTGCGCATGGGGATCAACAACATTGTGGCCTGTGACAACGGCCCCATGTCCTGGCCCTGTTCAACTACATGTCTGAGTTTTTTCCTCCGCAGTCGGTGGAGTGGTGTGTCTTCTTCAGGGTTAGGGGAAGCAGGGTCAGGGGGAGGTGTGGGTGGTTGTGAGGCCGGGGGGAGTTCTCCATCTTTCTTGTTGAAGTTCTGTTCCATTTCCTCTTCCGCCCCGTTCTCTGTAGTTGGGTGGGGTGGCTGAAAGCGTGAACAGACTATGGTGGCTAATATGTGCCATGCTTCCGTCCACCCCACCCCCGGGTGCATGCCTTGTTCAAGCACACATTTGAGTGAGTTGCTGGTATCCAACATGGGGAACAAATGTAGATATGTTTTATCCCAAAAATCGTCTGTGAGGGAGCCAGTCTGCAATGGCGACCAACTTTTGTTCCACGGGCATGTGCGGTGGCGGGGTTCCTTCCTCCCCTGCTGCAGCCTCCCCGCCGGGGGCCAGTCCCTCGGGTGCTATACTGGCATTTGCCGGGAGGGGGTCCACCTCCATCGGTTCAGGGACGAAGGCGGCTTGGAAGGGGTCGATGTCCATCATCTAGACCTGAGACGCGTCCTCGTCCCCGTGCTTCCCCCGTCCTCCTATCGTTCTTTCCGTGTTCTTCTGCATTCCGGTCTGAGCCGATTTTGCCGCTGTCGGGGGGTCTATCTGGCGGGTGACGGGGGGTTCTGTCAATACTGTGTTCCTTTTCACCGCCTCCTCACTCACCTGTCCTGAGGTGGATGCCTCCTTTCCGTTCTTGTGTTGTGGAGAGTCGCTTTCCCTTGTTCGCGCGGTGGCCGGGACGTAATGCTCCGCTTCGGGGCCCAGAACGCCCCTGGGGTTGTTTACGCCCTGTCCTTCCTTCTGCTCCCCTGACGATTTTTTCGGGGTCCATATTTCTTTCCCTCCCTTCCTCTCCACCTTTGTCCGACCCTGGTTTTCCTTATTTTCCTTATTTTCTGACGGAGAAATTACCTGTGTTTCCTGCATCTTCTCTTCCATTGGCACTGGGGGGGTCCATGTATTTGGTGGGCGTGTCTCCCATTCCGGTTCCCCTGATTTTTCCCACACCCATCCCCTCGGGACCCCTTCTTTCGTCCGGTCCTCCACGTACAGCCATCCCTCATGCCCCGGGTCCACCGCACGCCAGTGGGATACCTTATTCGGGTCCCTCAACAGCCTCCCCGATGATCTGGCCTTCTTTTGTGGATGTAGTGGACAGGCGTACTCCGTACAGAGATGTTCGTACGCTCTGCATTTGGGGCACCACGGTCGCATCTTGTGCGCGGTATGGATCATGTATTCTTTGCCCCCCACCCTGTACGGAATCACATCATCGAGAGAGAAAGGCTGGCCCAGAGGGAAGTCAAGGGCCAACATCAGGCAGTCATCCCTTTTTGCAACGAAGGAGGGCAGGGGGTCGATAAAGGCGGCAATATCGTACATCATTCCAAAGTCATAGATGAAAGCTGCTTGAATCTCGACAAGAATATGGCGGAACTCCACCCAATAATAATCTTGCATTAGTTGGGCCCTTCTTTCTTCTGAACCCAGCCTACGTTGTGGCACCCACGAGTGGATCCGCACTTCCGACCACTCGCACCGCAGGCGCTGCCACCTGTCGATCACCCCTTTGTCCGCTTTGTGCATGCACAGGACCGTGAACAGAGTGTTCGAGACAGGCTGTATCAGGAACTGGTCTCTGGCCAGTTCCGCGCTTCCCTTCAGTGTTTCCAGCCTACAACCGATCCACTTAACCTTCTCGTTGAGTGATTTAAAAGCGGCGTCGTCGTGGAACACCCAGTTGTTCGCGTGCTTTGTGTAAATTTCGTCTCTGCAGGCTACCCCAGTGTTGGGGTATGCTTTAACCATCACCTGCTTCCCTCCTTGTATGACCACCCTTGCTTCCGATGGGAATAGAAATTTTGACATGAAGAACGCCCATGCTGGTGGCAACCCATCTAACGGAATGTCTAACTTCCCGGTGCGCGGGCCCCCTAGTCCCCTGTGTATTGTGAACATCTGATCCTTGGGCGGGCCCTTAAGACGGTCAGCCCACGAGAGTTGGCCTGAGCTGCTGTTGGTGTCCCGCACGGGGGGTGGCAGTGTTCTCTCATGGCCTGTTTGCCGGTGCAGTTCCGCTTCCTTCTCTTCTTCTGTCAACACGCCCATGTCCTCCTCCCGTTGTTGCGTTACCTCTCCTTCTCTGGTCTGTGTTGACACAACCTGGCCCTGTTTTGGCACCCGTGAGGGCTGACTCTGTTGGGCCCATTTCCCATGTCTGAGTTGTTGGTCCGCGAGCTGTCTCATTGCCCCACTGTAAAAGAGCATTGAGTCCAACCGTTTGTGCGCTCGTTGCGTTCTATTTATCGTTCTCATGGTGACTATTTGTGGTGGTTTTTTTTTGTTTTTTTTTTTTTGGGGGGGGGGGGGTTTTTGTGTTTTTTTTTTTTTTTTTTTTTTTTTTTTTTTGTTTGTGTGTGTGTTTGTGTTTGTGTTTTTATTCCTCTTTTTTTTTTTTTTTTTGAGGCTGTTTGGTTGTTTTAGCTAGATTATTGTTCTTATTGTTCATTCAAGGGACTGGCCGGGGCAGGATGGGAAAATATGGTGACGCCCTTCGTCCCCCTCCACCGCTACTGCCCTCTCCCCCTTATACTAGTGCTCACTCATCCCAGGGTATGTCCCGTCTCTATCGTCTCCTTTGCGTCTGTCTTCTTCCCAAATCCGGGCCGCGTTTTATCTGTCGCTGTTGAGAGGAAGGATATGGCCAACTTACCTCAAAAACGAAGCAGCAGGAAGGAGGGTGTCCGGAGTCGCCCTATCTCCAAGTCGCTTTTCCGTCTCTCCTTACTCCCCTACAATTGTCGCGCCGGCGTGCGTCTTCCTTACCTATCTTGATGATTCCTCCAGCAATCTCCTTCGGCGTGGACGTGACGCCCTCAAACCAATCCCTCCGCCCGTTGCGCATGCGCTCCCGAGTTGCCGCGGTGGTATACCTCTCCCTTACCTATGTTGATGATCCCACCGGCACTCTCCTTCGGCGCGGCCGTGGCCCCTTCGATCCGATCCCTCCGCTCGCTGCCCCTTCGATCCGATCCCTCCGCTCACTGCGCACGCGTCCCTATCCTTTCGTGTCGCTGCTCACCCTTCCTCGCGGGGCGTGCCCCGTTGCCCTCTATCGTCGTCTCTTTCCTCCCGGCGCAGGCTTCTCTTCTTTCCGATGTTCCACCCCACCTTCTTTCAACGCCACACTAAAGCCCTCCTTTCCCCCTTCTTTTCCGGGATGATGCTCTCCTGTCTTTCCTTGTCGCCCTCCACATTCATTCCTTGTCCCGTGACGCCGTCCGCTGTCTCTACTGTCTCGCCCCGTGCGTTGACCCGTGTTCCCCCCTTTTTTTTTTTTTTTTCCCATCGAACCCCCCGCGATGGCCGTCTCTTTCTTCCCGGTGTCCCGCCCCGCTTTCTTTTGACGTCTCGCTTTTCCCCCTGCTTTTCGGGACGACGCTCCTATCTCTCCGCGACAACGTGCTCTCTTGCCCTCGGGGTAACCTCCACCGGCTTCGTCGTCCGCTGTCTCCACTGTTTCGCCCCGTGCGTAGGGCTATGATTGATGTGTTTTTTTTTTTTTTTTCCCCTCCATCGGCTTGATGGTGTTGATGATGACCCGTCGCTCTCTGTCGCCGTCGGCTCCTTCCAAAATCGACTTCGCGCTTCGTCCGCTCGCGAATCTCCCCGGCCTTTGCGCGCCACTTGCCCTCTTCCCGAGCCCGCGCATAGCAAATTCGCCTTGTCCGGCCCCCGCAACCTTGCGCCCAGCCTGCCCCCGCCACGCTATGACGAACGTGGCGGTCTGTCGTGAGCCGGCCCTTGACCGGCCATGGCATGTGCAGACTCCCAGACGTGTGTCGGCGAGTTGCGTCGAACCCCACAGTTGCTCGCGGCAGTTTCGGCGCTACCTGCGCGAAGCCCCCACAAGACAATATTAATACGCCCAGTTCCATTTTGTTAAGATTAAAATTTAGTAGGTACTTGGACTGAATTTTAGAATTGAATTGTGTCTAAGAGTTTAGTTTTTTTTAAATTAGTTTTAGGGTTAAATTGTAAAATTTTCGTGAATTGCCTTGTGCATTTTCGAGATTTGCAGTTTATAGCCCGTAGTTCTTTGCCAATAATGTTTCGATCCTAGAAACATGTCGGCGTTTCCTGTGCAGCAAGCATAGTATACTGCCATAGATTTGCTTTGGAATTTTTTATTTTTGGATATTCCTTTAAGGGACACTGGACCCGGTTTCCAGGAGCCTAAAGTCGAGTATTGGCCTCATCGGGTTTGTGCCAAGTTGATATGTAGGGGTGTGTTCCCGGGCCCCGGTGGTCTCATTGGAATGAAAATTTTATGTTTCTCCAAAAAAAAAAATAATAATAATAATAAAATAATAATAATAATAAATAAAATTGCGGTAACCCTGTTCAGAAGTAGTCTGGGGCCCAGAACTCAGCCCCAAGCAATGCAGACCAAAGTTGGTCTGCACTGGGCTGTGTGACTCGGACACACCTAGGCTTGAGTCTGTCGCGTTTGGCTGTGTGACCAACGCTGCACCCAGGAAAGTCAAGGGTCAAAGTCAACTGTAGAGTCAAAGGTACCGCGCCCAGGCCCTTGGTTGGATACACTCACTTGTTGTGCGCAGGTACCCAGACAAGCTTCCAGGTCGAACGGAATTCAGTTTCAGGCCAATCTGGGCCGTCGTTTGCATCAAGATCTGGACGGTTAAAGATTGCAGCATCGGGGGTCCAGACCTCGAGTCAACGCTACTTAAAGCGTTGACCTCTCTGGCGTTGACATTCATTCTGTCTTGCGTTGATGCTGACTTCACGTGTTGACTTCAATGCTGGCTCGACGTTGCGACACTGGCTCGACGCTGCGACGCTGGCATTGTGATTCGGTGAGGCGCTGCTGGTCCGGCATGGTGGTTGCACATGTCTTCTTGGCATGCTGACGTGGCAGCTGCCATGCGCTGTCGCTGATGTGGGTGCTGCCACGTGTTCTGGCGAAGCGAAGCTACGTGACTTGTATTGCTGTTTCAATTATCGTCATTCGGGAGGAGATCGGGATTGTGGAGAGATCGAGGATATGTACCTGTTGTCTTCATGTCGACATTGCCCCAGCGCTGATGAGGGACTGATTAGACGTGCCACGTGGCACATTGAGGTTACTTCAAATACTCGTTCAGACTATTGATTATTGAGATGGTGATTGAGGAGGGAGCCCAAAGCAGGAGTGGGGATGATCTTGACACGATCTTGACTATTTATTTCCTCTCCTTTGTCTAATCTCCCTCCTCTCTCCTTCGTGTGTGCATGATTATCTCGTCTCATTCTGTCTGGACACGATCTTGACTATTGGTAATCATCAGCTGGTTGACATTCATCTGGGCTTGCATTGTGGACAACTGTCTTCACGATCTGGGTTCATTGCAATTTGGTATCAAATCAGTTCTCCCGACGATGACAATTGTACACGTGTGCACGCGCCAGGTGGCGCGCAGGTAAGTGTGGTGCACACGTGTTGAGTAGGTGATGACGTGGCAAGAGATACGTCGGGGGTGATGACGTGGCACAGACTTCACTGGCGAGAAGACACCACCGGGGTTAGTCCACTGGCGAGAGGAGATCCCAACGAGGCTGCTGACATGGCAGTAGGGACCGCGACCAAGAGAAACCGCACGCCAGCCTGGATCGCGATAGTGACATGGCATCGCGATCCCCTGCTGACGTGGCATATGTTGTGCCGCGTCTGAAGACCTTGTTGATTGATTGTTGATGTGGCACTTTTTATGCTGCTGACGTGCGACAGGGTCTACTGCAGATGCTGACGTGGCCTTGGGGAAACACAGGATTGATTGCTGATGTGGCAGGAAGCAAGTCATCACACCTGTCTTCGTGAGGTGGTGACTACCTGCTGACGTGGCATCGGTCTCCTTGGCTAACGTGGCATTGTCTGACTGGCTGGAACGGCGACGGTATCGCGACGTGACGTGTGGAAGTGACAAGTGGCAAGGATCAGAGTACACATTTGCTGACGTGGCATCCTACTATTGGTTGATTGGACATTGTGGTACAGAGTGTTGACGTGGCAGTACATGCTATGTTGGCGCTCCAAAGATGACACGTGGCAGGCAGGATTAATGCCAAGTAAGAGAAGCATTCTGAAGACGACGGCAGTACAGCTAACTGGACCGACTATACAGTTGTAGCGCCAGCTGTTAGGGAGAGTGCATCATCGCACTGACATCAGGAAGACACGGCGGGTGGAAGAAGGTTGCTGACAAACTGTTTGTTGTTGATGTTGGCGTACTTACCTTGTCGTTGTTGTGTTGTGGTGCTTGCGTACTTACTTGTGTGTTGTGTCTGATCACACTGGCCTGACGTGGTACCTTTACACACTTGAGTAGGACGTCATCACACAAACGAAAGAACAACAATTAGTATAAGTAGAGATCTATTTCTTTTTATTATTTCTTTTTATTTTTCCATTCCATCATTGCGAATATCTTCTCAAACCTGACTTCCAAAATGTTTGGCATGTGGAAAATACTCTTTGTTTCTCTTTGCGATGGCACTCTTTGCGGGTGAGGGATCCTCTGAACCAAAGACTAGGAGACAGGCGGAGGAAAAGAAGCAGGAACTATTAGCCTTGTGGAACCAACTCTTGAACGATATGCGTCTATCTGGTCCCGACTCTGAACGACACGTCTGTAATCTGTTTGATTTAAAGACGGTAGAGAACCATCTGAAGCAAGCGATTACGACCGTGAAAGTTGTGGCTGTCGGGACTGAAGTGTCGAAAATGATAGTTCAGTGTCGGAAGGCGCTGGACCAGTTTACAATCAAGCAGTTGGAAGAAGTCATGGAAATATCTAGGAAAGGGGAAGTAAAACCAGAGGTGACCGAGGCTACAATTGATGCGGACATCCAACAACTAAGAGAGACGCTGGCTGCTGAAGAAAAGAAGAAAGCTCGGAAACATGAACATAAATTGAGACGGGAACAGAAAGTGAAAGAAATTAAGCAGGTAATAGGAACGGAGGGAACAAAACCGGCTGACATGACACATACTTTATATCACATCATGACTTACCTTACCTTCTTGGAAGAAAATATAGACAGACAACAAAGTCAGTTAGACGAGATTGTTGTAGGATTGCGAATTGTCACAAACATTGTGAATGGGAAGCATCCGGCAAGAGAAAAAGAAAAAGAGGTTAAGGAAGAAATGAACGAAGTCAAAAAAAGTTGATGAGTGATGCAATGAAGTCTGTTGTTCCTCAAGATCAGAAGACGTCTAATGGAGGAGGGAAGTCGTCTAATGGAGGGGGATCAAGTCCGCCGTCTTCTCCACCGAACACTCCTCCTTCCTCACCTCCTTCCTCTCCACCTCCAAAGTCTCCAGCTTCTCCGCAAGGTAAGGTAAGTACAGAACCAGAGAAGCCGAAAAGAAAAGCGAAAGTGAAGATGAAATTGCCATTCACATTTTGCAACAAGAAGGACGAGAACTTGTTGCTCTGGATAGCGGAAATACAGACATATTGTGGTACGACCCCTGTCGAACCCGAGTCCCAAGTTGCTTTCTCCACTCCTTGTCTAGGGGGGGAAGCGAAGGAATGGGTACTGGCCGAAGCCAACGCTGCAGGTTTCGATGACATTGGTGAGTGGGCTGCGACGTTGAACCTGAAGCAGTTCCTTGGCAAGATCAAGGAACGTTTTTTTGATAAGACAACGGCCGATAAGGCCTTTGACCAGCTCACCACCATTGGGCAAAGACATTTGACCTCAGTGGAAGCACTGTCTCGAGAAGTTAATCGGTTGCTGCAGGTTCTTGGATTGAACCTGCAAGACAACCAAGTCTTGTATATCTATTCCCACGCTCTGCCCGAGACCATTCGTGGACAACTCGTGGCGGAATCGAAATCCGGAAAGTATAATTATAGGCAGTTTCACAATTTGGCTGTCCAACGAGAGCAAATGACTTCACAAGTAAAGAATTTTTATGCCTCTATAGTAAAGTATGGCGGTGGAGGAGGCGCAGGTGCAGGCAAGCGGGTAATCTGGCGCCAAAAGCGCCAGGACCACACCCTCATTGTTTTTTATGACGATACTGTGGAGAAGTGGCCATTGGAGGTCGAGGGTGTGCCGAGCAGCAGTGATTCTGGGAAGGGGGAAGTCACTGCTGCCATGGTCAACAAGGGAGGATCACGACCGCCAGGAAAGAAGAAAAAGTCACGCTCGTTTCCCGAGCATCCTGGAATTACGGCTGGGAAACTCTGGGAAAATATGAGAATTTCACAAGAATTATGGCAGGAAAGAATGAACAATGCGCAATGCCTAAAGTGCGGTACCGCAGGGCACGTGATTGTTTGGTGCCCACTTATTTGGAACCCAAAAGCGAGCAGCCAGTAGGAGTAGCATCTGCTCCTACTGAGTTAAAGGGTTTGGAACAAGAAGTTAAGGCGCCTATGATCCCTTCCAACCCTTTGGCTCGCATGGCAGAGGATGGTTCTTCTTCGGCCCGTCGTCCAGAAGACCCTGAACCTGTCAATATGCACTGTTTCTCTGGACGACTCTCTTGACGAGCTTGGTAACGAGTTGCTGGCATTACAAAGCTCGTGGGCTAAGAAATCAAAGTCTAAGGGTGACCTACTACTCGCGGATGTAGAGATTGCACATACACGCGTAGGTGCACTGTTGGACTCAGGATCCACGCGATCCTACATAGCCGATAAAGCAATCCACAAGTTGCATCTCGGAATGAAGGTAAAGAATTTGTCTCGACTAATCACGTCTATCCTAACTGATAAAAGCACGATCACTGTCTCGCAATATGTTGATCGTTGAAGTGTCGATTTCGTACCAAGGAAGGAAAAGATATTGTTCACAAGGTTTCCTTTCTTGTGGAGAAGAAGTTACCTTTTGATTTGATTCTGGGAATGGACTGGCACGAGGAAGCCAACCCAGATATCAATTTCAAAGAGAAGATTGTGCAATTGCGTGATGCACGATCCGACTTGAAACCTATCAAACTGTATCATAAGTCTGACTCTAACTCTAGTCTATATTTCTGTTGTATGAGTTGCCCAGCATTCCGATCAATGGTTTCAAAGAAAAAGTTGGAACATGAAGCAATGATGGTTTTAGTAAAGAAAGAAGGTGCGTCCTCTACTTCCGATCCTCTTTCGACTGAAAAACTCATAAGCGAGTATATTTAGATTTATTCACTAAACCAACGGGAATAACTGATTGTGCTATCAAGCACACAAATGAAATTATTCCTGGCAGTAAGATTCCCAAGGGCCCTATCTATCGAATGTCTCATAGGGAACTTGAGAAATTGCGAAAACAATTGCAAGACTTAACAGAAAAAGGATGGGTTCGCCCTAGCTCCTCTCCTTATGGTGCCCCTGTCTTATTTGTGCCCCAAAAGGAAGGTGAGTTGCGTCTCTGTATTAGCTACAGAGGGTTGAATGCTGTCACTGTTAAGAATGTCGAACCTCTACCACGAATTGACGACTTGCTAGACCAGTTGCAGGGCTGTAAGTTTTTTAGTAAGATTGATATGAAGTCAGGGTACTAGCAGATCGAGGTGGAACCCACAGATCAGCATAAGACCGCATTCCGAATGAGGTATGACCATTACGAGTTTGTGGTAATGCCCTTCGGACTGACTAATGCCCCAGCGACCTTCCAAAGGTCTATGAATGAACTTTTTCGTCAATGGTTAGACAAGTTTGTAATTGTCTATCTCGATGATATTCTAGTGTACAGTAAGACACTAGAAGATCATGAGAAGCACCTTCGTTTGGTGCTAGGGAAGTTGCGAGAGGGCAACTTCAAGATCAATTCCAAAAAGTTTGAGTTTGTTGAGTCCGAAGTATTATACTTAGGACACATAGTGAACGAAGAAGGTCTAAGGTCGAAAGAGAAAAATATTCAGCAATTAGAGATTGGTCACAACCTAAGTCTATAACTGAATTGTGATCTTTCCTTGGTTTAGCCAGTTACTACAAGAAATTTGTCAGGAACTTCTCCCTGATTGCTGCACCAATGCGAAGATTGTTAAAGAAATGAAGTATTTGGTTGTGGGATAAGGATTGTGAGTCTTCCTTTCAGAAATTGAAGTATGCACTAACTCACAACCCTGTTCTTAAGATTGCTGACCCGTCCTTGCCTTTCATTGTTACCATTGACGCAAGTCAGTATGGGATTGGCGCTGTTCTCCAGCAGGATGATGGCAAGGGCTATAGGCTCGTAGAGTTTATGTCTACACGATTGCCGTCAGAGAAGGTTGCCAACTCCACCTATGAACGGGAACTTTATGCCTTAGTCTGTGCGTTGGATACGTGGAGACGCTGCCTGCTAGGGAGACACTTTACTGTGTATTCAGACTACTCAACACTACAGTGGATAAAGACACAATCTAGACTCTCTGACAAGTTGGTAAGGTGGTCTGCCTTCATTGACACCTTTGACTGTGAGCTCAAAACTATCAAAGGTAAGTTTAATGTGGTTGCAGATGCTTTATCCCGACGCAGTGACTTCTTTGGTACAATTGTCTCATACTTGGATGTTGGGAATGACTTAAAAGACCAGATTCGTCAAGGATACGCTACTGATCCAATTTGGAAGCCAATCATGGATATCCTTGCATGAGATCCTTCCCAATTACCCAACTATAGAATAACTGATGGTTTGCATTTCTTGATAGACCAAATAGAATAAAGATTGTGTATTCCTCACCAAGAAAGAATTAAGAGTCTGCTGATTGGGGAATGTCATGACTTTGAAGGACACTTTGGATTCAAGAAAACTTACGCAGAGGTTAGAGAACGCTTCGAATGGAAGGGATTAAATTAAGACGTACTGACTTATGTACGTACCTGTCTGGTGTGTCAGAGAAACAAGCCGACGCATGAGAATCCTCTTGGACTTCTCTAGCCATTACCCATAAGTCCATCTCAATTGACTTTATGAGTCTGGTTAAAAAGTCGCAACGGTAATAGTCAAGTAATGGTGATTGCGGACCGTTTCTCTAAATATGCCATGTTTATTCTCTTCCCTGCTGAAGCAAGGACTGGACTTGTGATCCAGAAATTTCAGATGAAATGGGTAATTGAGTATGGTTTTCCTTTATCCATTGTATCTAATCGAGATGCCAGGTTCACAAGTATGCCATGGCAAAAGCTGATGGAGGCATATGGCACACGTTTGACCATGTTGTCAGGGCGACACCCTAAAACGAATAGGCAAAGTGAACAAATGAACCGATTGTGCCAACAACTCTTGCGCATGTATGTAAGACCTGATCAAATTGATTGGGATGAGAACTTACCCAAGATAGCCAGTGCATATAATAGCAGTGTCCACACTGCTACACGACGAACGCCTAATGCACTGCACAAGGGATGGAAACCTAGGCGTCCCATTGATGTGTTAACACGGGACCAATTCCTTAGGCTACCTCTAGGGACACCATAATATGCAGTTTTATTTCAAGAAGACATAAAGAAAGTAAAAGAAAACTTAAAGAAAGCTCAAGATCAAATGATTGAACAAGCTAATAAGCATAGACGACCATTCAAAGAGGGTGATCTGGTCTGGGTTAAATCCAAAGAGTTTTCATTAGAACAAGATGTATCTCAAAAACTGCTGCCTGTCTACTTGGGACCCTGGGAATTTCTCAACATAATTGGAGATGCAGAGGGACCGTCTTATCGCATTGATATCCCCCCTCATCCCAAAACATATCCTGTCTTTCACACGTCCAAACTATTGCCCTATGTAGAAGGGAAAGAATTTCCTAACAGACCCTCTCGCCATCTATGGAAGGCAGATATGAAGTAGAAGAATCATAGAGCATGGATACTTCTCTACGGGAGCACGTGGACGATCTCATAAGCAGTTCAAGTTACGTTTTAAGTCTCAGGCACCATCTGAGGACAGATAGTTTAGTAAAAGAGAACTACTTGAAACTGCTCCTGATATTGTTGCTGCTTATGAACGAGGGTTAAAGTCTTAAAATTTTCTGCGGTGGAACTCGAAAATGGGCCGGCAGGAATGCAGTAACCCTGTTCAGAAGTAGTCTGGGGCCCAGAACTCAGCCCCAGGCAACACAGACCAAAGTTGGTCTGCGCTGGGCTGTGTGACCCGGACACGCCCAGGCCCGAGTCTGTCGCGTTTGGCTGCGTGACCAAACGCTGCACCCAGGACAGTCAAGGGTCAAAGTCAACTGTAGAGTCAAAGGTACCGCGCCCAGGCCCTTGGTTGGATACACTCACTTGTTGTGCACCCAGACAAGCATCCAGGCTGAAGGGAATCCAGTTACTGGCCAATCTGGGCTTTGGTTTGCATCAAGATCTGGACGGTTAAAGGTTGCAGCATCCGGGGTCCAGACCCTGAGTCAACGCTACTTAAAGCGTTGACCTCCCTGGCTTTGACATTCATTCTGTCTTGTGTTGATGCTGACTTCACACGTTGACTTCAACGTTGGCTCGACGTTGCGACGCTGGCTCGATGCTGCGACGCTGACATTGTGATTCAGCGAGGTGCTGCTGGTCCGGTATGGTGGCTGGCTTGCACCTGTCTTCTTGGCAGCTGCCATGCGCTGTCGCTGATGTGGCTGCTGCCACGTGTTCTGACGAAGCGAAGCTACGTGACTTGTATTGCTGTTCTGATTATCGTCATTCGGGAGGAGATCGGGACTGTGGAGAGATCGAGGATACGTACCTGTTGTCTTCATGTCGACATTGCTCCAGCGCTGATGAGGGACTGATTAGACGTGCCACGTGGCACATTGAGGTTACTTCAGATACTCGTTCAGACTATTGATTATTGAGATGGTGATTGAGGAGGGAGCCCGAAGCAGGAGTGGGCCTTGTATTTCTTTCCTTTCCTTTGTCTAATCTCCCTCCTCTCTCCTTCGTCTGTGTATGATTATCTCGTCTCATTCTGTCTGGACACGATCTTGACTTGACATTCATCTGGGCTTGCATTGTGGACAACTGTCTTCACGATCTGGGTTCAAAAAATAAATAATATTATTTTTATTTTTTTAATTTTAAATTCGGTGAAAAATTTCGATGTGGCCCTGAGGCAAAAGTTGTTCGATGTATTTTTCTGCATAATATAGTATTTTTTTCGGATTTGTTTGATTTTTTTAATTTTTTATTGTTTTGCTTGGACCTTCACTGGTCCTTGCACCGGCTGGCCACCCGGGACCCGGGCGGCCCGGCTGGTAGCCTAGGGTGTGATGTATATTCCCGTTTTTCCCAACACTGAGAAAGGTAGTGGTGGTTTAAACTACCACTACCTCCGATCACTGTGCACCAAGTTTTGCTGAGCCTGGGTCCCATTCTACTTTCTTTCCTGGTACTCACAGCAGTCACGTCCGAAAAAGAACCAAAAAAAAAAAAAACAGAAGAAGAAAAAAGAAGGGAACTGCCCTAACGTTGTGATAGCCATCAGCTGCATTCTCCGAGTTGCTAATGAGACTGTGCCCCTAGTGAGGGTGTGCTGCCCGATGTAAAAGAACTGCGAACAAAAAAAGAAAACATCCCTTATGCTGTGATTGTGGTCCCACACAGGATGCTACAGTACTAGTGTGAGTACGTGTTGAGTGAGGCAGTTTGTTGCCCCGTGTGGAATCTGCCCTGCTTTACTGGCAGGGCACCAAAAGAACTCGAAAAAGACAAAAAAATAAATAAATAAAAAATCAATCACGTTGCGCATATAATGGCCAGATACATTCTGTGAGGTGCTATTGAGACTGTGCCCTCAGCGAGGGCATGAGTAAAGAAGAACAGACAAAAAATATATGTATATTATATTCCCTTATGCCCTGATCCTGCTCCGATACATTCTGCTACAGCACTAGTGTGAGTCTGTTCAGAGTGAGGCAGTTTGTTTCCCTGCACGGAATCCGCCTTGCCACACTGGCAGGGCACCAAAACAGTAACAAAAAGAAAATAAAAAACAAAAATGATAGCAATCACTTTCCACAAGTACTGGTCAGATACATTCATCAAAGCACTAGTCTCACGTCTACCTCCGTGAGGGCATTCCCCGACATCGCTGGATTCATAGTTCTTTTCGAAGTTTTCGCAGGGTTTTTTTTTTTTTTTTTTGCCGCGGGCCGATTGTGTCCCAATCTTTTTTTTTTTTTTTTTCATTCTGAGCCTCGACAGGACCTCCGAAGTTTGCGGTATATCCTTTTTTCCCACTTTTCTCAACACTGAGAAAGGTAGTGTTTTTTTTTCTGTTTTTTTTTTTCTTTTTTTAGTTTTGGGACCATTTCTCGATTTATGCGTGTCATCCTTGCGCAGGCGCCATGCTAATCTTATCTGTATCGTTCCAATTTTAATGGATGTCCCGAAGGACGTAGTGGTGGTTTAACTTCTCTGGGAATAGATACACTTTGTACATGACAATTGATGTATCATTGCATAGGAAAGTCCTCAAGAGTGCAAGGAGCCCAGTGTGCACTGCTTGCCTTTCTTCTTGAATGTGTCCAAGGTATGGACTTGACGTCGGTGGATTGTATGCAGAAAAGAAAGCAATTGAATGAATGCAAGTGCTACATAGAGAAGAAAGTCCTCAAGAGCGCAAGACCCCGTAAGGAGCGCATGATTGATTTCATGCTAATGCGCCAGTATTCACCCAATTCAGTTTCAGTTGAGGATCTAGTTCCGAAGTCTTATGCAGAAAAGTGCCTTCGTGGGATTCAGACGCGAAGCGTCTGCTCTTCGAGCCGTAAGGTTGCCACCGCATACTTCAAAAGATATTGTGGCCACAAGAGACTACTACTATGGGAGCTCCAAAACCAATCGCAAAGCGAAGGTTGATATTCCCTCAGCTCTTTTCATGTTTCTCTTTGGGTTCTCTTTAGGCACTAAGTGCAACCATCTAAACTCTATTGATAATCAAGTAGGTGATTTTGGATTAGCTCTTGGTATTATGGGTTGTTGTGCTATTTTTCAGCCAAGGAATGGCAAAATATATATGACAATCTAGCTATGCATTGGCAATGAAAGGCTCTAACAAGAGCCTGTGCAATTGATTCTGCACTCTGGACGTTCGGCTTACTGCGAATTCATGAAACAGGACAAGAGAATGCCGAAAAAGTACAAGTGAGAGGATATCGCTAGCACAACCTACCCAAGATGCTTGTTCAAGTTCACTATTGTTTTTCGAAGGCAACTTACACCTATTTTTCACATCCCTGTAATCTCAGCCAGACTCAAGAAGGGGAACATGTGAACTGTTGGCATTTGTGCAAGTTCTGAACCATGCAGATGCCTGCGGTTGCTGAGAGGGACACTATCAGGAAGGATTTATGCATGCATACAATTGAACGGACACACATCTGCTCCTTGCAAAACAAAGGGGAACACAGAAAATACTCCTCTCAACAGACTGCACAGACAAGACCTTTCTATGTATGGGCAGGGAGCGAGGATGATTTCAATCGCAATCCATTCAGCACATCACTATTGGCATCCCTGATGAGAATTGTGTGTGTGTGTGTGTGTGTGTGTGTGTGTGTGTGTGTGTGTGTGTGTGTGTGTCGGGTGAAGATGAATGGGATGGGCACGGGTGCATGCAGGTGGATGTGTATGTTTGATCTTGGGAATGGCTGTGTTTGGTTCAGTTTTGCTTGATTCGACTTGGGTGCTTGGTTTGGTTTGGCTTGGTTGGATCTGTACATGCTCCTGTTTACTGTCTTCCACACCGGTTTCTCAGGCGGGAGCTTTTGCAAACTTATGGCTATGAGCATTTATTCACCCTCAACAACTTGGAGAAAGCAGGACTTTTCAGAGTCCAGGTGTGTAAGATCAAGTCGCAACAACAAGCAATTGGCTACCTGCCAGATGATTGATATGCTGTGGTTCATGGTAATGCTGAGCACTATGAAATTGAAGAATTTGGAGAATTTTGGACTCTTTACCGGTCAGTAAACAGTTTTAGATGTGTACACACCATTAATACACAAGGCATATATGTTTTCAGAGGGAATCAGGGCCTATCAAAAAGTGAAAGAGAGAGAAGCACAGTTCGGCACACTGAAATTTTGAGCAAGACCTTGCATCAGTTTGATGAGGAGCAAGAGAAGGTGTAGGTGGTGGAGATCTTGAATGGAGTTGTGCAGCAACGGATGCAGATTTTTGTTTTTTATTTTTTTTTGTGTGTGTAAGACACACACAAAGTGTTATTGGAGAATAAACATGCATAATTTCAGCATGTCATGGAAATGATCGCTTGTAACGATAAGGAGAAAGATGATGGTCGTGGTGAGGACTGACGAAAGAAGAAGAAGAAGAAGAAGAAGAAGACGACGACGACGACGACGAAGAAGAAGAAGAAGACGAAGAAGAAGAAGAATAAGAGGAAGAAGAACTCTCCTCTCTCTCTCTCTCCCCTGGTGATGATGATGATGATGACGATGATGATGATGATGTCCACGCATACTGACCAGTGAAAGGTGACGACTTGAGCTGATGCAGGTCGTTGATGAAGGCCGGTCCCAGACCTTGTGAAGTCTTAGTTATGGCACCCAGGTAAGTCCCTCTCGCCCTCGTGGTTATGGACACCTCAAGCATCTCCATTCCAGCTGACTCTCCTGCTCCTCTACGCTGCTACTATGTGAACACAGCTCTCCCACAATAGTGCTGCAGTCCAGCAGCATGAGGCCCAACCGGTGCTCCAGCACTCTGTCTTCAAACTGGAGGACTGGCCCAGTTATATACTGCTGGGCCTGACTGTGCTGCCCTCAGTTTGCGATCAGGACCGTCCAATCTAAAGCCCGACAGGTGGTCGTGATCGCAGGCCCAAGTCCTGGTCCTACAACCCTGGCCTAACTCTGCCTGCCTGGGTCCCTACTGGACATCCAGGCGACTCTGCTGATGCAGCAGGGCTAGTCCAGAATGGACGAGGACTGGGCCAGGCACTGCATATGGCTTACAATGGCCAAAACTTGCCTGGCCTACAATGGACAAAAATTACCTGGCCTACGCCAAAAATATAATCCACTGGTCCGAACAGGCACCAGTGCCTGTTCGGCCAAAAACAAAGTCTGAAATGTCTCTACCTAGAACAGACAAGAAGCAGCCCAGACAAAGAATCAGTGCCAACCAAAAATCAATATCAAAAAAGTAAATAAATACTAAATTTTTGAAATACAAAATAAATAGCGAATGGGACAAAAAAAATGAACAAAGGCCTAGAAGGATGGTCGTGGCCCCCCAAGCCACCCAAAATAAACGGCCGCGTGGCCTGGGGACCAAAGTGCAAAAGTCCGGCCGTTGGGGCCCGTGCAGAAGGCCCCATCCTGCTATAGCCTCTCTCTCTCTCTCTCTCTCTCTCTCTCTCTCTCTCTCTCTCTCTCTCTCTCTCTCTCTCTCTCTCTCTCTCTTTGCGCGAGTTGCACTTTTTCCTGTTGGGCCACTTTGGGCGACCGGAAAGCCAACAGACTGTCACATAGGACTTTTATTGTTTGTTTTGCAATAAATAAAATAAATTAATTAAAGCAAATCCCTTCCTGTTGTGTGCGTCTGGCTTCGAGCGAAACCCTTCAATTGCGGTCTTCGCCGGTCCTCGGTCTTAGGAATCTTTTATTTTGATTCGGAACAGCAAAAGTATGCAAATAATAATCAGGAGATTCTGGTGTGTCATGCATGTATCAATTCTGCCAATTTCTAATTTTTTTAGAGTTGTGACAAGATCATCAGGAAGCCCAATCATCAAGCAAAGTCGGTGCAAAGAAGCAAGACTGGCTGACTCAAGGCAAATGCAAGATGAATGAGGGAAGAATGAGAACTCATAATAATCTCAGGGGAGTACAGATGAATAGACACGGTCAACACTAGCCAAGAGTCCTCAGTCATCCCTCCAAAGTCTCATTATTGATCTCTCGTATGGTTGTGCGTCTCTTGTGCCTTGGGCCATGCCTATGTACCTCCTGAGAATGTGGTCTCTGAATATAGAGCCACCTAAAGCCTTCAAGCTCTGAACATTTCCATCCGAGGCCTATGACACGAAAGTTGACCATAGCACAAAACTCCTTCCATAGAGTAGGAAGGTATGGCTGGGAGAAAATCCCACGCCTAAGATGTCGGAACTCAGATGGTTCGGTGACTGCCTCATAGTCAATCTCTGCAGGAGAAATGTACCTTTTGGCTAGATCCACCAAGTCACCCCAGCAGGAGCCGTCTGTGAGGAGGAAGGGAACTGGAAGTCTGGGATAGTCAGTATAGATCTCGGGTCGAAAGCTACGAATCAGCTTGGTGCCATTCTCGTCAAACTCTCTCTCTTTCTTCTCAAGGTACTTGGCTGCCGACATCCAGACTGAGTCGAAGTGCTTATGGGTTTGTTCCCCTTCTTCAAGTAGACCTTCAGGTCATGGATGGTACCTCGTGCAAACTCGGTGTGAACCACAAAGGCTGACAAGTCTCCCTGCCTAAAACTGACTGCACTGACGTATCGGTACTGGAAGGCATCCTTGAGTGCAATCCTGTTGAGACTAGTCAACACTGACTCGTTAACTGGAGAAGACTTAATTAAACTCATGTGCGGAGATGGATGCTGAAAATGATCCTTGCGTCTTTTTGATGAGCTTACTATCTAACTGATACTGGCCTCTGAATCGAATGGCAATGACTGAAGGCAGATTGATTCTGATTGAGAGTTCCAAGTAACTCGGATGACTGAATCTTGCCGAGATAATAGGTTACTGAATGTTGATCTCTTAGTAGCGGAAATGCTGAGGGGACTGCAGATTGCAGGGTGACTTCGATAGTTGAAAATTCGGGAGGGGAACCCGTGCTCTTTGCACTCACCTAAGCCTGCCCTGGCATGTTCAGCGGTCTCTAGCAAGGAGCCTGTGCTGTGCAGCTTGCCATTCTGATCATTGAAATTGAACACATGCCCAATGTACTTTTCTTCATCAATTCGTCTGACCGCATCCTCCCTCAAGACCGTTTTCTGAAGTTCCATCTCAAAATAGCCTCGGCTTCCCAGTTTTCATGCCTGTCCTTAACGACCCCGCATTTCGTCACGAGGATCTCTTCTTCTTTCGTGATTCCTTTCCACACTCCCAGGTTCCGACTGCGGATAGGACGAACTGTAAATAGCCCGGGTGGTCCCGCACCCCGAGAGGAAAACTGGCTTCAGACTCAAAACTATTGGGGTGATGAGGGTCACGGACATGCTGGACTATCGCCTTCACCACCAATATCAGGCTATAAACAGACCTCAAAGGCTTTGCTGGACGACAACTGTGGCTGATATGAAACTGCAGTTAGAAGCGACTTTTGTTTTGCAATTCTGAGAGGATGCTTGTTGCATAGGGTTCATTCACATTCTCCGTGAGGATAGCAATGTTTCTGCCTCCCAACCCTCATGTTTGTCTCGACTGATGATGCCTTTAACTACTAGTATCTCAACACCCCTCGTCTTCTTCCTATCCCCTTCGGGGCGATAACTCAGGGGGAGCTGAGAAGGAGAGTGGTATGATTAACGATCTTGACTGGCTCCATGTAACAAAAGAGGGTAGGTGAATGACACTCGCATGCTCTGTAGACTTTAGTTAGACCCAGTTTGACCATGTATCTTAAATGAAAACACAGCAGAGGTCAAACTCAATCTAAGGTTGGATTTTTCCAGTTAATCTTCTCCCTGTTTTGTTTGGCCCAATCCAAGCAGTGTAGTGGTATTGACCGTTCTTTCACCCTGACGATATTCTGCGAACCGGACCACGGTTCGTCCCTTGGTAGAGCCGCTTTGCACAACAGCGGACATCAATATTTTGCTCTTTGATATTGACATCACGGAAAGTCGAGGCTTTGCCAGGGGAGGGGCTAGCCGGGCTGAAGCTTTCAACGAGTTACATCGGAGCCGTGCGCAAGTTGAGACCGAGTTTTCAGAAGGGGGAGTTTTGCTAGAAATTCAAAAAGGAACAACTTCAGTCTCGTGCTCGCCGCGAATGAATTACTTCTCCTTCCCCTGGCAGGTCTCTATCGAACAAGGACTACGTATTGCCAGCAATACTACCCTCTTGATCATCACTCTGTCGTACTCGACAAGTACCCTCCTCAGAACGGTTCGTGGGGTGAAGTTTGATGTTGAATTACGATCGTGCACCGCATAGGATTCGCTGTCAACCCCAGACCCCGGCAATACAGTGTCCGAGATACCCCCGAATAACGGGTCGCAGTTAAGTCAAGTTATCACGCTCGCTTGCGTAAAGACGCAATTGCCACTTATACACAAAGCAGAGGATGATTGGACATGTTCTCAGTTGTGTGCTACGGGTTGTTCTCCTTGACTTTCACCCAGATGCAGTGCCAGAAGCGGCTGATGCTCATCTCCACCCGGGAACTGCACTTCGCACCCCTTGTGTGTGTAAGGCTTTCCCCCCCCTTTTTTTTTCTTAGGCATAACACCCAATGTGGTTAGAGCAACACATGTCCACCTGTCATGGTTACCTTTTGACCCCACTAGATCGCTATGTACCGACGGGAGTTACCCTCGTTGCTTGTACCTCATCAGACACCACAAGAGTGCTCATACGTGTACCATGCAGGACATTGTCATAATCAAGCGTTCGATCCTCAGGTTCATGACCTCTTCACGCTAGCATGGGCAGGGTTGTAATTTCCCACAAGGTCAGGATCTCATCTTCAGATCATGGTTCAGCGAAGGCCTGAATTTCTCCCCTGGATCAGTTGAGGACGTCCTAGAGGGCCGAAATCATGAGTAAAACCCCATCCATAGTACGACTGTAAGAGTAGAGACTTGTGTTGTCTTTGTTCCTCACTAATCTTTCGTATTAAACCCAGTTTTCCCATCTGTAGGCGCAAAAAGACTCGAATAATCCTCCCGCTTCCCCCTTTTTCTGAAGTTTGTCTCAGTTACGTATACTCATCTTATAGCCTGATTAAGCTCTGGAACCACCAGTCATCATCTAGGAGGAATTTAGCAAGGAAGTAAGCCACTTCCCTCAAAATTGTTTTCTTCTTCCCATCAATCAAAATTGAAGTGTTTCACCTGAAAGTCATGTTGTCTCTCCCGTCCCAGTGAAGAGATGACTCCACCAAGCCAATCAGTTTTTAGGTTATGCTCAGTTTCTTGCTCACTGATTTGCGAAACTAGTACTTACTTGATATGGCCAAAAGTTGGCTCTATTATCACGCACCATCAACGATAATTGCATGAGTAAAACCGTTAAGCGTTGGTCAATGAGGCCACACCAAACTTCTTGAATGAGAAAGCAGAGGTAAAGAAAGAAAGGGGGTACGAGAGTAGAGTCTTATCTGAGGATTTCGCCACAGAGATTGTAAAAGGGTAGCAGCAACCTTATCTATTTCCTCTCCTACACCGTGCTCCGAGTGCCAAATGTTCTCTTTACTATGCTCGAGCTAGTCAACTACATTTATTGCGCAAATTCGTTCACTGTTTCGAGGCTCTTCATGACTGATCACAGGAGAAACTTGCCAGACGACTCAAGTGGAAACAGATCGAGACTGAAGAACTTGACAATGGCATTCATACAAGACCCGCCTCAGGAAGAGCAGCGACATTCTTGGCAAGCTAGGAGGCGACGCGTGGTTTGACACCGTAGCTAACCATCCTTGTCATCACCCCCCTTTTTCCTGCCTACGGACAACAGTGGCTGCCTTGCGTGCAAGCATCGGGGAAACATACCTCATCCAGTATTTCGATCAAAGGAACGGTGTAAGCCCATTACAGACGTCGTTCATTATTAGATTTCGTAAACACTCACACACAGTCACTATGTGGTTTGCACCGTGATGTTCAGTCCCTCATCAGTGCCCTGATGGTGCGCTTGCTTCCATTCCAAACACAAGACTCACTCATGGCAGTTGATGAAAACAGTCAACGACTACAAATAACACCAGCCATGTCCGCGCGCACTGAACTCGGGAAGCGACTTACACTTGCAAGAATGTGTCTGCATCTGCACCAATGGTTTTCCTCAACTACTGTACCCGCTCACCTAAAATGAGTATCACACATCATCCCACACACGAGTTCGTGATATAGTGAACTAATGAAAAGGAAACTTGCTCATGTATGCAGACAGGTCACGGCACAACCAAGGGCACCAGTAGATACTTGTTTGATTTTGCTCCATTCTCGAATCGCAGAGTGAACCCAAAGACTCACATCCGAGTTTGACTCTCTCTTCCATATCCACTCGCTGGCGTACCCATTCTCGCATTTTCATTAACGTTCTTTCCTACTTCTTATGATAGCCTCCTCTAGTCTCTCGGTGCTCACTATCAGATACATGCATGAGGGCAATATGGCCTTTCGGCACGGATGATGGCCACACCGGAGCGAGCGTCAAGCGACAGTAAGTTGCTTACACTACAATCACTGTCGTCAGCAAGTCCTCTTAATTCGCTTTTGCTTGATAGCAATTCAAGCTTCACATAATCGCATTTTCACTTAGCCATGATGCGGATAAGACATGCAGTCACAAACGCGGGACGGGTGTCCCCAAATAAGTGGCGTCGACCTTAAGGGGCAAGCAAAATCTCTCACTGATTTCTCTGAGGCCACTTGTTTCATCCCACACATTCAGCCACGGGCAAGCACGATTCAGCTTGTACTCCTCCCATTGGTGCCTCTCTTTGGTCAGTGCGGACTATGCTCGTCTGGGACTGTTGACGTCAGCAACTAAGCCGCACATATGACTTTTTCTCTCTCTCGCCCAACTTTTGCTGCCTACACTTCCTTCGCCTCCCGCGTTCTCGTGTCACCATCCTGACCACATTCACTCCCGACGCGTACAACCCCATCTCTTCGACGCCTCCTTCCCGCCAGTCTCTCCCGGCGCATTGTCCCTGACATACGCGATAGTTAGTGCATTGTTACCGTGATCATGCACACGCTGCACAAGACGGCCGCACAGGGCTTTCCTCGTCTGCTCGTCAAAGAAAACAGTGGCAATGGGATCCGACGAGCACGCAGGAGGGCACACTTCTAACTATGGCAGTCAGTACATGAGATGATGATGTTATTTTCCTTTGTATCTGACTTTTGTGTATACCCTCTCGCTCTCTCTCACGTGTGCCACTGGCATTCTCCCACAGTGGCCGCCTACTGGTGGTTATCTCTTCTTCTTCGACCAATCGAGGCATGGCACCAGCCCGGCTGACGTCAGCTAGAAATCTCTCCTCTAGAGTCGCGCTTCACCTATGGGTTCTCTCTCTCCCGATCGCTTTCTCTCTCTTTCACGGGTCTGTAACTGTCCATCTCCCTCTCAGAGACCGATCGACACCTCTCCCCTCTCTCATTCTTGAGCGTGACTGTCACGCGCGTCACACATGTAACTACCTCGAGCTCTCAGTCTTGTCGTCGTCGTCCTGAGTTGGCCTTCGGGCCTCTCTCTATAGGCTCAGTCGGCGGGTGATCCTTCCTCCACTGGTCCAACCCATGCCAGGAGAGAGTCTCTGCCGCGTTGATCTCACTTTCACCCCCTGAATCCCGGTCTAGGTGCGCCTGCTCTCTCTCTCCACCGTATCGGTAGAGGTCTTTGCCTCGTGGTAAGCGACTGTTACCTCGACTTCAGCGGTGACGTCGTCCCTCCTGTTGCACCTCTTAGCCCGGTCTTTGGCCTCAGTGACTGCCGCTTGCAGCTTAGGGTCCGTTCTCATCTCTTCCTCTCTCGCTCCCTCCACATTGATCTTTAGTTTTGCCTCATCTCCCCCATCGTAATCTAGCATGGTCGAGATCCAAGGACCCTCCCCGGACATCGGCCTCCAGAGTGCCAGGAGGTTCAATAGTTGGCATGGAAATGGCGTTTATCCCAAGAGAGAGTTAGACGTCTGGAAGCGACAGAGAGGACAAAAAGGGATTTAAAAGCGGCCGAGACCAGGATGGGGAAGATCAGGGAAGAAACTGAGATAACAACTAAGCTTGATGCCTTGACACATCGTGTAGAATCCTTACTGACCGCGCAATGAGAGCAAATGCAGCATCCTTGAAGTCATGATATCGTGTTAGAGTCCATACGTGTAGGATTTAAAGACTTTGCACATGACGTGATGATGTACTTGGTGGATCAGATCCACCCTGTGATCAGTAGGACCAATAAATTTTGCACATGCGCCATTGAGGGCGCCAAGTTAGTGGCTACCAAGGAAGAGGAGCCAGCCCCATGCTGTGAGAAAGTCAAAGTCTGTTTCCTTGAGCCCTTCAGTGGCAAGAAGGAGAAGACTTTGACAACTGGGAGGCCAATGTTAACCCCTATTTGTATCTACAGGGTGTCGCGCCAAAAGACCATGTTGTAGTGGCCTTCCAGGCATTGAGAGAAGAGGCGACCAGCTTTGCAAGGTCGCTTGCACGAGCCGCGAATTGTGACAATGACATGGTCACGTATTCAAGAATCACCCCCTTTTTCGAGTTTTTTAAGTCCCTTAGGGAGTGATTTTCAGATGTTACACGGGGGCTTAAAGCCTTCAACAAGTTGCAGATGATCCACACACGACAGTGGAAGAGTGTGCATGCCCTCAAGTCTGCCATGGATGAGTTGATTGCTGTGCCCGGGCATGGGGTCATTGATGCACAGTTAGTCCATCTCTTCTATCGCGCATTGCCCGAGCATGTGCAAGGGCACTTCTTCACCCGAAAGCAACAGCCAGACATCACCTATGATGTGCTTAGTAGGGAGGCTGTTTCATTCGCTGCACAAGCATCGCCAGTTACCGCGTTCTGGCACAAGGATCTGACAAAGGGAAAAACGTGGAAGGGACGCACCATCTCTGGCCAAGTCAAGGCCAAAGACAGTCTGATTCTAAAGATGGAAGAAGGTGGTGCCGAGGAGATTCCCTACTCGGATATCGAGTGGGGACTTGAGGAGGAGGACAATAGTGTAGATAAGGGGAGAACCTACGCTGTTGTCGCGGTCGGAGGGAGGCCGCAAAGAGGAGGACGAGGGCCTGGCCGAAATGCCCGGGCCCTAGGTGGCCGAGGGCAGGGCGGCCAGGGGGTTGGCGACAATGGAAACCTCCAAGCGGGAGGAAGGGGTCAAGGTCCCATGTTTAACCGCCCTCATCAGAGTCCGTCATCTCCCAGACAGGGATGGTGGCACCCAGGTTGGCCTGAGGGACGACCTTGGGAAGATTTGGGAATTGAGCAGAATGTGTGGCAAGGTCGTATAGATAGGTCCCAGTGTGTATTATGCGGGGATCCCGACCACATCATTAAATTTTGTCCCAAGTATAGGAGTCGCGCTGCTTCTGGGCAGCAAAAGACAGTCGCCGGTAGGGGTCGCAATTGCCCCTACCACAGGAGTATGTGGATTTGAGCGTGCGCGCATGGTAGTCTTCCACTCCACATATCTCCATGGCAGGGGTTGCTTGCCAGCGTCTAGTAAGTTGTCCTGAGACTGCTTGTGTCAGAGTCTCTCTAGACGCTTCCCTCACAGGCTTAGCTCAAGAGTTGAAGGAGAGAAGGTAAGACTGGGCCAAAATGAAGAAAGATGGGAAAGGACAACTACTCCTCGCAGACATAGAGATTTTTAGAGCTAGAGTAGGAGCCCTTATAGATGGTGGGGCCACCAGGAGCTATGTTAGTCGCGAAGCGCTGAAACAGCTAAAGCTCAACTTAAAGGTCCAACGATTGCAAGAGCCTATGGTCAACATCCTTGCAGACAACAATAGGATGCGAGTCGAGGAGTACGTCGAAAGAGTCCAGGCATATATCCGCCTAGAGAAGGAAGGCAAAGTAGAGAAGGTCCTTCATTCCTTGACTCTTCTCGTGGAAGAGAATCTCTCGTTCGACATAGTTTTGGGGACAGATTGGGGAGAGGCAGGAGGAGCCACCTTGCACCTTAGAGACCACGAGTGGAGGCTCCCTAGTCCGTCAGGTGAAATCAAGCAAGTCCACCTGTACCATGAGTCCGGGGTAGATAATCCCCTCGCACATTGCTGCCTCAACGGTCCTGCCTTTGCTAGACTCGTAAGGAAGAAGCAGCTCAAAAAGAAGGTGTTCATAGCCTATGTTAGGCCGATTTTTGACAAGCCAAAGGAAGAGGAGAAGATCCATCCCACTCTAATGGAGGAGTATAAGGACTTGTCTGAGGCACCGTCAGGTGTAGTGCCAAAACTGATCCAGCACCGCATCAAAATAGAGCCAGGCAGTAGAGCGCCCAAGGGAGCAGTTTACAGTTGTGTGTCCGAAACAGATTCAACGGGGGATACGCGTTGAAAGATTCAACTCGCGTTGAATCCCCATTGAAGCGCCCGTTGGACGGGTATAAACGGGGTTCGCGATGATCTTTTTCCTGGGCTAAACATAATCCAAAAAAACAATAAAAAATATGGGGTTGTAGACCTTTTCGAGGACTACAACCCCATATTTTTATTTTTATTTTTTGAACTTTTGAGTATATTTAAAAAAAAAATCAAAAATATAAACACATTGAAAAAACAGGATATATATATTTTTTGGGTTTCACATAGATTTTTTTAGGGCTAAAACAAAAACAGGATATATATATATATGATATATTCCATCTGGTGTGGGTGAGTGATAGTCTACTTTGATTTTGGTTAAGGTAGATTATCATTTACAGTGTAATCAGTGAGGGGATTCTGTAGACTGTTGAGGGTTCAGCCTCCTGATGAGTCGGTGAAACTCCAACGAAACAGTTTGTCACAGCCCCTCGTTTGTTGTCCTCTTCTCTCTCTTTGCCTACGGTTTACAGGGCAGTTCTGTTTGTGACGATATGTATATATATATATAGGGTTGTAGATCTTTCAAAGATGTACAACAATTTTTTTATTTTTTTTGGGGGGGGGGACTTTTTGTATTAAAAAAAAAAAAATCAAACCATAAAAACAAATAAAAAAAAAGGAAAAAAAGACACGCACATAGACACAGACACAGACACAGACACAGCCACATAGACACACAGTCACACAGACACACAAACACATAAACACGCACACAGGCATACAACACACACAAACACATACACACACACACACACACACACACAACACACACAAACACACACAAACACAAAAAAAAAAAACACAACTGGGGGCGGTGGGGGCTGGGGGATGGGGGATGGGGGATGGGGGGMCAGATTTTGGGGGGKGGGGGTTGGGGGATGTGGGGGCAGATTTCTCAGGGTTTGGCTGCAGTACTCACCAAATGTGCATGACGGGGATTACGCATGTATGGCTTTGTTCTAGGGTAGGGTAGGGATATAAGTCGCTCCGGCTAGTTCGAGTTTCGTCTAGTCTGAGTTCCGCTAGCCTAGGGTAAGCTAGGGAAAGGACAATAGGATGTGTTCGCGGGCGCTGGCCTGCCTTGCTTAGGTAATCCTGCTGGGTAGACTCTTTGAATTGGGCCTGCAGAAGATTGCATGAGCCTGGCACCAGAAGTTCCCATAGGACACGTTGCATCAGCTTCCGCTTCCATTAGGGCTGGGAGGTTGGCCCAACCCTGGTGCTTGTCACTGTTGTCTGGTCCAAGTTTCCCTTAATACTGTTATGATGATGGTCCTGAGTGCTGGTCACACTGAGGTATTATAGTAGGGACAGGGGGTGCGTTGGGAGTATTAACGTGGGGATGGGTAGGGTAGGTCGCTTATCCTGTCAGGACAACCGTTGGCTGCTGGTACCAACAATCACCGCGGGTATGGTCCTTGGCCTCTACAACACCCTGGGCTTTCAACAACAACAAAAAAAAAAGAATGGATCTTCTGCTAGAATGTGGAATAATACGCCGCCATATGTTTTGTCTTTTCTGCATGTGGTGATTAGAGGCCCTCAGGGCCACTGCAAATGTGCAGAATTAGAATGAATCTTCTGCTAGAACGTGGAATAGTACACCGCTATATGTTTTGTCTTTTGTGCAAGTGGTGAGTAGAGGCCCTCAGGGCCACTCTTAAGAAAAGAAAACCAAGAAAACAAAAGAAAAATGAGAAAACAAAAGAAAAACGAGAAAACACAAAAAAAAACGAGAAACAAAAGATAAACAAGAAAATAGAGAATTAGTGACCCATAACTGCGATGCACAAACCTGAATTCAAATCCAGAGTATATATTCTCGGGCCACGCAGACTGACTAGAAGTCTAATGTCCATCTCTACTCCATGAGGGGTCCTTGCTAATACGTAGGGACCGTTCGGAAATGAGACTGGACGAATAGATTGGAGCATTTGTAAAAAAAAAAAAAAAAAAAAAGGACAAGCACCCACATGCACATACATGTGCTCACAGTGTCAGGGTATGGGGTGGCCCCAACTTTTTTCCCTCTTGCAGTTTGATTTTCGAAAGGGAGGGGCATGTTTGGCCACCCCACCCCGTTAATAAGGGTCAAATTTTTATATTTTTTTTTTAGTGTTGGGCGCGTAGGGCCACGTGTCCAAGGCCCAGCGCACCCATCCCCTTTTTTCGGATTCAACGGGAGACCCCCGTTTTTACGTTAAACGAGATTCAACAGGGCCCCTGGGGCGATTCAACGGGGTCCAACGGAAATTAACGGCCCCCGGTGCTCGTTGTTTGGACACACGGGTTTACAGGATGTCTCCCAAGGAGCTAGAGGAGCTTCGCAGGCAGTTAGACGAACTCCTAGAGAAAGGATGGATAAGGCTTAGTTCGTCGCCTTTCGGCGCACCTGTTCTGTTTGTCCCCCCAAAAGAGGGAGAGTTGCGTACGTGTATAGACTACAGGGGATTGAACACCATCACAATTGAGAATGCAGAGCCGCTGCCCCGTATAGATGACTTGTTAGATCGAGTGGAGGGCTGCAAGTATTTTTCGAAGATAGATCTAAAGTCAGGGTACCATCAGATAGAAGTCCATCCTGACGATCGGTACAAGACGACGTTCAAAACAAGATATGGGCATTACGAGTTCATAGTGATGTCGTTTGGACTAACTAATGCACCGACCACATTTCAACGCTGCATGAACGACTTATTTAGGCCGTGGTTAGATAGGTTCGTCGTAGTATATTTAGATGACATCGTAGTGTTCAACAAGACCCTCAAGGAGCTTGAGGGCCATCTGAGGGAGATTCTAGAAAAGTTAAGAGAGTCTAACTATAAAGTCAACGCGAAAAAGTGTGAGTGGGCCAAGACAAAAATCCTTTACTTAGTCCACGTATTAGACGGAGACGACATTCGACCAGAGGATAGCAAGATTGCATCGATTAGAGACTGGCCAACTCCTCGAACGCTGACTGAGTAACGATCATTCTTAAGATTGGCTAACTACTACTAGAAGTTTGTGAGGAACTTTTCTACGATCGCTGCTCCCCTTTGTGGACTACTAAAGAAAGAAGGGATTTGGAAGTGGGACCAGGATTGCACGTCAGCCTTCAAGAAATCGAAGAAGGCCTTAATAGAATGCCTTGTGCTCAAAGTTGTTGATCCATCACTACAGACGCTAGTCAGTATGGCATAGGCGCAGTTTTGCAGCAAGATGATGACAATGGATACAAACCCGTAGAGTTCATGTCAGCCAGACTGCCCTTGGAGCCATACGAGAGGGAACTCTACGCTCCCAGTCACTCCCTAGACCACTGGAAGCACTACCTGCTTGGGAGGCACTTCAAGGTGTATTCAGATCATGAGACTCTTAGATGGTTAAGGGCCCAAGCCAAGATAAACGGCCAAGTTGACTATGTGGGCTGCTGAGATAGACCAGTTTGACTTCGAGTTGAAGCCCGTTAAAGGGAAGTATAACATGGTAGCCGATGCTCTGAGTAGGAGAGCTGATTACTTCGGCACGATAGTGCACTATCTAGACATAGGGGCCGATCTGCAGCAGAGGATCAAAGATGCATATGCACAAGACCCGATTTATAGTGAGTTGTTGAAGAGAGTAAGGAAAGGCCCAAATAGTGAGCCGCACTATCGAACCATGAACAGGCTCTTGTTTGAGAAGACCAACGTCGTTGACAGACTCTACATCCCCAATAGTGAAGAGATCCGTATTCTGATCCCAGGGGAATGCCACGATACAGAAGGACACTTCGGCTGGCAAAAGACTCTAGCTCTGTCTCTTATACACATCTAGATGTGTATAAGAGACAGTCCCAGGGGAATGCCACGATACAGAAGGACACTTCGGCTGGCAAAAGACTCTAGCTAACCTGATGATGTCCTATACATGGCCAGGCATGAAGGCAGATTGCATAGAGTATGTATGCAGCTGTAAAGTCTGCCAGCTTACCAAGTCAATGACCAGAGCACCTCTTGGCCTTCTCAAACCCGTGCCTATTCCATCAGGACCCGGAGATTCAGTTTCCATCGACTTCATGGATACTGGGTCAAAAGTAGGCATGGCAAAAGTCAAGTCATGGTCATATTAGACCGATTTAGTAAATATGCAGTCTTTGTTCCTTTGCCTTCTAAGGCACGTACCGACTTAGGCCAGTGCCTGAACCCTGTACATTGACCTTGTGTGACGAGTGAAATTCGATCCCTAGACCTGTGCCTGTGCCCTGTACATTGACCCGGTGCTTGTGTGAGATTCGAACCCGAGACGTGTTCGGTATCATAGGTTAGGCTGTAGGTCGGGTAGGTGGACTTGATCCCTAGGTCTGTAGGTTAGTAGTTAAGTCTGTTACCAGTAGCCCTATGGAGGTCTGTTCTTGAAGTCTCTACCTGAGTCTACTGAGGGCCTAGAGTCAGTCCGTAGATCTGTAGGCTCTAGAAGGTTGTAGGTCCCTGTAGGCCGGTCCAGTCAGCAAGTATCAGGGAAGGGCTGCACGTGGGGGAAGGTTCTGGCTACGCGGTATGCAGAAGGGTCCGGAACACGCGTGCAGCCCATGTGTTTTGGCCCAGGAGGCCCACGCGTTTTGGGCCTACCAGGCCTACGCGTTTTGGGCCTACCAGGCCTACGCGTTTTGGGCCTACCAGGCCTACGCGATGTGGAAGATTCCAGACTTGGGCCCCACGCGGAAAGGGGACAGGCCCACGCGTTTTGGCCCAGGCCAATGCGTGTTGAGGCAGGGCCCGGCCACCTCCGAGGAAGTATAAATAAAGAGGCAGCGTCCAGCCATTCATTCATTCGCCTGTGAGCCATGTGAAAGTGCTGCCTTGGTCACTTGTGCGTGGAGGACTGCAGGTGCGCGGAGTTGAAGTGGGCAGTGAGGAAGATGACGGCCATAGCTGGCCAGGAGGAAGACGACGGAGGCCATAGCCGCCCAGCGGTTGTCACAGACAGAGTGTACAAAGTGTGTGTCTGTGTAGCGTGGACATTCAGGATGGATCCTCCTTCGTGCGTACATGAGGGATCGTGAGGCTGGTGGTGGAGAGTGTTCGGCGGCCATAGCCGCCAGTTGTACAGTTGACTTGAACAGGGTTTAAGTGCAAGTTCGATGTTGATTCTGAGTTGAAAGAGTTTGGTTTGCCACCAGTTGCATGTATGCATGTTGTAAGCAAGTTTGGAGTGCAGTCTGATTTCAAAGAAGATGATGTACACCAGCAAATCATCGTCAACCTCATTATCTCCCCCAACCTCTTCATTACAATAAATAATAATAATAACAATTGAAATCATCTGCTCATATTTGCTCTCCACACAACATGCACAATGAAAGATCACATGGAGGTTCACGCCGAAGCCAGATATGGAATACCAAATCAGCAAATTTCAGGAACTTCAACGAATACTCGTGTACAAATTCAGAGTTCGAATAGCCAGTGCGCTGTCGGCGCGAATACCCTTACAAGGGTATCCGCCCTGTTTTTTGCAAGTGACAGAAAATAGTTTTGGTTTAAAGTTTAAGTATACCGCGCTAGGCGCGGCTGCGTCTGTGATTGCGTTGACTGAATGGTTGACCACAATAGAGAGTTTGTGGGCGCGCGGATTTTTGAGGCGCGCGTGATCTTTTAATTGTTGATGATTAAAGGGTCGGCGTGTTCGCCGGCCAGAATTTTTGTTGTCTCCTGATTAAAAAGGGATTAGAGAGATTATGTCTCGGTGACTAATGTGTTCGTCTGCGACCTGCGCGTGCGTGCGGAGGACGACCTCGACGGCGGCGGCGGCGGCGACAGCGTGACTGCGGTAGGTCTTGGCACGCAGAGTGGCGCGAGTGGCGGTCGCGGTACAGCGTGGTAAGTCGGCGTAGACGCTGGGCGGCCGCACGCGCGGTTGTAGGCTGAGATGAGGCTTAGCCCTATAGTCTCAGGATATTAGTCTCAGGCTTGGGCTTAGCCCTATAGGTTACAGCATCGGACTACTACTACGGAGGTTTCGGGATAGAGGTCGGCGGGCGTCGGCGCAGCAGCAGCAGCGGAGCATCGAGGAGGAACCCAATGGGGTTGAGGGCCGTTGGGCTATCCCCCTCGGTTTTGTTAATGAGCGAGGCGGCGGGCCCGATTCGCGGAACTGGCGAGGTGCCAGCAGCGTCGCGGTGCCCCGGCCTTATCTTTATTTCATTTTTATTTTTACTTTATTTTCCTTGGCCTTACTAGTTTCGGTCCTTTTTCGTCGCATCCCATTCGGGGACGCGAGAGGACGGTAGGGTCGTGTGGGGTGTGTTGCGCTCGTGGGATTGCCTGAAGTGCAATTACAAACTGTTTTCGTGGCTGCGCCAGAGCCGCGCCCCGCCTGGCCTTGGGAAGCGGTGCCGCGGGCGGTACGGGGCCCACGAGCCTAGCTCAGTGGGCACACCATTGAACTGTTGAAATACAGACCTAGGTCTGAACCCAGATGGCGCAACTGGGGGCCGGGGCTGATTGACCCCACAGCCCGGGTTGTGTCCTCCGGGACATCCGTTAAAATTGGAACGATACAGAGAAAACTAGCACGGTCCCCGCGCGAGGACGCCCCGTATAAGAGGAAGCAGGCCCGACGGCCGAATGCTTTGCCCAACATTCAGTAGCCAGTCGGGCTGTGCGTCAACAGCGACAGACGGCAGAGAGTGACGGGAGGGGCCAAGAGAAGGAGGTGCACCTGGGCGGTGAGGCGCGCCGGGTGCATTCGGAGGATGGGGCATGTGGCCCGACGGAGTGCTGAACGGTAGCGGGATAGCGCAGGAAGGCGGCACAGCGAGAGCAGCGGGGTGGCGCAGCGAAAGGCAGGGCGGTGCGGCCAGAGCGGCGAGCGAGTGCAAAGAACGAAGGGTGGACCTGGACCGGGGTCGCGTCCGGGTGCGCTGGAGGCGAGGGCAAGGGGGATCGGGCATGGCCAAGAAGTGAGCCATGGCGCAGGGCGAGGAGGAAGGGCGACGAACCGAGCGACACTCTAGAGAGAGCCGGGATGGCGGATGGGAGAAGGAATGAACCTGGCCGCGAGTTCGCGCCGGGTTCATTCGGAGGGAACAACGACGGAGAAGGGGCATAGCTCATCCGTTGAGGAACGGATTTGGGCGGAGAGAAGGGCGACTTCGGGGTTCTTGCCCCGGGTGGAGCTAGTGGTAGTGTCAGTTTTAGTTCTAGATTAGTAGAAAAGAAGTGGTACGAAAAATGGACTGCGCCGAGTTATGGCGGAAAGGAGAAAGGGAGATGGCGGAGAAGGAAAGAAGATTACTCACTCGATCCTCTATGGAATCGAGTGAGTGAAAGGGCTAGTTCAGCATTGAGGGTAGAGCGAACCTGTTAGCAGCATTAGATTAGTGAAAAGGCTAGTGAACGAGGAGGTCAGTGAAGAAAGTGGTGCGCGGTCATGGCGGAAGAGAAAAGCGGGGACGAGGAGAAATGAAATCTGCATAACTCGCTCGTTCCTCAACGGAAACGAGCGAGTGGAGATTGTACTCTGGGGTTTAGGATGAAGGCGAGTTTGATGATATTGTTAGATTCGGGGTTAGTTGCATAGGATTAGTAGTCAGTAGGAAAAATTGTGCGCCTAGCTATGGAAAAGGAGAAGGAAGGGATAAAATCAAGTAAAAGGAGATCGCAAGTTGGGGTTTTTGGGACCGGCGGTTTCGATTATGAAGTTGGATTGGATAGAAAGTTAGTAGAATAGAGGTTAGTACACAAAGGTAGTGCACCCGGGCTATGGCTGAGTGTCGGGAATAGAGAAGGAGGGAGGTGGGAAACGCATATCAGGTGCGTTTCCGAACGGATTTCAACGGACTAAAAGTCGAAATCATGGCTTTCGAGTAGGGCGAAGTGAGTAGTAGGGGTAGATTTGGAAGAAAGTCAGTGGATTTGGAGTTTTAGAGGAGGAAGTGAATCTGAACGAAAAAGGGTGCCAGATGCATGCGCGACTGGGTTGGAGGTGGTGAAATGGAAAAGACCAGTAGCAAGTTTGAATCCTTACAGAATCAGGCAGGGGCGGACTCTAGACCGGGGTTCTTGGCCATGGCGATTCTGAACATGTGGTTAGATTGGGGAGAGACTGAGTAGGGAGCAAGTTAACTAAGGAAGAGAATGTGCCTGAATGGCCGAAGGGGAGAGAGAGGGAGCGAGCAGGAGTAAAAGATGTGCTTGCCTGGCCGATCCCCGACCGTTTCGGGTGGGCAGAGATACTGTTCGTAGGTTCTGAGGCATTGCCGAGTGACGGGCGACATCCAAGTTTTGGTATGAGAGGCCGTTTGCTTGGTGCGAGCCGCAGGGGGGGGGCGGATACGTACCTGAGCCCGTCCTTGGAGGAAGTTCGTTCCCTTATTTGGGAAGCTTAGGTGCTAGTATAAGTGGGCTGCGAAAGGGCATAGAGAGGGTCGGGCTACGCTGTAGGAGGGGGGATGGCCGAAGGGATATAGACGTTTTCGCCACGCCACTCTCGCATGGCTGATTACTTGCCCGGTTCAGCCTACTGTTTGTTCCTCCGAAGGGCATCAGGCGGACCTGGCCTGCTAATGGCCAAATGTATTAAGGACTGGGGCGTGTGATTGATCGTACGAGGCGGGCATATAGGGGATGCTCGTTTGACCAAGTTTCGGCTGTGGCCGCAAAGCTGCAGAGTCCACAGTGGACTTGCGGCGTACCAGCGGATCGGTTGCGGCAGAGGAGTGGCGACCAAAGGCTGTGCGCAAGTGGGTGCCGACTGTTGGGGGCTGCTAGTGTTACGTTGGCCACTGAAGGCTCTTGTCATGGCTGTTGACCGCCGCCGTGCACAACTGCTGCTGGGGGCTACTTCGCGGGCGACTGCGACTGCTGATGTTGGGTATGAGGTGTCTCTATGAACCGTGCGTAGGCGGCAACGGCTAGTGCCGATTGCTGATCGCTATTGATCGCTGCCAAAAAATACTGTTGTTGCGCCCGAGGACTAGTACATGTTGTTGTGTGGTCGTGGTCGGGCGAAACTTGGAGAGGTGGTCAGGTCGGACAAAGTAGGGGGCTAGTGTTGCGAATTAAGGGGTCGTCAGCGGAGTTGGTTTCAGCGGGTTGACTCTGGGTTGACCAAGCGGGCGTTACGTGGCTGCCATTGTGGGGCCCTCAGGCGGAAGAAGATTACAAGGCCCTCTCGCGCGAATCTGAGAGCACCCTTCTTGTATCTGAGCGACTCAAACCTCCTTCCTCTGCCCTCCTTACTCTAAGTCTAGTCTAGCTCTGAGAGGAAGGCGGCAGGCAGGATTGCAACCCGTAGGACCGCAGCAAGACTCTGTGGGGAGTCATCCCATCGATTGCGGGAGCCCTGCCGGAGCTCAGGAGGAGTTTTGGAGGCAGGGAATTGAAAGGTAACTGTTGCTTTCCCTCTATAAACCCAGATATCAGCCCCTATTTGTACTGCCTGTTGTGTTTTGACTGAGTATACGGCATGCATCCCTACTTTGACTTTTTGGTTTGACTTTCAGGACATGACCCAGATAAAGTAAAGAAATGCATGCAAGTCTCAGTTTCAGTTTTGTTGACTGCCTGAAGGCAGATTGCGAGCAAAGGGGAGTTGCATCTGGGGGAAGGGTGGGAGAAAGGTGGTTTTGCCTGAGGCTGACAGGGTCCTATGGGGTCAGACCAGTTCCATAAGATTGGACGGCATGCCGCTGTGTTTAATTTTGAATTGCATGGAGAGTCACACCAGTTCCATAAGATTGGATGGTCTGATTGCTCTGAATTGTGAGGGTTTGACTGTGACTGACTTTTCAGGAGCCAAACTTGTACCATAAGATTGGAGGGTTTGGTTGCCATGTTTGGTTTGGGTTTTGGTCTGCTTCTTTTGTTGTTGGTCGAGGAGGTCTGGGCAAGTCCATAAGATTGGACGGCCCAGCCCCTTCCTGTTTTATTCTGAGGGGATAATTCTCGTTGAGGGCAAGGCATGTCCATAAGATTGGACGGCTTTGGACTCATGCCGCACACAGCTGGATCAGAGAGAAATAAACCTCGCAGAGGACCAAATATGTTCTATAAGATTGGATGGTCTGGCCCAAAGCCTCGCACATGTTGGAACCCAAAAGGTTATAATTTGGCTATATTTTATATACTATCCTATCTATGAACAGGCTAGTCAGGCACGGGTTCCATAAGATTGGACAACCTGACTATAGCTTTTCATGAAATGAAGAGAGTATAACTAAGTATAATTGAAGGTAACCCTGGGCAGGCTGGGCCTTGTTCTAAGATAAACGGCTCAGTCCTACGCCCAACTTTTGAACACCAAGCTCAGAGAGGTATATATAATTTGGATATTAAACAATTCGGGGCAGTTGAGCCTTGTTCTAAGATGAACGGCTTAGTCATATGCCCAAAAGGAAGAGAGAAGTAGTTGTGCAACCTGTTTCGTGTATACTCAGTGGCTGAGTCAGACAGGTTCCATAAGATTGGACGGCTTGACTTTATGCCCTATGTAAGCTGGGTATAAGGGAATAAATCATTGAAAGATTATGAACTATTGCTTGTTATATTAACTTTGGGATGGCCAGAGTACTTACCTTTGTGGTTTGGCCTGCATGTGACTGAGTGAGGCTACTACTTGGTTTGAGTTTCAGTTTGACAGGTAGTTGCTTTAGAGGCTCGCCGCGTGCTAGAGCGATAGGAGTTAGTTCAATTTCTGCATTTTCTGAGCTAAGTTTATTTTACTTAGATCCATTATCGCATTTTCTGGGATCTTTTCTTGTACTTGGCTTTGTATAAATTTTGGTAAGCTACTTTCTCTACGGGAAGCGCTGCCAAAATTTCTGCAAGTCCAGGAAGTTGTTCAACTTCTTGACTTTTCAAAGTTCAACTGTCTAAAGTTCATATATGACTTAGTAAAAAGTTGGAAAGCCTCCTTTTCGAAAGGGAGTGCTGCCCAAATTTTTGCTAATTCAGGGAGATTGACAGAACTGGACTTTGGAAAGTCAAAGACTATTTCTGTTTTTATATTCGGGTTGATATAGATTCTGGAAAGACACTTTTCCTACGGGGAGCGCTGTCGAAATTTTCTTAGTTTAAAGGAGTTGCATTATATTTGACTGGTGGCGATTTTGACGATCCACCCTGAATAGGGGAGATCCTGTCGTTAGTCTACCTTTGCCTTGGGCACTGGCTTAGAGGTAGACTTAGACTTGGTTGGCAGATAACTTTGAGTGAGAATGTGCTATGGAGGTCCATCCCCCATATGCTGGTGATTTAGCTTGGGCATTGACCTATCTTATGGTACAGACTTTCGTTGGACTTCAATTCAGGACTTGGACTAGTTTCAGCTTGATCCTACAAGGATCATCTTCTTTTATCACTGATAACAGGTCGGTTGCCGATTCGTCGGTTTACGATTCAACTCCAATTCACTTCTGCCACTCAACCTAAAGGCTTTAGCCTTGAGATTTAAACTGTTTTATTGTGTTTTCACCCGGACTTTATTGAATGGCCATCCAACAAAAGTACTGAGTATTTATTTAAGAGTTGCACGAGTGAGGCTTGTATGGCTAAAGCGAGGGGTATGAGTGCGAGGAATGGTTGAAGTTGACCCCGTTTAGCGCGTGGACTTCTGGTTGAATCTTTGATGTGATTGAAGGTATGGTTGTGGTTCGAACTCTGGATGTGACTGCCTGCGATTACATGTGTATATGGTTGAGAGAAGTCCCACTGTGACTGTGAGAAGTGATCGTCCTATATAAATAAGCCTTATGTATATGTTTATATGTGCCTTGGGCATGCGCTCAGCTTATTATGATCGTGCGCAAGGGTTAGCCAGATTACGGCTCGAGAGAAAAAGGGAGATCCCTTTTCACCCTTTGCTTTTTAGAGATTTTTATAGTTGGACGTTATAGTCCGTGGCAGCCGTCAAACTCAAACCCCTTGATGTTCGACCGCCACGACAGCTTAAAGGTGTCTACTCAACCCCTCTGCACAGGGTGCAGAAGAGGGTGTGGTCTTCAACCGCGCATGGCGGTTGTCCAGCGTCGCGAGATTAACCCTCAAGGCGCGTGTCAGCCGACACTTGAGTGTCGAATGCGACCCTCGCGATTAACGGGGACCGCGTGAGTATGGGTACTACATAGTACACCATCATTGCGACTGCTTGCGTACGCTTGCATTGCGAGTCGATATGAGTTAGCCCTCCGTCCGCGCGGTTTTATACCGAGTCTCGCGCACGACGCCTATTCGATTTCCGCGTCTGTGTGTGTTTTATTTTTGTGTTCGTAAAGTGGTGTGCGCGTGGCGTGTGGGATGCGTCCTAGTCGACCGACGACGAGTCGCGCTTGGGACCTCAGCCCCCCAAGATGCTGGCTCGCGTGCGGGTCCGATAGGCGTATTACCGCGCGTACCCCCTATGCTACAGCGAACGAGAAACGCCCTCGGCTGGTCCACCTCTGCGATTGCAACCGAGTAGCTTTCGTACTGTGGACTGGTAGCTCGGCGGGGATACGCCCACCGAAGGGAGGTGACAGCTCCCGTAAGGTGGTGGTAAGTTGTGCTTCGCGTAGGCCCTATCCTTTCGTAGGGGCTCGCGAGAGGTATGGCTGGCGCACTCGGCCGGAGCGGCCTAAGGAAGCTCCATTTGTGTGTTCGCGGCAAGGTTGGTCCAACTCCTGCGTGACGCGGCCGAGAGGGTCCCGCGCTGCCACATGCGGTGCCGGACCGATGCGCTCGATAGGGCATCAGCGCATGCAACAACAACCGCAATCAGGTAGGTACCCAACTAGCCTCCCCTGTATCTCTCTCTCTCTCTCTCTTTCTCTCTCTCTCTCTCTCTCTCTCTCTCTCTCTCTCTCTTTCTCTCTCTCTCTCTCTCT
>BFEA01000359.1:1460282-1473463 GCA_003427395.1 Chara braunii | reverse complement strand
CGCATGCAACAACAACCGCAATCAGGTAGGTACCCAACTAGCCTCCCCTGTATCTCTCTCTCTCTCTCTCTTTCTCTCTCTCTCTCTCTCTATCTCTCTCTCTCTCTCTCTTTCTCTCTCTCTCTCTCTCTCTCTCTCTCTCTCTCTCTCTTTCTCTCTCTCTCTCTCTCTCTCTCTGATTGCCCTCTCAATACTTGGATCGCTCTGGCTCTCCCTCTCTCTTGCTCCCCATCTGCTACTACTTGGATCGTAACCCTGGATACATCCGCTCTACTTCAACTGCAACTTCAGCCATGGCAGCTATGGCCTCAACCCTAACTGGTGCACCGCCAAGCAGGCCCTCTGGCGCATAGCCCAAGCTGTGAGGTCGCACAAGCAACCAGCAGTGCTTCCGCAACTCACGCAGGACAATGGATGATGCAAGCTGCACTCTAGCAGCTATTAATAGCCTGTCTGTTGCATGAATTTCGGTCACCCGGTACCTTCTGGACTTTTCCTGGGGCACTGCTGCAAAATTGGACTTTGGGCCTGAGCTTTTCTTGTTAGGCACCAGTTGGACTTTCAGTGGTCTGCCTGTACGGTGGCGGCCCTAGATCAACTTACGACATTTTGGCCCCCTATAGACCTAAGGACCCTAATGACCCTACCTTTGACTCACCTAATGAGACAGATGGGATTGGGACCATTTTGGGACGGGGCCCAACTGGAACACGGACAATCTGGGACCTTGGAACCGGAACGCGGGTGTCTGCAATGTGAAATCCTTTCTCTCCCGCCTGCCTAATTTCGAGGTCCTCCGAGAAAGCTGCTAACTTTACCAATCTACGGTGTTAACTCCTTTGCGTGCCCTCTCATAATAGGAAACTATGTTTGGGGCAATCTCTATTGGTTCATCCCTTGTAAACGAGCAGTCTTCTTCAGGTTCTTGGTAAACAAATCTGCTCTTGTACTGACGCCGTGGTCTTCCTCTACGTCATGTTCTATATGTGTCTTCTGCGACAATACGGTCGACATTGTATTTGCCATCCATGTTGGGTGGTATCATAAACCTTCATGATGGGAACTGATCGTTAGCGACACAGGAAAGTAACTTAGAAGCATGGAAGACCGAGTAAGAGTAGAGATGCGATGGAATCTTGACTGTATATTAGGGACCATCTGCATCGCCAATGACATCGAGAATCTGCCATGGTCCTCTATATGCGGGCAGCAACTTCTACGATATTCCCTCCTTTGGAACGAACTCCTTAGACCTCACCCATACCAAATCACCTATAGCAAACTAAGACGGTTTGTGGTGTTTATTAGCCTGCTCTACCATTTGGTGTTGGGCCTTCCAAATGTTCTCCTTTACTCGTTAAAGATCCTTCTCGTACTGTATATCAAATTCCCTAGTACTGGGTGGCAGTCTCTGAACTTAGTCCGAATTTAGACAGTCGATCGGGCGCCTAGTATGCCAACCTTTGTGCAGTTCATTTGGTGTGTGCGATGTGGCCAAATGCACAAAGTTGTTGTAGGCACATGCCACTTTGGGAAGATGCTCGTCCCAATCAAGCTGGCCTGGTATAATGTATACATGCAGCACTTGTTGTAGCAGCTTATTCATCTGCTTGGTTTGTTCGTTAGTCTCTAAGTGCTTGCTAGATGACATCAATCGTGACTCGTAGACTTTCATTAGCTGCTTCTAGTGCTCGGATGTGAACCTAGTGTCTCTTTTACTGACCATAGTCAGAGGGTGTCTGTAGTCCTTAACCCAATGATTACAAAATTCCCTAATGACGAAGTCGGGCTTCGCCTCTTCAGCCAGCGGGGAAAAAAACAGCAACTTTACTAAACCTATCCACAACAACCATATCCTGACTTTTCCCATTCCTACTCCTCCTTAGTGTTTATGAAGTCTATGGACGCGGAGTCTCTGGGGCCTGATGGGATAGGCAACGGTTTTAGCAGTCCAAGGGGAGGTTGTGTGGAACTCTTGTTCCATTGGCACACTTTGCAGCCTTGGACGGATGTAATACAGTCGTGTTTCATTCCCACCCACGCGCAGGACCGGAGGAGATTAGTGTGCATCTTCCTCCAACCGAAGTGGCACTCAGTATCGTGGCATTCCCTTACGATTAAATTGCGGATCTCCTCATTGGTCGGGACTAAAAGCCTATCATGCACGTCAGTCTTTTCGAACAATAAACCCTCGGCCATTCTATAGCCCGGGACTTCATGAGGTGTAGTCTGCACCTTCCTAAGTAGGTCGTTGTAGATGGGATCATTTGTGTATGAAGCCTTGATCTTTTGCTGCAGTTCGGTACCTGCAGCGAGATAGGTCACTATGGCACCGAAAAAGTAAGCGCATCAACGACAACATTGTACTTGCCCTTAATGGCTTCAGCTCGAAGTCGAACTGGTCAATCTCCCCAACCCATCTAGTCACCTTAGGTGTCATCCAGGCCTGGGTCTTTAACCAGCGAAGTGTTTCGTGGTCAAAGTAGACTTTTAAGTGTCATCCTATAAAATAATGTCGCCAATGGTGCAAAGCTTCTCTAAGCGCAAATAGTTCTCTTTCATACGTTGAGGCCATGACCTTCTCACTAGGTAGTTTACATGACATGAAACTCCACTGGCCTATTCTTTTCACCATCATTCTGCTGGAGTATAGCGCCAACACCGTACTGATTTGCATCAATTGTGACGATGAATGGGAGAGACGGTGTCGTGCGCATCAGTCCCACGCAGGGCGGGACTCTCCTAGCCGCTCCTCGCAGGAGTTGTTCTACTCGCGATACACAAGGAACTTCCACAAACAGCTCCGGCCGAGTGCGCCGGCCATACCTCTCGCGAGCCCCTACGACAGGATAGGGCCAACCCGAGCTATAACTTACCTCCACCTGCAGGAGTTGTCACCTCCCTTCGGTGGGCGTATCCCCGCCGAGCTACCAGTCCACAGTACGGAAGCTAATCATTTGCAATCACAAAGATGAACCAGCTGAGGGCGTTTCTCGTACGTTGTAGCATAGGGGGTACGTGCGGGCCCATGCCTCTATCGGACCCGCACGCGAACCGACGCACTGGGGGGCTGAAGTCCCAAGCGCAATTCGTCGCCAATCGACTAGAACACATCCCACTCACCACGTGTTACACCACTCTTAAAACATAAAAATAAAACACACACACACACGGAACGACACAGAGCAAACAACACAACAACACTCCTTGTCCCTTTTGTAGTCATCCTATAACCTTCTGACACGGAAACGGATAAGCGTCACCCGTGAGACTCGTTATAAAACTGTGCGGAAGCAGGGCCTTTTCATCGACTAGCATTGCATGCTTACTCAAGCGGTCGCAACAATGGCGTACTATGTAGTACGCATAATCACGCAGTCCTTTTCATATCGACTAGCATTGCATACTTACTCAAGCGGTCGCAACGATGGCGTACTATGTAGTACGCATAATCACGCAGTCCTAGATAATCTTGAGGGTCGCATTCGTAGTCATCCCATAACCTTCTGGCACGAAAATCGGATAAGCGTCGCGCGTGAGACTCATTATAAAACTGTGTGGAAGCAGGGCCTTTTCATATCGACTAGCAATGCATGCTTACTCAAGCGGTCGCAACGATGGCGTACTATGTAGTATGCATAATCACGCGGTCCTAGATAATCTCGAGGGTCGCATTCGACACTCAAGTGTTGGCTGACACGCGCCTTGAGGGGTCAATCTCTCGACGTTAGATAACTGCCAAGTGCGGTTGAGAACCACACCCTCCTCTGCACCCTGCGGAGAGTGGGTGGTACACAGGTTTGTACCCGTGGTGGCAATCGTCGCTTATCGCCTTGGAGACCAGCTCCATCATCCAGGGCCTGGAGCGAACTCAAAGGAGTTTGACTTTGACGGCTGCCACGGACTACAACGTCTAACTGTAAAACTCCTAAAAAGCAAATAAAAAGGGATCTCCCTTTTTTTTCAACGCATAATCTGTTTAACCCTTGCGCATGGCCATGACAGGCCGCGTACTCAAGGCATACGTATGTCCATATATAATAAGGGGTTATAAATACGAGACGATCACTTTTCACAACCGCAGTGGGACTCCTCTCAGCCATATGTATGTATGTGATCGCAGGCAGTCAAATCTGGAGTCCGAACCATAAAACATACCTGCAATCACCTCAAAGATTCAACCAAAAATCAACGCACTACACGGGGTCAACTTCAACCATTCTTTGCGCTCATTCCCCTTGCTTTAGCCACACAAACTTTAACCTTCGCGCACCCTTCCAACAATAAAGTACTCACTACCTTTGTTAACTGGCCATTCAATGAAGTCCAGGTAAAAACATAACAAAATAATTCAAACGACACGGCTAAAGTCTTTAGGTTGAGTGGCAAGAGTGACTTGGAGTTGAGTCGTAAACCGACGAATCGACTACCGACCTGTTATCATTGATAACAGAAAATGATCCTCGTATGATCAAGCTGGATCTAGCCCAAATCATGAATCGATTCAGTCAAATACCTATAACACAAGACATGCCAATTCCCAGGGCTAACTTTATAAGTGTACGGAAAATAATCTCCATACCACGTTCTTACTCAAAATCCTTCTAGTAATTAAGCCCGAGGCTACTCCTAAGCCAGTACTTATAGAAAGGTCGACTTATGACATAATCTCACCTATAAAGAGTGGATTGCCAGAATCGCCACCTGTCAAAATATAATCTAATTCCTATGAACTAAGAAAATTTCGGCAGTGCTTCCCGTAGGAAATGAAAATTGAAATAATCTTTAACTCTTCAAAATCAACTTTTGTCTAAATCCATGAATTAGTAAAACTCTCGGCAACATCTCCTTTAGAAAAGCAGACTTCCCAGATTTATACTGACTCAGATATGAACTCAAAACATAAGACTTGAGTTCTATCAAGACAAAATTTAACTAACTCCTTAGATTTGTAAAAATTTTCGGCAACGCTTCCCGTAGAGAAGGTAGCGTTCCAAAATTTATGCAAAGCTAAGTTCAAAATCTAAAAATTTGAATTTTCAAGGTCCAATTTTGTCAAACTTTCTGAATTAGCAAAAATTTGGGTAGCACTCCTTTTAGAAAATGAGACTTTCCAGATTTTTAGTATTTTTACTAAGCTATATATAAAATTTAGATAAACTGAACTTTGACAAGTCAAAATGTGACTAACTCCTTAGTTTTGTAGAAATTTCGGCAGCGTTTACAAGTACAAGACCAAGTGTAAAAAAACTTAGCTCAGAAAATGCAAGAATCGAAACTAACTCCTATATCTCTAGCACGTGGCGAGCATGTAGAGGAACTACCTATCAAACTGAAACTTAAACAAGGTAGTGATCTCACTCAGCCATATGCAAGGCCAAACCACAATGGTAAGTACTCTCATCAGCCCCAAGTGAACCTGGTCAAGCAATAGTTTGTAGTCTTTCAATGATTTATCCCTTATACCCAACTTACATAAGGCGTAAAGCTCGACCATCCAATGTTATGGAAACCTGTATAGCTCAACCATTAAATATACACAAACACATGGCACTACAACTTTTCTCTTCCTTGGGCACATGACTAGGCTGTCCAACCTAGTCGCCTTGAACTGTTCATAGTATCCAAGTTATATATATAGTTGTTTGCACTTAGTCTTTTAAGGTAGCATATGACTGAACCGATCAACTTAGATCAAAGTTCAGCCTGCCCCTTCTTACCACGAGTTTATTCTTAATTCATACTCTCTTCAGTTGGTGATAAGCTATAGTCAGACCATCCAATCTTATGGAAACATGTTTGACTAGCTTGTTCATAAGTAAAAAGTAATATAGAAGTATAGACAAATTTATCCTTCCGGTTCCAGCATGTGTGTGGCTCCAGACCAGACCTCCCAATCTTATGGGAACCTGTCCAATCCTTCCCCGTAGTTCCTTTCAGAATAAAACAAGAAGAAACTAATAAACACCAGAAATCCCAAATGAAACAAGGCAACCAAGCCATCCAATCTTATGGAAGTCTGCTTGGTCCCTGAAAAAGTCAATCACAAACAGCCCTCGCAAGTCCGAACAACCAGACCACCCAATCTTATGGGAACCTGTCTGGTCCTCCAGGCTATCAAAAATAAACATAGCATTGGGCCCTCCAAACTTATGGAGATTCTCCTAGCCTTTGGTTGACCCAATCAAATGCAGGAAATACAACCTTCCACCTTTTCCCAGATGCAACCCCTTTCCACAATCTGCTTTCAGTCAAACAATAAAACTGAATTGAGCTTGCGCATGCATTCCTTTACTTAAATCTGAGTTATATTCTAAAAGTCAAACTCAAAAACAATAATGGGATGCATGTAATGTACTCAGTCAAATTATAGCAAAAAGTACAAATAGGGGTTATAATTGGGTTTATAGAAGGAGAATGAACTTTTACCTCTCAGTTCCCTGCCTCCGTAACTCCTCCTGAGTTCCGGCAGAGCTCCCGCAGTCGATGGGCAGACTCCCCACAGAGTCTTGCTGCGGTCCTACGGGTTGCAACCCCGTCCGCCGCCTCCTTTCTGAACAGGATTAGACTTAAGAGTAAGAAGTAAAGAAGAAGGGGTTTCAGACTCTCGAGATACAAGAGAGGGACTGACTCAACTCCCACAAGAGGGCCTTGTAATCTTCATACGCCTGAGGGCTCCGCAATGATGGTCAAAATGTGCAATAGAGGTGGTCAAAAGCAAATCCAAAATGTAGAGTCACTATCTCCTGACGATCCTCCAAGTTGCAGCAATGACCCTCACTGGTCAAACCGTAGCTACGCAACCTAAAAAAGCTGCGATCGAATAGAGCACATCTCCGTGGTCTATTCCAACTGCAAATGAAACTCAGCAATACTCAGTTGAATCGTTGTACGCACGGTAAGGTATGATGGATGCACAATAAGGCACGTCGCAAGTAGCGGCATCTGTTTAAGAACCAACTGTGTTGGCCACAACAATCTGATAACCATCAACCTGCAACCAAAGAATCCGATAACAGTTCCCTAGAGTACAGCAACAACAACCAGTGTCAACCAACATCTGCCTCAGTTTGAAGAAGCAGGCGACTCAGTTAAGAAGCAACAACAACCGCTGTAACAGGCTGCCCCACACAATAGTAGCAGCAATCAGCGGACTCCATAATACAATAGCGCTCTCTCTCAGCACAACGCCAGTACCTGAGTGCGCACCAGTTATGATCCGCAAAGGCATAAAACTTAGTTAACTAGTGTTCACTTCTGCTCATGAGGACTCGGCAACATCTGAATTCACCAAATTCCGCTCGTGGTAGAGCGGCGGACCTTGAGCAACGTCAATATTGGTAGTTCAGCCAGTTAGTCGTAATTAAACTTCATGTGGCAGATAGCGTGCTGCCGAACCAGACATCCAGACCACGCTCAGATTCACCTTCAGTCATCAAGTCCTATCAGCATTCGAACTCAGGTCTGTGCCTTTACATGTCGTAGGTGCTTCGACTGAACTTAGGATGGTTGATTCGTGCATCCGACAGGTTCAATCAGGCCTATTCACAAGGAGGCAAGCACCACCGGCTCGTTGGCAAACAGGTGATGAATCTCGAAAATGCAGGGGTGCTTGCTGCTGTTCTCTCGTTGCTACAATGCTCCCCACAAAACATGAATGGATCTTCCCCTGAAGTGAGCGGGGATTCACTTCACCGTCTTGTATACAAGGCTGCGCGATGTGTATAGGTCTCTCTCTCTCTCTCTCTCTCTCTCTCTCTCTCTCTCTCTCTCTCTCTCTCTCTCTCTCTGATGTGAGCACATGCCGTCAATGCTCGTGCGGAGGCTAATGGGAAGGATGAATCTTCCTCCGGAACATGACTAGGTACGTATGTCCCTGTTAACTTCCTTTTTCCCGACCTTGCTCTCGACTCCCCACATCATTCGGTTCTTTTCCTCCTCTTGACCACCTTCCAACACTCTTCTTCCCTCCTAGCTCTCTCTGAACGTACCGCCCTCCATTCCTAAGTATACCCGACCAGCATCCCAACTTAGTCCGGTTAAGACGAGGCTAGCTTATAAGTTTCAGTGAAGACCCGACCTCGATCACAAGGAGGGAGGTCCCGACCAGGCTTGGCGAAGGTTGTAGCAAGGAGGACGTTCGAATGAATATTCTGCCAGACATGAAAATATTTGCTGCTGTTGGTCGCCCTTCCTCCCGCCAGGTAAGTTCCATGCTAACCTTCTTGCCCCCTTTCTCACGCGTTCATCTGTTTTAAAAGGAAACAACCAATCAAAAATCTCGTATGCCGAAATCCGCATTGTTCCTGTCGCACAGCCCCTCCGCCCCGTAGCTGCCAGGTTACTCACCTCATGCAAAAACTAAACCTACAATCTGATTCACAATATGTAAAAAACCCGGATTAAAATCCTTACTTGCCCGAATCCATTAAGAATCGGGCGAGATATGCCTGTTTTCCTTCTTCTTCTTTCCTCCATCTGCTATATCTCCGCGCACTAACTCTTCGACTAACCTCTCTTCCTACTAATTTTCCTCTAAAACTAACTTCACCATCCAATTCGCCCGGGGCCAAAACCCCGGGATTGCACCTTCACTCGCTCGTTTTCGTTGAGAAACGAACCCATCCATGCGAATTTCATTCACGCTCTTCCCTTCCGCCATCTCCGACTCTCTCCTTGCTCTGCGTGCACTTGTCGCAGCCTCCTGTCCCGGTTCATTCCCTTCTTTCGCCTTTTCCTTCGCTGCTCGCCACTCCTCCTTTCTGATCTTGAGAGCCCCTTCCCTATTCTATCCTCTCGTCTTTCTGACGCCAAACGAGCCTCGCATCCTCCAACGTTGCCACCCAACACCGATCTACGTTCCGATGGAGATTTCGAAGAGAACTGACAGCCAAACAGCCCGGTCAGGTTTTACTCGATGGGGCTGTTCGACGACCTTAGCTATTGGGTGCGACGGGAGTTAGCACCCCAATGGCCTGATCATTATTTTCGTCCCTGTCTTCACATCTAACGGCCGACTGGCATGGCAGTATCACCGCGATCCTCCATTGGTCTCCGTTGTGCCGCTCCACAGGCACTCCCTGGACTTCGTTGTGCCCCCCCACATACACCCCCTGGCCCCCGGCGAAGCCTACAGCTTGAGTCCAGGTGATGCGGGCCCTAACGCAGATCTTGACGGTAGTAGCAAATATTCATATGAGAACTTTAAAGACCGGAGTGGAGAGAGGTTCCCCACGATCCGCAGCTTGCAGCGGTGCCGCTGCGGTCTCCCAATAGTGCCCCGGACCGCTTTCAAGCCACTGCCCGCCCCCCCCCCCTCCCCCCGATATGATCCACCATCTTACATGCCCCGACGACACACCCGCACTTAAACTCTCACGGAAGATCGCGGCTGGCCGACGGTGCACTTGTAGCGACTCCCGCCGTCCAGGTTCCTTTCGCTTCGTGGGCTGATTACCCACCAGCTTCCAAACCCATTGAGCTCCTTGGTCCGTACTTCAAGACAGCGGAATAGATGACTTTCGCTAGCACCCCAAACACACAGGAACCCACAGGTCAACCAAAGGAGGTGCGCGCTCATGGTCCTCGACTGTCATGACGGCCCCCCGTGGGGGGGTTTCAATCACTCCCCACCGCAATGCCTGTCACAACAGCCCATGCTTGCAGGCACCCCACAAGAACCCGAACGGGCCCGCCAAACGAGGCGCGTGCTCAAGGTCCTCGATTGTCGTGACGGCCCCTAAATCCGGCGTCACGTCAGAGTCAAAGAACTCCGGATCAGAAAAGTAATACTACAATAAATAATAAAAATATTTAAAATTGTTAACCGCTCGAGGACGATGGATGGGGAAACGAGGAGCTACTAGTACTGTTACGACGCCACCGATGGCAAAACCAAAGGGGATAGCCCTGTCGGGCCCTCAACCCCCTCGGTCCCTTCGCGGTACTCTAATATTCCCACGTTGTCGTCGCTCGGTCTCGATCCCTGGATCTCTTTGATGAAAGTCCGACCCTGTAACCAATAATACCAGGCCCAAGTCTGTGTTTAGTTTTGACGGACACCTAAATAAGCGGATACGGCGTGGCGCATAGATCTACCGAAACGTTTTCAAAATCACATTGTTGTCGATGCCGTCCTCCGCACGTACGCACAGGTCACAAGCAAGTGCACCAATCGAGAGATAAAATCTTTTTAATCCTAGTTTAATCAGAAATAAAATCTTGGTCGGCAACCAACGCCGGCTCCACAGTCATCAATAAGAAGAGAGATCACGCGCGCCTTAAGTCTGCGCGCCCGCACACTCTCTACTCTAGTCGGCCATTCAATCACCGTAAACCACAGACACAGCCACGCCTCTCATGGTGTACTTAGACTTTAAATTAAACCTATTTTCGATCACTTGCAAAAACCAGGGCGGATGCCCTTGTAAAGTGTATTCGCACTGACAACGGGTCGGCGGTTTTCAAAACTGGGTTCTCGATTACTTACTTTTTGAGTTTCTTCAACGCGGAAGTGCAGTCTTTGTCCCAATTCCATACGGTTTCTTTACGCAGCAACTTATGCAACGGTGCAGCGATGGAAGTAAGGTTTCACATGAACTTCCCGCAATAGTTGGCCAGTCCTAGGAATGAGCGCAGTCCTGTAAGCGTATGAGGGGCTGGCCAGTCTCTAATTGCTGCTAATTTTACGTCTTCCAGTCGGACTCCATCTCCATCAAGTACATGTTCAAGATACAACACTTGGCGCTTGGCCCACTCACATTTTTTCAGATTCAAATTAAACTTGGTGTTGTGGAGCTTCTTTATGACTAGACGAAGGTGTTGTCGATGCTCTTCTAGTGTCTTTCTAAAAATCAAAATGTCATCTCCACAGACAACTACAAATTTATCAAGCCATTCTCGAAAGAGGTTGTTCATGCATCTTCGAAAGGTAGCAGGGGCGTTCGTTCAACCAAACGGCATGACCACAAATCATAGTGGCCGTAATGCATCTTAAAGGCCGTCTTGTGTTGGTTTTCGGGCTGTACCTCTATTTGATGGTAACACGATTTCAAGTCTATCTTGGAAAATATTTGGAACTCTGCACCTCGTCCAATAGATGGTCTATGTGCGGCAATGGTTCAACATTGTTCACAGTAACTGCGTTGAGTCCCCTATAGTCAATGCACATACGCAGTTTGACTGCCTTCTTTGGCAGGAACAAAACTGGTGCGTCGTACTGTGAGGAACTCAGTTTTATCCACCCCTTCTCGATCAGCTTGTCCAGCTGCTTACGCAGTTCGTCTAACTCCATAGGAGACATTCGGTTCATGGGAGTCTTGCTATCAGGCCTCATCTCGATCCGGTGGTAATTTCGCTTTTTACAACGTTGGGCAGGGCCTCTCCCACATCAATGAACACTCTCACTCGCAGAAAACTGTCGACTTCGGGTGGCATCTTCTCCTCCTTTTTTGCCTTCTCACTCACCGGTCTAACGTAGGTGACAAGGACTTGGTCAACCAGGTCTTCCTTAACCACGTGCCTAGCAAACGTGGGGCCGCTCATGCAGCAAAGAGACAAGCTGATCTCTACGCCGGACTCATGAAATAAACGCATTTTCTTTTTCCCACCTTTAGGGCTGGGCAGCCAACATCTGTGCTCGCCCATCTTTTTTTTTTTTTTTTTTTTTTTTTGTGCTTGCCCATCTTGACGTCGGCGTACGCAACATTTCCCGCATTTTCTTTTTCCCACCTTTACGGATGGGCAGCCAGCACACGTGCTTGCCCATCTTTATGTCGGTGTACGCAACGTCAATCTGTTCCTAGGATCAGATAAAAGGGAACTTTGTCCTCCACTAAGAGGGTTAGGGAGTGCAAAATTCTCTCCACCTGAGTTCACCCCTCCAACCGGAAGTATGCCTTCACCCCTTCTATGTAGTCTTCGACTCTCATTGCTCAATTGTTGGCCAGTCTACTCACATCCGGCTCATCCAACTTCTTAACCTTCATGCCGAGATGCATCTTCTGCAATCCTCTTCGGCTAATGTAGCTACGCGTCAATCGTCTATCAACTAACACACCTACTCTCTCACTTTGCCGCTTCAAATTTTCCTTCATTTCGGCTCAGGCTTGGCGATGAGTGATCAGCTCATCACCGATGCCTGTGACGGAGCCATCTAGAGAGATCCTAGCACAAGTGACCTCTGGACAGCTAGCTAGGTGGGGGCCTACATCAGCCTCTGCCATTGGGCTCTTCAAACAGGAAGGTGCCCGTTCATCACACGCTTCTATCAGTTCGTCCGAGTCTGAAGGCCGTGTAGGGGCAGCAGCCACACCTACTGGCTGTTCCCTTTTCGGCACCTGTACTAAGGACAAAAGGGGACATGTGGTTGGGGTCACTGCATTTAATGCACCGGACCTCATCTATCCTCTTCTTCCACAGGCTATACTCCATCTTGAGAGTCTCCCAAGGCTTTCCATCTGCAAGCCCTGGGTGTGCCGGATAAGGCCTTCGACCTCTGCCTCTTCCCTCATTGAAGGGAGAACCACGCCCACCTTGTGGGGAACTGTTACCCCTAACTCCGTGTAGTACCTCCCATCGCCACTACTCCCCTGAGTGGCGGGTCATCTACCACCACCTAATCCTCGGCCTCCTCCTCTACCTCGTTGCCCTCCCCCACGGCCTGCGGCAGCCGCATAGTCCCCTCCCTGGTCTATACGGTCGCTGCCCACATCTTCCAATCCATAGTCTATCTATTTGTAGGATAGTGCCTCGACTCCCCCGTAACTAGAAGACTATCCTTCCCCTCTATGTTACCGGATATGGTCATGGTTCTTCCACCTGTTCCCTTTCGGCAAGTCTTTCCAATAGTGGCAGTCATTTGCCTCCTGCAGGATGCTGGCCTGGTCTACAGCAATCTTCCCCTTCCTCGAACATAACTAGACGACTATCTTTCCTCTCTATGTTACCGGAATTGTTCTTGTTCTTCCACCAGTTCCCTTTCTGCAAGTAAAAGGGCCTTTACCCGATACAGGCCTCAGGCCTTGTAAAAATAAAGCAGCACGGGCCTTGAAAAAGTAAAGCATTGTGAAAAGGTATCTCGTCAGAGCTCAGAAACGTGAAAGCAGGTCAAAGGTCAAGTTCTCTATCAACAGGCATATTTAAAACTAAGGCAAAGGGCATTGTCAAAAGACTTACCTGTT
>BFEA01000359.1:1428718-1451306 GCA_003427395.1 Chara braunii | reverse complement strand
TGTGTGTGTGTGTGTGTGTGTGTGTGTGTGTGTGTGTGTGTGTGTGAGAGAGAGAGAGAGAGAGAGAGAGTAGGGAAAGGGGAAGGGGTCTTGTTCTCTTCCACATTTTTTCTCTCTTTTTAGCCAGGCTACCAGTGGCCCACGGGCCAAAAAAAAATTTGCTTTTTAAGACTTTTAAACTTTTTTATTTTAAATTTCGTAAAGAATTCTGATGTGACCCTGAGGCAAAAGTTGTTCAGTTGATTTTTCTGCGTATCATATAGGTTATAAGTTTATAACTTTTTTTGGTATTTTTCATGTTTCTTCCCTCCCCTCCCCCCCCCCGGGACCTTCCCTGGTCCTTGCACAGCCGTGGGCTGCCCGGGCAAATAAGGTGACCATGGCGGCCCAGCTGGTAGCCCAGCTTTTTCATAAGCTTTTACCCTGCTTTTTTATGATGTTTTTTCAAAAAGTTGGACGAGGGGAAGGTGCAAGAGGAGAAGGAAGAGTTAGCGATGGCCGGAAAAGAAAAGGGGTAGAATTTTTAAGAAGAATACTGTATCCGTGCTGAGCATAGCTGTTCAGAGAAAGGGGTATTGGGAAAAAGGCAGGGAGAGCAAGAGGGAATAATATCTGGGGTCTTAAGGGACAGAGGTTATCTGTACGCAGGAAAACAAAGACCCAAGAGTTAATTGCACGTGATTTCTAATGTGATTGCGTCCAACTTTCTTTCTCATTTTTGTGTGATCTTATTGTTTGGACTAATATTGTCAGACTCGTCATGTTCTTTTTCTTTAATTTTTTTTTATCTTCCTTGTGGACTAAGCTGCAATAGCCTTTTTATGAGTGATTTCTAATTGATTAATGCTATCTGCCATACTGATGGGTCTAACTCAGTGCACCCACAAACTGTTGACATACAGACCTCCTGAGTTCGAAATTCAAATCCAGATCGAACTAGACAACCGACATCAAATACTTCTGAATCACTTGAGGCTGGACAGTCCGATTAGAACTATCTCAGGGCCATCACCTTTGAAAAAAAAAGGAAAAAGAAAAAGCCATTTGCCTTGAGAGCATGTATTTTCTTTGCCTTGAGAGCATGTATTTTCTCCGTGAGGTGCGTCGCAAAAACATGTGTGTGCCCAGTGCAAATCAGGCAGTTTTGCTGTGACAACAAGTGGTGCTCTTTGGGTGGAGTAGGTGGGTTGGCACACCTATGAAAAGATTCAGAGAAGAAGATGACAGAGAAGGCAATAATGGCCCCGCCGAAAGGAAGAAGAAGAAGAAGAACGTTGATTATGATGATGGCAAGAGCAACCACTGTTTCTTTCCTCTCTATGTTGCTTTTTGCCCTTGATATTGTCGAAGTGGAGGGCACGCGACTTCAGAATGTCTTGGTGAACAATTCTAGGTGTGTATTATCTGTCCACAGGGCATGTACAGCATGTAATGAGAGTTAACTTTGTAGTTGTATTGATATGATTCTTGCTACAATCCAGGAGGGGAAGAGCCCATGGCCACTGATCAAGAAATCGCTGAGACTTGCAGTTGAAGATAACGATGATTCCAAGTAAGTTTTTCAGCAGGAATTCATTCACTGTTGCCATTGGATTTCCTGTGAGGTCGTGTGCTTGGCGTTATTATCTAGCATCTCATAGTACGATACGACGTTTGGGGCTGACTCACACAGTTTGTTCTTTGTATAGCATCGGTCATCTGCTGCTTCCTGGTATTGGAACCACACTTTATTATTGCTGCGGTCTTCCCTCCCCCGCAACCCCCCCCCCCNGAGGCCCAATGCTGTAAATTTCGTATTTGGGTTTTCAGGCAGTTGTGTCGCGTCAGTTGGTTGAGGGAACCCAGGACTCGAGCAGCACCACCATAAAATTCTGTCTCTTATACACATCTAGATCCCCCCCCCCCCCCGCCTCCCGACCGCCCCCCCCCCCCCTCCGCCTCCCGACCTGTAGATATCTTTGTCTATGATACGGTCAGTATCATATGGCCCATCCATATTTGGGGATATTCTTGATCTGCGTGAAGGGAAGGCATTGCTAGTTACGCAAGGCAGCAACTTGGAACATTCTTCATGATGATTGCACTGTTCCCTATAGTCTATACTCATGTCCAGTTCATCTTCCTTCTTGTGGTCAAACAGAACCGGCACACCGTACTGTTATGTACCCGATTGAACTTCAATCCACAACGAATTCACACTTTCCCATACATGCATGCAATTGCAGAGTAGACTCGAAGGAGGCAAATCCACACAAAACCGAAGAGAAGATATGCACAGCGGAAGCTCAAAACACACGGAGAATTGAAAAACGAATTTCAATTCTGCAATCCCTCGTCCCCCTCCAATCAATCCAGAGTACTTGTTTCAAGAATCACAACCACGTTTACAACAACCACGAACAACCAGAAACAAGTGTTCAACGAAGTATGCAGGAGTCTTCTTCTTCCTCCTCGCCACCTCATATCCCTGCCTATGGCTGCCGTAGCAGCAGTAACCCCACAACTGTCACAACGTGCCGATCTGAACCAGCAACCCTAATGATAACAGCGCCAGCTCAGCACCCGCACGGAAGTGCAGCGCTGGAAGTCCTGATGAAGAAGGAGACGACCGATCCAGCAGTTCGAAGACGACAAAGTTCCTCGAGAGGAGGAACAGCAGATATGGCTGCCAAGTGGAAGATGGCAGTGTTATGAACTTGGTTGTCTGACAATTTTCACCGCCACTCACACGCAGACAGTCTCATACATGCCCATACATGCATAAGAAGAAGGGGAGAGGAGACATAGTACACACTGTACATAAATGAGAATAGGCAGCAGAACATAACCATGCACAGGTGTGGAGAGGACACACAGTGTTTCTCACTCTCTGACGAAACTCCCAACAACCAATCACAAGAAGACACCTGCGAGGATAACAATAGGATTCACACTGATGATGAGCCAACTCAAACCAATTATCGTTACAAAGTTTGTTTCAATATCTCGCCACCCTCAGAACTCCACACACCACTCTCTACCCTACACCCAGTTAGTAGCGCAACCGGCGGAGCTTGAAGTTTCATATCATGACTAATGGCCTCCCAGAGGCCAGCGCCAACCGCCCAGATGGAGAAGAGGTGCTGCTACGAAGCCTTCAGCGCCGATGAACACTCTGACGAAGAAGCTGGCAGCTATGGCTGCCACACCACTGACGAAGCCCTGACAACTCCAGAGGGGAGATGGGCGATAGTGGTCAACCCACGAATACTCAATGAAGAGCCTCAACATAGCCCCGCCAGACGCAGATACCCTCAGGGGTAGATGCTTTGAGGATGCCCCAGCTATGGCAACCTCCAAAAGGCTGGCTACGGCTGCCACACCATGGCGAGGGTTTCAGGATGCAGCCTGCAGACCATCGCCTGCACCAAACTTCCTTGGCTCCAAACGCCGTGTCATGAAAATGAACAGCCCAAAAGTCCCCCAAACTACCGGCTCAGTCCTATTATTAAACTAGCCTACGCTAGACGTAGACCTATTGGGACCGGTACTGTTTCAGTTTGGTTTGTTCGGCCTTGAGTCCTGGACCCTATCCAGCTATACGGCGTGAGAACGTTGCTACAGCCCAAGGCCCGCTGGGCCTGCTGTCCTAGGAATAGCCGGGTACTGCCAGAGGCAGTGAGAGTACTAGAGGAAATTTGTGGCACTACTGGGAGTGTAATTTTCCCAGATTTACAGATCTGTCCCTCCATAATTTCCCTCGGACTGAGCTCACAGTTAGTCCCTGACACAAACAAAATTACGAATCTTACCCTAGGACACAACTGTACAACCTCGCAGTCAGATCTCGACAACAGAAATCAGCAAGTCATTGCAGGCTTACCCTCTCGGGGAGTGAGGACCTCCGAGCTAGGGGTGCAGACGAGGAGATCGGCGAGGAAGGTTCCCTTTCTGAGCCGGCTGGTAACGAAGTACTACAAACTTTGTTGTCTTGAGAAGTTCTTTCCAGGTGAACCACCTATCCTCGGTATGAGGTTGGAAACAGAACTTTACAAGATACTGTTGGTCGGGGCCAGTGCCCCACTCGTCCTCGATGGACGCCATGTCATATCCCTTGTCGGGGATCGGTGGACCAAACTAAGGGGGCCAGTTTGGGAATGCATCAGTTGGGATGAAAGGAAGCAACTTGGATGCATGGAAGACCGGATAGGTCTGTAGATGCAGTGGGACGTCGATAACGTACGACGGGCCAAAAGGATCGGAGCCCACTGTATCTAACACCTGCCACGGACCCAGGTATCGTGGCAACAGCTTGGGAGAGATATCCTCCTCCCTCGACAACTTTGAACTGGCTACCCAGATGTAATCGCCAGTAAGAATGGGGGAAGGACGTCGGTGGCGATTAGCTTGTTCAATCATGGCCTTTTAAGCCTTGAACAAGTTTGCCCGTGTCCTTTCCACATCGGCTTTGTAGCGTCTGGTAAACTCTGCAGTGCCAGGGGTCAGATCAGACTTAGCCTTATTGATGATGTCATCAAGAGGCTGTCGTGGCTCACGCCCCCAGTGCAACCGATATGGACTAAACCCCGTTGAAGAGTGGATGGAGGTATTGTAAACAAGTTGTGCACGAGCCAGGTGGAGATCCCAGTCCTGTTGATCTGGAGAGATGACAGGCCGCAGCAACTGAAACAAGACTTGGTTTATCACTTCAACCTGACCATTGGCTTTAGGATGACGGCCATAAGTCATGTCCAATTGTGAGTGTAGGTAGTCCTTGCAGTAGGACTGCCACTCATTGTTGCAGAATCGTGGATCTCTATCACTTACTATACAAGTGGGCGGTCCATGGTGAGTGACCCACCTCTCTGAAAATGCTGCTCTCACAGCGGGGACCCTAGCTTCTTCTGGCAAGGGGATGAACTCTGCATACTTAGAGAACCTGTCCACACAGACCATTACCTGACGCATGCCACGAGGGGTGGTCTTGCCTAGATCTGTTAAATCTATAGATACAGATTCAGCAGGACCATCAGGTATGGGCAAGGGTTTGAGCAGTCCCAGAGGAGGTCTACGTTGGACCTTACTTCTCTGGCAGAGCTCACAGGTTTCAATATAGTGCAACAAATCACTCTGCATCTCCTTCCATAAGAAGCGCTGCGACAGGGCTGCATATGACTTTAGGAACCGGAAATGGCCGCTTGCATGACATCAGCAGAGTCCTCAGTCGCTGGTCCTGGGGAATGCACAAGTGCTCCTCACCCCTGCTGTAAGTGTACAACAAGTCTGAACTCAGGTCATAGCCTGGTTCAGAGTTGGGATCTGCTTGCAGATTCCTGACTATGGGTCCATAAGTCGGGTCCTGAGGCAGTAAACGGGCAATGGTCTGACGAGTCTCCTCTCCAAAGGAGTGAGTAAAGGAGATCAGCGCAAAAGCGTCAGGCCTACGAGAGAGGGCGTCCGCTAATTTGTTGTAGCAGCCCTTCTTATGTTTCAGTTCAAAGTCGAACATGTGAATGAACTGAATGTACCATGCTAGTTTATCGTTTAACTCTCCCTGGGACTTCATCCACTGTAGCGTGGAATGATAAGAAAAGATCTTGAAGTGCCTTCCCAGGAGAAAGTGCTTCCAATGCTTTAGTGCACAGACAAGAGCATACAACTCTTTCTTGTAGGTAGAGTCTTGAAGCTTCTATGTCTTGAACTTCTTGCTCATGAACTCTACAGGCCGTAGACCATTCCCATCATCTTGCTTAAGAACTGCTCCAATGCCATACTGACTGGCGTCAGTGGTCAAGATAAATGGCAAAGTGGGGTCAGACAACTTCAGCACTTGTGCACGAGTCAAAGCCTTCTCGAGTCGTGTGAAGGCCAACTGGCAGCGGAGGGACCAAAGAAAAGGAGTGTCTTTCTTTGTTAGGTTAGTCAGGGGTGCGGTCACTGCAGAAAAGTTCCTAACAAACTTCCTGTAGCACGAAACCAAACCCATGAAGGACCTGACATCCCTCACTGTCTGTTGTTGGGGCCACTCCTGAATAGCAACAATTTTGGTTGCTTCAGGGGTCGTCCCATCTCCAGAGATTACATGACCCAGATAGATGACAGAGGGAATTCCAAAAGAGGACTTCTCTCTGTTGACCTTATACTGGCTGTCACGTAACGACTGAAGAACCAGAGCCAGATGCTCCGCATGCTCCTTGGTAGTTCGGCTGAATACCAGAATATCATCTAGGTAGACAACAATGAACTTGTCCAGGTAAGGCCTAAAGATATTTGTGCGAGGCCACTGCCTTTATGAGCCCCATTCGACCCCCATTTGGAAGCAAGTCGGCCGTCCTAAGTGAAGGCGGGCTCGACGAGGCCCTCAAGGCCCTATTTCGGCCACTACGCAACTAAGGAAATTCAGGTAATTGCGCAGCGCCAGTTGGTTGAGAAAACCCAGGCCTTGGGCCGCCTGTGTGAATGTATTGAAAGTAGGCCCTGGGCTGGATACGGGTACTGGGCCAAACACAGGCCAAAGGCAGTTGGGTGCATGCAACTACCTCAGGCCAAGGGCCTGTCCTCGTTCGTACTGGGCCTCAGGCTACCGGGGCCTACTGGAAGCTTCCTGGGACTGAACACAGGCAGGCCACTTCGATATAGCAAATGGCCTGCCTCCACATTGCTCATTCGGGTGTTGGTTGCATGCTGTGCAAGCGTTGCTGCGCTATTTGCTGGCTGGCGCCTACGTGCTCACGGGCGAGCAGGGAAGGAGCAGGCAGCCATAGCCCAGCTGCGCTGCTGTAAGCTAGGTGAGGCGCAGGGTGGTCCTTGGGTGCGAGTGGCATCTTTGTGTTGAGGAACGAGGTTGTGAGTGAGGCGAAAGACATACCTGGTGCTGGAAGCGTGCGGCATTGGTCACTATCTGCTCGTACTTCGGGAGAGCTGTTGTCGTCAACTTCGGCGTTGTAGTATAGGCTAGATAGGATCTGCCATATGTAGTCTGGGCGCTGAGCGCCAGATAGGATATCAACATTGGTTCTTCATTGATGATGATGATGGGACTATTTCAGCATTGTCAATTATGAACTCTTGGTGTGCTCTTATTTGGTGAAACTCGTGATGCAATTCTACTGTTGGTTCGAGGTCACGACTATTTGGTCTCATATGTATGATGCTGTTTGATTGCTGAAGTTCGCTATTGCTCATCTTCCTTACAATTTGGTATCGGAGCTGTGGTACGATTGCGCTCATCTGGCACTTGTCTTCTGCCTGGTACGGTACATACATGCGGTCTGCTTGGCGAGTTTGGTCGTAAGTGGTGTGTAGTGAGGAGGGTGGAGAGAAGTGATTGGCGACCCAGGAGGTGAGGGGATCGCCAAGAAGGCTACGTGGTGTAATGTGGGTGTTGGACAGTGTGATGAGAACTATCTAATGGTTGATTGATGCTGAGGTGGAACGACAAGACAATGATGGTTGTGCCGATGCAGTGACTGGTCATCGCAATCACCATCAGATCATCTGGTGAGATTATCTCTGTGGTTGGGGGCAGCTATTCGAGGTACGTTGCTCTTAACCTTATCTACCCTCTTCGACACTTCTTACCGTGAGGTTGTGTGTTCCTTCTTGAGAGTCTTCTCATTGTGAGGTGTCGAGTGCACTCAACCTTGAGAGTCGGCAATGTTCACGTGGAGCATCTGGGAGAAGATGGGCGGAGCTTTCTGAAGGGCCTTGGATGAAGCACTGGGTCACGGTCACCATGCCAACCCACCGGGAGTAGAGCACGCATGCTTTGCTGCTTGTCCTTTGTTTGGCTTGCTGCGCTGTTAGATGCGTATTGAAGGGCAGGCCAGCCGTATGGGAGACGAGACCGGGCGTCTTTAAATAAGCACCGGAAGGGGAATCATTGGTTGTGATCGTCGTCCGGCTGCGACGTAAAATAATTCCTGGAGTCACTTGGGGGCGGACGTTAAATTGCCTCTGGATCAGCCAATGATTGTAAGGCTCGTTGCACGCGAGGATAATCCAGTGCAGGGCTGGCCAGCTCAGCAGATACTCGGGGCACAGGGGTGGGCCGAACACACACCTTTAGACATGTGACACTCTCCAGATTGCTTAGGGACACTGACGTCAAGTGATACTCAGGGGAACTATGGGAGGGGTAGATTTCAGGTGATAAGTTCGAGACAAATTCCATACTGTCCTATCCACACAAATGATTCTATTTTTGTGTTTTGATTAGTTAGGTGTACAACCATTGACATCTGATAGACAACATTAGTTAGAACTGTTACATGTTCCTTATGCTTCTGTTTGTGGACTAGTCAAACTAAAAATAGTTTCGTTTGTAGGAATCTGACTTACCTGTTGACCCCAAATGTATCTACTCCAAAATAGCCACCAATAAATTGGTCTGTGCACCATACTGCGGTAGGCACCCAGAGTGCATTAGTGCAGCTTGTGTACAGTGCTGTAGCTTATGAGCGACAAGGAGGACACTAGAGAGGACGACCGGATCTTGCGATCGGCAAGGCGCCCACTAGCCCATTTGGCATTAGGTCCAGAGGGTGACAGGTACCTATTCCGCCAGCGTAGAGAGAGGTTGCAGCAGCAGAGGAGGGCTAGAGCAGCAGAGGCTAGCCGGGCACTTGTGAGTGAAGCCGCAGCTTCAGAAGCTATGGCTACTTCTGCGCAGCAGACTTAGGCTGGTAGTTTAGGATCTGTCGGGTCAACAGTCGCGCAAACCCAAAGTCAGTCCACTGGCGTAATGGCAAGCCAACCAATAGTGTTGACCTCCGACGAGATCGCCATACAACAAGCAGTTTTGCAGGAGGCACAGTTACAGAAGGCATTAGGAGAGATCAAAGCGGAGAAAGAAAGGATGATTAGAAGAAGAGCCAGGATGCAGCGGAGACAAGCGGACGTTAGTGAGTTAGAGGAGATGGACTTGACGCACATGACTGATGACGTGAGGATCATACCGTCCGTCCTGCTAGATGCAGGACCATCAGACAACCATCCTTCAGGATATTCAGCAAAGTCTGGCCCTGTTGGTTGGGCGAGCGCAGGCAACGTCGCCAATGTCCGGGCCTGGTGCCTGGCCCCGTTGTACAGCCTCCTCCTTTTGTCCCACCGGTGACTGGGGTATCCCCATATGTAGCCCCATCATCGGTTGCGATCGTTTCCATGGGCATGCCGCTCTCAGGAGGGGTATCAACAGGGACTAGTTTGCAGGTTCCTGTGCAGACTATGTTCACCCAATCTCCGTTGCAGGTTGCGGTTACCACGCAGCCTGCTATCTCGCAGTCTGTACAGCCACAGGGTACACAGCCCCAACAGCTAGCACATCAACCTGTGTCACCGGGTCCACAGACCGGAGTGATGCAGGGACCGGGACAAACACAGTGGGTTCCGAAGACGGCCATCGCCGCTCCCAAACCTTTCACAGGGGACAAGGGAGGCGAAGACCTCGACACATGGTTGAGGGCAGTGCCAGTCTATGTTAGGTGTAAACTTACCTTGCCGAACAAAGAAGTGCTTGTGGCTGCCTCCTACCTGGAGGGTAGTGCAGCAAGATGGTTGAGTGGTTTAGTGCAGCTCCAGGGGTATGGTCTTGACTTCCGCGCTTGGGAGTCACCCAGAAATTGGATGACTTCCTTAAGCTGGTGGAGGAAAGTTGCATGATCCTCAGGAGGCCCAAAGGGCCACTGACGCGATCCTGACACTGCACACGCGGCAGTTCAAGTCAGTAAGGGAAGCCACCGACGCTGTTGAGCGTCTGATCTGTGTCCCAGGGGTGCGCTATGACCCCCAGGTTCTACTCACCTCCTACCTGAGATGCTTCTCTTTGCCTCTCAAGAACCAGTTGGCAGGTGAGGCCAACATCAATATGCACAACTTTCCTTCGTTTAGCAAGAAGGCCCTAGACCATGAGGCAAAGATAGGGCATGGAGAGGCACGCACTACAGACGGAAGGAGGAAGACAATGCCTCCTAACTGGAAGACAAAGGGGCGCATTATGTTTGTCGATAACGATGGTTCAACCATCGAGCTAGACGACAATTTCCAGGAAGGAGTAGGTGCAGAGGCAGGCAGCGTAGAAGCTTCAGGGGGTGGGGTAGTAGCTGTTGTAGCTCAAAAAGGTAAGGCGACTGGTAGACGCGGCGGAGGCTCCCGATCAAGGAGTCAAGTTGACCCCAATGCTCCTCCATGGGAGAAAGTGGGTCTCACAGAGGACGTGTGGAGAGATCGGTATTCACGGCAGGCCTGTATTCGTTGTGGTCAATATTGCCATAGCCAATACAAGTGCCGCAACAAGAAGGTGACCGAAAAGATCCCGCCTACGATGGGGCAGGCGGTAGGATCCTCCGCTTCCGTTGGTAGCAATGTTGGGAGTACTTCAGGCAGTGCTCCGGGAAACACATCGGGCCAGTAGGACTAGTAGTTGTTCCTGCTAGGGTCGAGGTGGTGGACACACCCTCACCATCTCGAGAGATGGCCCAAGCTATTGACTCCAGCGTCGTCCCGCAAGCACATTCAGACCCATCGAGCCTCTGTTTGATGAATGTGTTTGAGTCCTTAGAGGAGCTAGAGGAGGAGTGGTCTATATCAGACCCGCTAGCTTCTTGGACGACCCTAGTCAAAGCCCCGAAGGGTGAGGTGTTCGTCAGCGAGGTGGTCATTGGCGGCCGCAAGGCCGGGGCTTATTATGACACGTGCTCGACTAGGAACTTTATTAGTCGTGCGTGCGTTGAGAGGCTGCGCTTACAGGGGCAAGTGCAGCGCCTGAGTCGACCTGTGGAGTCGACCTGTGCCAACAAACAGCGCATGGTAGTCAACGACTACAATCAAGATGTGGAGTGTTGTTTCCCATACGTGGGAGGGGAATTGAGACATCACGTCTCGTTCCTAGTGAGTGATGAACTCCCCATGGACATGTTGTTAGGTATGTACTACCTCTCTGTGGCACAGCCCCAGTTTGACTGGGACCAAAAAGTGGTCACACACACTTTGCGAGGTGGAGGGACCGCCAGATTGCGAAAGTTCAAAGCTAGTAGTCTGATTGAGTCCCACGGGTGCATGTGTGCCGGCCGTTCTACAACTATTATAAGCAAAATCAGGAGGAAGGTATGCATCTAGTTTATGTCACTGCTGCAGGCGAGCCGGTGAAAATGCCGCCGGAGATAGAGGGAGTATGTAGAGAGGGAGGGCGTCCACGCGATAGAGATTATCCCAGGGTCTAGCATCCCGAAGGGTAGGATCTATCGGATGTCTCCAGGCGAGCTCGATGAGCTTCGCCGACAACTCAAGGAACTCGTAGAGAAGGGTTGGATCCGGCCGAGTGTCTCTCCCTATGGGTCTCTAGTACTATTCGTACCTAAGAAGAAGGAGGGCACACTTAGGATGTGCATTGACTATAGGGGCCTCAATGCCATCATTGTTAAGAACAGAGAGCCCCTACCGCGCATCGACGATTTGCTAGATAGAGTGCAAGGGTGTCGGTACTTCAGTAAAATAGATCTGACGTCCGAGTACCATCAGATAGCAATCCGGCCCGAGGATCAACACAAAACCGCCTTTCAGACCAGGTACGGTCTGTACGAGTTTCTGGTGATGCCTTTCAGCCTTTGCTCCTGGCACCTTTCAGCACGCAATGAACCGGATATTCCATGACTACTTGGATAAGTTTGTCATCGTGTACCTCGATGACATACTTATTTTGAGTAAGACTGTCGAGGAGCACGTTGCACATTTGGACAAAGTCCTCAGTCTCCTGCGACAGCACAAGTTCAAGATCAACGGTGAGAAGTGCGAGTTTGGCCGCACCCGTGTCTTGTACTTGGGTCATGAGATTTCCGCGGAAGGGTTGAAGCCCGATGGCGCGAAGGTGGCCAGCATTCGTGACTGGCCACGATCTCAGTCTGTGACTGAGATGAGATCTTTCTTAGCGATGACCGGCTACTATCGCAACTTCATGGAGAACTATAGCATAGTTGCCGCCCTTTTGACTGATCTGACCCGCCTTGACACCCCGTGGGAGTTGACTGAGAGATGCGAGGCTGCTTTCAGACACCTGAAACATGCGTTGACGCATTATGAAGTCTTGAAACTTCCTGATCCTGACAAGCCATTTATAGTGACTACGGATGCTAGCCAATATGGYATAGGCKCCGTACTTGCACAACAGGAGGGGAAAAAGTTGAGGCTAGTTGAGTACATGTCCAAGAAAATGTCGTCTCAGAAGTTGGCTAAGTCCACCTATGAGAAGGATCTCTATGCGGTTTACAAGGCTCTGACCCATTGGAGGCACTACCTCCTTGGGAGGTTCTTCATCCTCAGGACTGATCATCAGACCCTGAGATGGATGAGAACGCAGTCGGTACTCTCTGACGCTCTCAAGCGTTGGATCGAAGTCATTGAGTAGTATGGCTTTGAGCCCCAGTACATCAAGGGCGAGTACAATAAGGTTGTTGACGCCTTGTCGCGTAGACCTGATTTCTCAGGTGCGTTGATGACTGAGTTCAATCTTGCGGGCAATGTTACTCAATCTTGGGTGGAAGCCTATCGCGAGGATCCGTTCATGTCGGAGATCATCCGCAGACTCGAGGCGAAGGACAAAGTAACTTCCGCTGAGTTTGAGTTGGTCAATGGCTTGCTGTTCCTTGAGAAGGCTGGGAATAAACGATTGTGTGTTCCTAATAGGGAATTTTTGCGTAGTTTATTTCTAGGAGAATGTCATGATGCCACCGACCATTTTGGATACAAGAAGACCGCAGCCAATCTGCTGCAGCGGTTCCGGTGGCCCACGATGATGCGAGATGCATAGCTGTACGTGGAGACTTGTCAGGTCTGTCAAAGGGACAAGCCACGTACTCAGGCACCTCTTGGGCTCTTGAAGCCCCTTCCGATTCCGGAACGGCCTGGTGAGACGTCCATGGATTTCATGGATACACTGGTCACCATCAAGAGTGGGATGCGACACATCTTCGTCATCGTGGATAGATTTAGTAAGTATGCTAGATTAGTAGCAATGCCAAAAACAGCAAGAACGGAGTACTTGATCAGAATGTTTAAAGAAAACTGGGTCAGGGATTTTGGTTTACGGAAATCCATTATCAGTGACAGGGATGTCCGATCTACCAGCGAACTGTGGAAGGCCGCTGCTGCAGAACAGGGAACTCAGTTGCAAATGACTTCTGGGAATCACCCGGAGGCCAACGGTCAGGCCGAGCAACTGAATCGCGTTGTACAACACCTGTTGAGGCATTACATCAAGCCCAACCAGGTAGACTGGGATGAGAAGCTTGCTCTCATCGCCAGTCTGTACAACAATGCGGTACACAGCGCCACCAGGGTGAGCCCAAACGGTTTGCTATTGACTTTCAAGCCTAGATTACCCTTAGATTTTCTCCTTCCTGGGAATCAGTCAACTGCTGCACCAGGTACTTTAGAATTTGCTTACCGGTATGAACAGAAGATGCAGCGGGCTATAAAACAGATGCAAAAGGCACAGGCGGCTATGATAGAATCTGCGAATAAACACCGTCGTGAGTCTTCATTTCAGGTTTGGGACAGAGTCTGGGTTAAGTCCTCAGAACTGGGACAGGAGCACGGGATATCCCGCAATCTCATGCCACAGTACTTTGGACTATGGGAAGTCTTAGATATTGTTGGGACTAATCCGGATGGTCCTTCTTATGTTGTCCGGATCCCTGGACATCTCCGTACTTACCCTGTCTTTCACGCCTCCAAACTTGCACCGTTCAAAGAAACAGATCAGTTTCCATCTCGACGCTCAATGCTGCCCCCAACCATGGATTGAGTGGTGGATATCGACGATATCGTGGACCACAGAGAGTTGCCAGTTTCAAGACCAACAGGCAGGGGTCGTCCTCCGAAACCGAAGCTGCAATTCCGCGTTCGGTTCCGACATCATACTGATCCCAAGGAGGACCGCTGGTTCACCAGGGAAGAACTTATGCAGATCGCTCCTTAGGTTGTGGCTCATTACGAGAAATCTCTGCAGAAAGGCAAGCGCTCGATGATCGAAGAATGAGCTTCTCAGAGGACTGTTGAAGCTAAGGAGGAGGGAATGCGAGGTCACTGCCTCTATGAGCCCCATTCGGCCCCCATTTGGAAGGAAGTCGACCGCCCTAAGTGAAGCCAGGCTCGGCGAGGCCCTCAGGGCCCTATTTCGGCCACTGAGCAACTAAGGAAATTCAGGTTGTTGCGCAACGCCAGTTGGTTGAGAAAACCTAGGCCCTAGGCCGCCTGTGTGAATGTATTGAAAGTAGGCCCTGGGCTGGATACGGGTACTGGGCCAAACACAGGCCAAAGGCAGTTGGGTGCATGCAACTACCNTGTGTGAATGTATTGAAAGTAGGCCCTGGGCTGGATACGGGTACTGGGCCAAACACAGGCCAAAGGCAGTTGGGTGCATGCAACTACCTCAGGCCCAAGGCATGTCCTCGTTCGTACTGGCCTCAGGCGACCGGGGCCTACTGGAAGCTTCCTGGGACTGAACGCAGGCAGGCCACTTCGATATAGCAAAGGGCCTGCCTCCGCATTGCTCATTCGGGTGCTGGTTGCATGTTGTGCAAGCGCTGCTGCGCTATTTGCTGGCTGGCGCCTACGCGCTCATGGGTGAGCAGGGAAGGAGCAGGCAGCCATAGCCGAGCTGCGCTGCTGTAAGCTGGGTGAGGCGCAGGGTGGTCCTTGGGTGCGAGTGGCATCTTTGTGTTGAGGAACGAGGTTGTGAGTGAGGCGAGAGACATACCTGGTGCTGGAAGCGTGCGACATTGGCCGCTATCTGCTCGTACTTCGGGAGAGCTGTTGTCGTCAACTTCGACATTGTAGTATAGGCTAGATAGGATCTGCCATATGTAGTCTGGGCGCCGAGCGCCAGATAGGATATCAACATTGGTTCTTCGTTGATGATGATGATGGGACTATTTCAGCATTGTCAATTATGAACTCTTGGTATGCTCTTATTTGGTGAAACTCGTGATGCAATTCTGTTGTTGGTTCGAGGTCACGACTATCTGGTCTCATATGTATGACGCTGTTTCATTGCTGAAGTTCGCTATTGCTCATCTTCCTTGCATTTGTATGTACCATATCTAGTTTTGAAGGCTGTCTTGTAGACATCCTCCTCAGCCATCTCAATCTGGTGATAGCCAGATTTGAGGTCAATTTTGTTGAACGCTGTGCGGCCCTGTACCATATCCAGCAGGTCATCAATCCTAGGAATAGGCTCTGTATTTTTCCTAGTGATCTTATTGAGGCCCCGGTAGTCGATGCACATTCTGAACTCTCCATTCCCTTTTGGGACGAAGAGCACTGGGGCGCCAAACTCAGATGTGCTCGGCCGTATCCAGCCTTTGCTGGTCAGGGTCTCTAACTGCTTTCTGAGCTCCTTCAGCTCAGCAGGGGACATCTTGTAGATGCGGCCCTTGGGAGGGACCGCTCCAGGTAGCAGCTCGATGTGATGCTTGGTTGGCCGGTTGGGCAAACCAAAGGGCTCCTGCATCAGATCAGCATAATGATCCACAATCTGTTGTACTTCAGCGTCTGTTTGCTTGACCAGAGCTAAAAACAAATGCTCATGGTCGTACCGGCACGAGAGGGAATAAAACTCTCTTGCTCTCGAACAACAACAAGAGGTCTTTGGGTGGTGTTCAACAACAATCCTGCAAGTCCGATACACCCCCTGTTCATTGGGGAGTTCAACCTTAGGGATCTGCCAGTCAATCCTAGGGTTGACTGCCCTCAACCACTGCATCGAGAACACCAGATCAAAGGGCAGGTCAAGGAATATGTAGAAGTTCAGACGGTGTCTGACTTCCCCAGCACTGTCGAAGGTGACAAGGATGCCCCTGCCCTTCTCCCTGATGGTGATAGTAGTGGAGTCACCTATCCTAACCTGCAGCGGATGCTGCAACTGCTCAACTTTCATGCCCAAGTGCAATTTCTTGACAATACTGGAGGACATGAAGTTTCTAGTGGCTCCACAATCCAGCAACCCCTTGATTCTGATAGGATTGATCAGGGGCCGAAGCAGGATGAGGTCAGACTTGACTTTCCTTTGTTCTTTTAGATGAAAGAAAAAGGAAGCAAGTGTCTGCAGCTCATGCTCCTTCGGTCCCTGATCCGGGTTAGGATCCTCGTAACAAAAGGATGCTGCCCGCGGAGCTCCCACACTCTGCGGTGTCTCAACTTAAGCAGTTGCAGATTCATCATCCTCAGAGGATGAATGTGCAGCACTGGAGGGAACTGCAATCTCCAGGGTCTGCTTCAGTTTTTTGGCTGACCTGGCCCTGGCATGTAAGGGCAGTCCTTCAGGAAGTGCTGACCCTCACACCGTAGGCAGACCCCTCTATCCTTTCTTCTTCTCCAGACTCCTTCCTAGATCTTGAGATCATGTCTGGGAAGAGTGGAGGGATTGAGTGGGTCGGCTGGCATACGGACATCTTTTGGCAGGTTAGGGCGCCGGTAGAAGGATGACGTCCCTTGTCCTTCCCCTTGGTACTGGCTGAGGCTGTGGTGGGAGAAAACCTTTTCTGCTACTGCAGAACTCCCCAAACAGCCTGAGGCAGGGCCGCTGCAACACCTGTATCAGCAGCTGACTCAGTCCCAGCTGATGGTACATCAGTCTGGGAGTCTGAATCACTGGCTGGTCCAGCTCCTGCATGTGCAAAGGCAGCCTTTCCCTTTCTGCCACCACGAGGGAAGGCTCCTTTTCTTCTATCAGAAGAGGGGGCCTGGACATGCAACTTTGCCTCCATGTCCAGGGCAGCACGGTCGAAGGATCTCCAATCCTTGTGCCCAACACTGTATAAAGCAACGACAAACTTCTCAGGCGCTGCCCTGCAGAAGTTGGTTAGCAGATCATCTACTGATACGACCAACCCAGGGGTAGAGGTGAGCTGCTCGAACTCTGCAAACAAAGATTGCAGCGACCCGCTATAACGCTGCTGCCCCAGGCGAGCAATCCTGTCAGGAGCTTTGCGGGCCCGCTCCTTGTCTGCAATGCGGTCCTCTAAGGTCTGCAGAAGTCTGTCCACCCCCAACTCAAAAGCCTAGTCCTCCAGGCACTGCTCCTGGCTGCTGGAGGTTGAGGTAGCCCACTTCAATGCGGGCCCCTCCAGCAGTCCCAGCACCGTCGCAACCTTGGTCTTCTCTGCACATGTAAAGCCTCTCAAGTAGGCTTTGGTACCCTCAGTCCAGTCCCCAACGTCCACTTTGGGATCGTCGCCTTTGAACTTGTTGGGGGCTGGAATCTTGGGTCCCCTTTGATCACCTGCAGGGGCAGATTCAAGCATTGGGCGGCCTGTGGCTTTTGGGGAGGGAGGTGGTGAAGGGGAAGAATTGCGTGAACCAGATGGAGACGAAGTAAGAGAAGGAGAAGGTTTTACTTTGGGTACAGGAGGCTGAGGAGTGATCAGCTTAGCTGCTGTCAGCGGAGCAGTCAGAGCCTGAACTGTATCTGGTAGCTTTGACTGTTGAGCCGCCAGGTCATCAATTCTACGCTCAAGACGGCCCATGTGATCATCCCAATTGGTGAAATAGGAACTGGTGGCTTTGTGTTCCAAAACGGCCCACTCCGCCAAGTTCCTGGTCACCTGGGTGTTGCGCTCATCTGACATGGTCTTGGTTAACTGCTCCAACAGACACTCTCACCATGAGGCATCTGTTGCAGCCTCGAGCTCGGCTGCCTCCTGTCTCTCAAGTTCTGCAAGCAGCGCCAACTCCTGCTGCAGTCTATCCTGTGACTCCTTCGTCTTCCGCTGAGTAGCAGTCAGAGGTGTAGTAGAGGGGGAGGCAGAAGTCTGTTGAACTTTTGTCTTCACTTTTTCTTCTCCCTGTGGCTGCTGCTGACCCTCCTGATCCGCCATTTTCCGCTTTCCGGTACACACTAGTTAGTGGACAGACGAGGGAGTATGCAGCGATACACCAATTCCTTCAGACACTCAGAAATCGCTGCCATCTCTTGCACAAACGTAGGTGGGTGAATGGGCAACAAACGATTGGGGTTGGAACAGTGTCTCTGGAGGTCAGCGGTCAGATAGACAGACAGTCCAGTAAAATCAGTCGCACGATTTCCTTTTACTGACCCTGCACCTCAACTGGAGTTAGTACAAACAATTCCAGTGACCCAAAGGTATTCTAGAATTCTAGAGCCCACTAGAAAACAAAAGGATACAGCGGGAGAGAGGAAGAGTGGTAAGTGCAGACAATCACAAACCAACAAGATGTAACGATTCAGTCAGTAGCCTTTAATCCTACGACAGACTCAAATTTCGCCACTGTTGACTCTGACAGCCATACCCAGAGGTATGGCGATTTACCGTATTCACTGTAATTACTCAAATACTGATCATTTGGTCAAGCGCTTTTGTACAGACGGCAACAGCAGAATTGCGATTTACTACAGACTGGCAGAATTGAATTCAGACCGGTAGAATTGTAGTTGCAACTAACCCTAGATAGCCCGAGCTATAAATAGACTGAGCACAAAATTACAATCCACAGTATCATTACTTTTCCAGTACAGAATTCACATTCTGAGCATACAGGATTCAGCACAATACTGTCATGCAATCCCAAAACAGATTTGAGACAGAAAAAGTCAGCAGAGGGGGAGATATGAGAAAGTGAAGATAGGAAGAAGATGGCAATAGCTGTCATGTATTATGACAAAACTAAATTTGGACTCTGGCAGACAAATAGACCATCAATTCTGACTATACTAACACTAAATACTTCGCTATATAGAGATTTGTGTGGAACGTACTCGCTTTCAGTGTGGTCTTCAGGAGATGATGAAGATCTGGCTATGGCAGACTGAAACCCTCATCTCGCCTGTTGCTTCCAGAAATTCCTCCTCTGGTCTCCACGTACAGAACCTCCTCAAACTTGTTGATCTTGCCCAGGATACTGAGGCGCTTCAATCCCACTTACTAGATTTACTGAATCTAGTCCAGTGGCGATCTTATAGTCAACAATAGATATCTCGCCACTGACCCAGTTAGCCGCTGATGCTATAATTAGCCCCAGATGGGGTCAACTCTGCATGGGGTTGACTCTACAGTCAATCCAGCTCAGCGCTCCTCAGGGATGATGTCGCCACTCAGTTATCCTCAGTATTCAAGGGCAATTCGCCACTCTGAGGCAACTCGCTCATCTGCACTCAGGATTGACTTCGGCGAAATAGCCATGTACTCGCCACTTTTGACAAGCGCTCTGGCGGGGACAGCGCTCTTGGTCAATCCAGTCACTGTACTCTTGAATTCGTCGTCTGCAAATCTTCTTCTCCACTGCGTCAGTCCTGAAGAAGAACCGCCATGGAACTCCCTTAAGAAGATCTTCAGAAGAAGAAGATGCCCCTGTTGCGCTCAACCCTCAGTGTCCCTAATCCTACCCAGCTCCGATACCAACTGTTATGAACTTGGTTGTCTGACGATTTTCACCGCCACTCACACACAAACAGTCTCATACACGCCCATACATGCATAAGAAGAAGGGGAGAGGAGACAGAGTACACATTGTACATAAATGAGAATAGGCAGCAAAACATAACCATGCACAGGTGTGGAGAGGACACACTGTGTTTCTCACTCTCTGACGAAACTCCCAACAACCAATCACAAGAAGACACCTGCGAGGATATCAATAGGATTCACACTGATGATGAGCCAACTCAAACCAATTATCGTTACAGAGTTTGTTTCAACATCTCGCCACCCTCAGAACTCCACACACCACTCTCTACCCTACACCCTGTTAGTAGCGCAACCCTGAAATGGCCTCCCAGAGGCCAGCGCCAACTGCTCAGATGGAGAAGAGGTGCTGCGATGAAGCCTTCAGCGCCGATGAACACTCTGATGAAGAAGCTGACAACTATGGCTGCCACACCACCGATGAAGCCCTGACAACTCCAGAGGGGAGATGGGTGACAATGTTCCACCCACGTATACTCAATGAAGAGCCTCAGCATAGCCCCGCCAGACGCAGATACCCTTAGGGGTAGATGCTCTGAGGATGCCCCAGCTATGGCAACCTCCAAAAGGCTGGCTACGGCTGCCACATCATGGGGAGGGTTTCAGGATGCAGCCTGCAGACCATCGCCTCCACCAAACTTCCTTGGCTCCAAACGCTGTGTCGCGAAAATGAACAGCGCAAAAGCCCCCCAAACTACCGGCTCAGTCCTATTAATAAACTAGCCTACTCTAGACCTAGACCTACTGGGACCGGTACCGTTTCAGTTTGGCCTGTTCGGCCTGGACCCTATCCGGCTATACGGCGTGAGACTGTTGCTACAGCCCAAGGCCCGCTGGGCCTGCTGTCCTAGGGATAGCCCGGTACTGCTAGAGGCAGTGAGAGTACTAGAGGAAATTCGTGGCACTACTGGGAGTGTAATTTTCCCAGATTTACAGATCTGTCCCTCCTGAATTTCCCTCGGACTGAACTCACGGTTAGTCCCTGGCACAAACAAAATTACGAATCTGACCCTAGGACACAACTGTACAACCTCGCAGTCAGATCTGGGCAGCATAAATCAGCAAGTCATTGCAGCAGCACCCAAACCCAACAACACAGTCCTGTGGAAGCTCTCGTGCAGAGCTGCGGAATAGCAGCAGTGTGATCTTCAACTTTGTTTCCCAACCCCAGCTATGGCTGGGCTTCGAGGAAGAAGATGACCTCACCCAAAATAGGGCAGCAGCGCTCCAGCAACGGACGGCCAGAGTTTCCCCAGCCAACAAAAACGTGAAAAAGACCCGAAATTAATTTCCTGCCCGCTACTTCTACCCTCTGCCTAGACCTACGACGGACTCCAAAGGCAACAACTGAATACTCATCTGCATCTAGATGGAAACAGGGGGAAAAGGGGACCTAGACCTACGACAAGGCAAAAGGAAAAGGCCGAATGGCCTAAGGCTACCAAACAGAGACTACTAGTGATAGACCCAGGGATCAAGTCCCATAGGGCTCAACGCTCACAGACAAAACACATACAAATTACAGGTCATGGTAATCAGCTTACAAAGCCAAACACTTAGCGTACAGCCCCACTGGGAAATTGCGATTTATTGCATTCTTACCCTCCCGGGGAGCGAGGACCGACGAGCTACATAACCAACTACCAGCCCATATCGGCAGAGAGGTATTCGTTAGAGGATCGCTAAACGTCCATAGTGGTGGATAACACAAAGACCTCAGAATCTCAGAGGGTCATGGTGAGATTATCAGATTAGATTGATTAGTTGAATGCGAGGGTATTAGTTAGGTAATCGACTTCTAGGCAACCAATCAGCTTCTGAAATCTACGGGTTGTAGCTCAGACTATCAGCTAGTGTCGGCTAGCTGAATGCAAGGGTATTAGCCTGGTAATCAGCTGATAGATAGCTAACAACATCCTGAAAATCAGATGATCGAGATTTAGATTAACAGCATGGACCACCTAGTTGAATGCAAGGGTGTTAGCCTAGTAATCAACTTTGCTATAGTCCATTAGTTCTGAAAATCTGATTAATTTCTGTCAGGACTGGGTATCTGTTAGACTCCTCAACTGCTGATCTGTGTATTTGGAATCGTGATACGCAGATTCTTCCCAAGAATAGGGTAGGATCTGACAAGATCTGTATATGGGGCTAAGCCTAACCATATTCAGCAATAACGCTTGAACTGACAGAGTCATGTGTAGGGTAGGTCTATCTGAGTAGAGAGTTCAGTTACAAACAGATTTCACTCTGGCCAATCAGGCCGAGACATTACTAGGACAAACCCCAGTGGTTAAAAGGAATTTGCAGCCCCATAGGTAAAATTCAGAACACTGTCACTACAATTGTGCGACCACAGAGAAACACTGAAAATCTGATTTCTACCCGAAAGAGAAAAACTTAAAACCGTGTAGGAGAATTTGAGGTGAGATGTACTAATCATACTCTCTCTCAAACACATGTGGCATACTGCGCATCCGCACGGGCCTGCAGGGCCCGACCAGACGGAAAATGAGAGCCCTCTTGGCCCTCTGTCGTTTCAGCCTAAAAACCTGAAAAGGAGGGCCATTTTCAGGCCCTCATAAAGTCAACCTGCCCTGAAACTTAGGCGCCAGACCAGGGTTTAGCGCAGGCCATTTTTAGGCCCGTTTCAAGACAACATTTGTTTGAACTTCAACGCCGGGGTCTGGCACGATTCGGCATGGGCAAGAGCAGCCTCCCAGCCGCACCTGCACTATATAGTACTGGTCCGCCTTGTAGGCTGCAGGTAGTTCACGGGGAGTTCACAAGCACTTCCCAGGCAGTTCAGGAGGCAGGAGGCAGGAGGCAGGATTCGGTCGCAGCACTCTGCAGGAACGCTGCAGTAGCAGTAGCTAGCGCTAGGAGTAGTCTTCAGCACTGGGCGCTGCTAGGAGCTTAGAGTAGCGTTGAGAGAGAGAGAGAGGTGGCGGAGGCCAGGGAGACCTACCTGTGGCGCCGTAGCTCCAGCTTCGTCTTCGATGTACCTGCAACAAGGCGCCACCTTCACAGGTTAGTACCAGAGAGAGAGAGAGAGAGAGAGAGAGAGAGAGAGTTCTTCTTCTTCCTCTTCTAAGTCCACCATCTCTCCCTCACCCTCTCCCTACCTGACTTCT
>BFEA01000359.1:1399944-1424363 GCA_003427395.1 Chara braunii | reverse complement strand
GAGAGAGAGAGAGAGAGAGAGAGAGAGAGAGAGAATCATACTTGCGGCGCATCTCGTGCGCGGGGGTGCCGCACGCGCATGCACGCTCGCACAAGTGATGAGCACATTAAAAAAGTAGAAAAATAAAAACGTCCTAGTTGTGTCCAGCCTCTTTTCGGAAGGATCCCTACAACATATTAGCTAGGACCCGACGTTATGCATAGATACACTTCAAACTTACACTCCGTGAGGGTGGGCAGAGAATATATAGTCTGGATTCGAATTCAGGTCTGTGCATCTCGGTTATGGGTCACTATTTCTTTGTTTTCTCGCTTTTCTTTTCTTTTCTCGTTTTTCTTTTCTTAGGAACGCGTGCAGTGGCCCTAAGGGGCTCTACTCACCAAATGCACAAAAGACGAAACATATGGTGGCCTATTATTCCACGTTCTGCAGAAGATTCATTCTAGTTTTGCACATTTCGTGAGTAGTGCAGCCAAGCCTTAAGAGTCACGTGCAGAGACCAACAGGGCCTAGCTACGTGAGCAACCCATAACTTCTGAAACACAGACCTGAATTTGAATCTTGGCCAGCTCGTGCTCTACTTCATATTCACTGCCTGCCTCAATTTTGGTGGGGGATCTGCGCTACATGGCTGCGAGGACCCTTCAGATAGCCTGCATGGTCCGTCTGAGCTGTGTTAAGGGGATTCATTCTCTCTCTCTCTCTCTCTCTCTCTCTCTCTCTCTCTCTCTCTCTCTCTCTCTCGCGCGCGCGCGCGCGCGCGCGCGCGCCCCCGCTTGTATACACACACACCCCTTACAAAAAATAAAAAGAAAAAAGCGCATCTGTGCCACATCACAGACCCCCTCTCAATCCCAGCACCCCCCACCCAGACCGAACGCCAGAGATGAGCTTTTTTGGAATTGGCACTTCACTCAACCCGCCCATAATTTTTTAAGCACCGCCCGCCCTCAAAAAAACAAAAACAAAAAATCTCAAGGCGACCCAACCCACCCGAGTGTTTTTTTGAAAATTTCCTCCCACACCCAACCCGCCCGTCACCCGTAAAAAACCTTCACCCTGACCCACCAACACCCGCGAGAACAAAATTACCCGCCCGCACCCGGTACCTAATTATTTTCCAGGACGACGACGCAAAACTTTGAAGCATCTCTGCCTGCAGAAATTCGAATCGCTCCACAAGTTTGAAATTGGGTAGTGAACCTAAGGCTTGCCACTTGTTGTGGTTAGGTCCGATCCCCGCTGTTTTAATGGGAGCGAACATCCCGTTGTTTGGGCCGTGGTCCAGCTGCGACCAGTAGAGCGTGACGCATTTTTTCAAGGACGACCCCAAATTTTTAGTTGCCACTAGCGCGACTCTTTTTTTCGAGGGCGAAAACTTTTTTTCCCAGGGGCCCCAGGGTGGAGACTTTCCGTCTCCTGGGCCTCCAACCTTTGAAGTCAACAGATGGACCGACGTTTGAAGTCCACAGATGGACTGCAGCTCGGAAATATGTATATAGGGGGGGGGGGGTCGTGGGGAGGGTTCTTATGGGTTGTCCTGGGTCTGTGGGTCGGGTGACCCAGGCCTAGCGTTCACCCGCTTGTCACCCACCCATTCGGGTGACCCTGGCCTAACATTGACCCGCCCGTCACCCACCCAGGCTTGCTCGCCTTGACCCACCCTCATCCTACCCATGCCAGCTTATCAAGACCCACACCTGACCCAACGCCTCATGGATGGGGTGGGTCTGGGTACCCGTTGCTCATCTCTGAGTAAGTTATACACCACGTCAAATCTATCTTTTTGAGAAGGATAATCAACTCCACAAATATATCGATTAAAACTAAAAATCTTGTGTGGAATTCAGACATTGATTCTTGTTCAGCCATTCAACATTAATATTCTTATTTCCAGGGCTGCACCGGTCACCGGGCAGTTGGACTGGACCGGATCCAACTGGGCCGGTTAGACCCACGGTGGTCCATCGGAATTTTGTTTGAGTCGAAAACTGGGTCAATTTTTTTTATTTTATTTTTTTGAAAAGATTGTTGGACTGCGCTCACCGAGATCTCGCCGAATCTGCAAAGAAAACTTTGAACAATCAAGGCGTGGGGGTCGGGGGTTGGGAAGCAAAAATATTTCAAGATATGGAGGTTTACAAAATGATTGTGAGATAGCATGTAGTTGGAAAAATTGGGGAAGAGAAATACCTTGAATATATTTTTTATTTCCATGACCATTTTGGTGAACTGCACAGTATTGGCACAACAATAGAGACCATTGAACAAGCTAGGACAAAACTCAGGTGAAGACAACCGCCCTCAGTCTCTTCTTCTGCTATCAGTGAAATGTTCAACTAGTTCAATCAGTGGTTTATAACTCTCCTCAGCACCCAGTTGTCAACTTTCAATAATAGGCGGCTAGCTACTCAACGGCTCTCCAAACATCCAAGACATCATCAATATTAGAACTTGTTATTATTCAATTACTATCAGTTAATTCTCAGATTTGTGCCAATCAGTCAGTGTTCTTATCAATGACACCTAGCGGAGATTATCATCAATATTTCGTTGATGATTATCAAACAGAGAGAGCTTGATAAAAGTGGCATAACGTTGATCCGTAGCTTTGGACCTAAGCTCTACACCGATTACCCAGACCTCCAGTTCCTTTTCTTCTCACATATGGTTCTTACTGGGGTGACTTGGTGGATCTCGCCAAGAGGTATATCTCCTTGGAGAGATTGACTACGAGGCAGTGACTGAACCCCCACAGTTTCGGCATCTCAGACGGGGGATCTTCTCCAAGCCATATCTTCCTACTCTGTGGGAGGAGTTGTGTTATGCTTGACTTTCGCATCGTTGGCCTTGGATGGACATATTCAGCACTTGCAGGCTACAAGTGACTCTATGTTTTAGGCGACAACCTCGGGAAGTACGTAGACGTGGCTCAACGCACAAGGGACGCACTGTCAAATGAGAGATTGAGGAAGGAACTTGAGAGGGAGAGTGAGGATTCTTGACGAGTGCTGACCATGTCTATTCATTTGTACTTCTTGAGATTATTATGAGTCCTCACCTTCCCTCATTCATCTTGTCGTTGCCTTGAATCAGTCATTCTTGATCTGTATGCATTGACATTGCTTGAGGTTATGCTCTCCATTGATCTGGTCACAGTTCTCAAATTCCTAAATTGGCAAACTTGACACATGTTTGCCATATTTTAAATTTTATAATTATTATTTGCAAGATCTTTGTTGTTCCGAATCATAATCAAAGATTCCTAAGACAGGCGACTGGCGTAGACCGTAATTGAAGGATCTTGCTCGAAGTCGGACGCACGTAACAGGAAGGGATTTACTTCAATTAATTTATTTGTTTAGTGCGAAAGTCTTCAAAATCCTGCGTGACAACTTGTTGGCTTTCTGGTCACCAGAAGTGGTCTGACTAGAAAAAGCTGCAACAACGGTCTCCGTACTCAACTTCTCGCTGAACACCATGACACAAAATCAGCCGGACATCTTGGCTTCTAGAAAACCTTCGATGTCATTTCTCGGTACTTTCATTGGCCTTCGCTGCTCAAAGACGTAAAAGAATACATTCGATCTTGCCCCGCATGTTAAGTTTTTAACCCTTCAAATCGTGCCAAGGCTGGAAAGCTACAGTCCTTGCCCATCCCCACACAACATTGGCAGTCTGTTTCCATGGACTTCGTTTGTGGTCTCCCCAAGATCGATCAAGGTCACGATTGCATCTATGTCATCGTTTGCAGACTGACCAAACGTGCCCACTTCATCCTTTGTACCGCATGTGCCACAACCAAGGATGTTGCAATGATGTTCTTTGATCATGTCGCCGTTTTCACGGCTTCCCTGAAAATATCATTAGTGATCGCGACAGTCGTTTCCTCTCCGCTTTTTGGAAACACTTGTTCTCCTTGTATGGTACACCTCTGAAGTACAACACAACATTCCATCCTTAGACCGATGGCCACACTGAAAAGATGAATGATTCCCTTCAACGAATCCTTAGGAAGTATTGTCATCCTCAATAACACGATTGGGACCAGTTACTCATTGCCGCAAAGATAGCTACAACAACGCTGTTTGCCCTGCCACCGGTATGTCCCCATTCTATCTCGATCCAGGTTATCTCCCGCGTTTACCGTCCGACGTGTTACTTCCTCACCAAATGAATCCTTCCACCCCTGGTCCTTCGCTCAATGAATGGGTCGCTACGATGAACTGCCTAATCCTTGAAACCACTGATTCCATTCAACTTCGCTCAATGAATGAGTCGCCGTAACGTCACATTCAAAGTCAGAGACAAAGTCTTGCTTTCGGGCAAACGCTTTGAACCCGAACATGGCCTTAGTCACAAGCTCTGCAACAAGTGGCTTGGCCCATTCCCAATCATCGGCCAAACTTCCCCTGTAAATTTCCAACTTCAGCTACCTCCAGATATGAAACATGTCTGCCATCTTCCGTGCAGAATACCTTAAGGAATATCATGAATCACCACCAAAGTTCTTTGATCGACCTTATCCTAGACCACCTCCCGTCATGACACGCACTGGCCCTGAGTTTGCTGTAGAGTCACTCAAACTTCACAGGATTCGAGGCCTGTTCTCAAGTACAAAGTCAAGTGGTCAGGATATCCGGAAGAAGAGTCTACTTGGGAACCTCTGTCAAATCTAAAGAATGCAATGAAGCTTGTCCGTGCATATGATTTCTCATTGTCATAGACTCTCTCAAGAATCTCAGTCCCTAACTCCTCTACTCGATTCTCAACCTCTACTCTTGAAATCCTTTGTCCTCGGCCTCCTTTGATACCCTGCCTCTGAACCCTGCCCATGTACCTTGTTCTGATCCGCACACGTGCCCCGACCTGATTCCCATCATCCCCATATGTCCCCTTCTTGTCTATCACCTTGCTTACCTGGGTCTAATGGCGAGCGTGTGTGGATGATGGTCTGCTACATCACGACTTGGATTTATGTACAGCTGATTAGCCACCAGGCTGTCTTCAACAGCTGGCGCACAGAACTGCAGACCTCCTTGTGCAACATCTCGACTACAAGTGGTAACAATTGATGTTCGAGTCTGCAGCACAGCTCGCTACCCAGCTTGCTACCCAGATCGGAACCTTGCGAGCGGCCTACGACATGAACTTGGTGGATTTCTGCAATACCTTTCTACTAAGGGACGCTTCTTGGACTCGTTACCGAGTGTACAGCATCAAGATTAGTTCTCAGCGGTTTCAAAGACCTTCAACACTGGCTTGTACAATTTTGCTCAGGCTTGACTTGCCTTCCACAAAGCTCAAGCGATGACGAGTTTTCAACACTCCATGCATATGAGTTGCTTGCTGGCAACTGCAAGTAGATCAATTGGCTGTCTGATGTACAGTGGCACCTACTTCGTTCTGAAAGACACAATTGGTTTAAAATTTCCTATACCATGTTCTGCATCTTTGTTCTTTAACATTGTGATTACCATGATGATTGTTTTGTATTTTGAAACTTACTTTTCTTTCAGCAGTAGGATGTTTCAGTGTGTTCTTGATAGGATAGCTCATTTTACAGCAACATTTGTTCCTGATCGGCCCCGTCCCATTCCTTTGGAGAGATTGCTCATTTGGCAGTTGGGACGTTGCCTTTTCGGAGAGGGGGATAGTGTTACGGATCTGGCCAGGGCTCGATCCCTGCACCTCATGCCTGGTACGGGACATTTATTTTTTTTCTGCTATGTCCTCGGCACCAGAACATTTTGCATTTCTGTCGCTTCCAGTACAGACGGATTTTGTGCATACCCCTGAACCCAGCCTAGCCATTAGGCTGTTCCCAGATATATGTAGTATGTACCTAGGAAGATTTTCATGACCGGCCGGTCTGGACCGGCCGGTCACCTGGGCATGACGCCCGGGTGACCCGGTCATGGCAAAAAAAGAAAAAAGAAAAATTGGCGGTGGGGTTTTTCCGCGCTCTCCGAGAGGAGCCCAAATCCGGGCTCTTTTCTTTTTTTGAGTGTTGGCTGTCAAGGGGGGGAAAGGGGAGTGTAAATGAATTTTAAAGGGGCTAAAGGGGTTTAAAGGGGGGTGCCTTAATGTGATATGGTTATTTTCTTTTTTATCTTTAGTTCTGTGAGGAATTCTGATGTGACCCTCAGCCAAAAGTTGTTTGTATTGCAATCCTACACAACATAATTTTTTTTCAGATTTTTTTGGATTTCGTTTTTTTTTTTTTTTTTTTTTGCGCTGAGGCTGCCTGGGGCCATGCCCGGGGGTCATGCCCGGCCGGTCACCCGGTCGCCAATCCGGGCGTGACATCGGGACCCGGGCGCCCGGGATATCTCCCTAGGTATGTACCAGTCTTACACACGGGTGAGACATCTTATGCTGTACTCAGTGTTCAGACGTTGAGTGTGAGTTCAACATTGAGTTGCTGCTGGTACTCTTCTCTGAGCGTCCTCATCGTACCGGTCGAGTTCTGCGTCGGAGTGTGGTCGTGTGTGTGAGTGTTTACTCTCTCTCACCCTTCCTCCTCCTCCTCGAAGCCAGTGCTCTTCACATCGTCAGTCGGGGTTTTCTGTTCTTCCCCGCCTGACTCAGGTGCAAGGAATATGAGCGAGAGCGATAGACAGAAAAGCAAGTTGCAAAATCACGAAGAAGCTCAGATAGTCATGAACCAAGCTGACAGTGCAATGCACCAAGAGACCGTCCAAATAAGAACAATGCAATGAACTCAGGTGTCAATGTCGCCACTCTCTGGGCACACCAACACTGTATCCAATGGCGCACTTATGTCTGGCGCGCAGTGCCCAGCCTATCCTACTCAGCCTATCTAGCCTATCTGCGTTCTTGCAACTGGTTCACTCTGTAGTCGAAGACCAGTGTACATGACGTCAACACCAATGCCAACCACCAGCATACACCAGGTATGTTCTCTCTCCTCCCCTCATCACCCCTCGTCTTTCCACTTCATGTGCCTCCTACCCGAAGACCACCTTCGCCATTACCTGCCCTGCGTCCCAGGTGCCCGGCTATGGCTGCTGTGTGCCCACTGCCTCAGCAGCGCCCCTCTCGCCACTGCGCCCGTGTGCACGTCCGACCAGCAGCAACGCAGCAGTGTGTCCGCATTGCCTGCCTAGCCCAGAATACCACTGCCAGGGGCTCACACTTTCCTTTATGGAAAGTGTGTCGCTGCTGGCAGGCGTGTGGGGGCCCAGTAGCTTCAGTTGGGCCCAAGTGTCTGCGTCCAGGCCTAGTTTCCGAAACTGGTCTGGGCCTCATGCAGTTAGGCACGTTCAGGCAGCCACCCAGCCTCCAAGCGTTTGCAGCATTCTCATTGGCTCGTGGCACATGTGTGACGATAATGTTGCTTCCTCATTGGCCCGTAACCAGTCCGTGATGTGTCGGCCTCACACAGCGTGTGCCCAGGGCGCAACCGCCTGAGCTCTGGGCTCAACTGTACAACGCAGCCCCTTTGTTTTTGGAAAGAGCCTGGAGGCTTATGTTGTGCTGTAACCAACTGGCGTGCTGCAACTGTCTGAGTACCCACATATGGAAAAATTGTCGAGAACAGGCCTCGTGTGGATATTCAGGCCCGCCTTCACTTAGGGTGGGCAGAGCCAGAACACTTGTATGTCTGATAAGGGCTCTGCGAGGCTCATTCCTCGCATTCCATCCCCCTTAGCTTCGAAAGTCCGCTGAGATGCTTCTACGCAGGTGCCTTCCCCTTCAGTCTTCGTTCATACTCAGCCACGATCTGAGGTGCTGTCTTGACAAGCTCTTGTCTTGTGAACCAACGATCTTCTTTTGGATCTGTATGATGCCTGAACCTGTGGAAGGATTGACTGTCAGTCAAGCCCACTCTTCTTGCCCCCCCCCCCCCCTGTTGAGGACCTGCCAGAAGAAAGGTATGGAAGGCAAGAAACAAACGGCAGCTCAGGAGGGCTTTATGAAGGCCATGTGTTCTAAAGGATCAGGTCTGAGAGGGTGTTGTGCGTTGTTGGAGATGCTTTAAACTTTAAAGATCTTTCCTTCGGTGTCTGCTGATAATCCCCTCCCTTTGTGGCTCCACTACCGAGTATGGGATTGAAATGGGAAGAGTAAGTTCCTAATATATTTGTCTCATACATTTGCTTTGATGGAACAATGTAAATGACAAGTTCGTAATGTCTCTGTTTCATGAGGCTTGTGCTCAAGCATGTCTTTTCCATTGTTCCTCCAACTGCTTTTGGTCTTTGGGCAAACAGTTTGAAAAACTTTGATTGCTTCTGTGATTTGACTCGTTTGTCTCAGTGCCAGTTTTGTGATCATGCTTGGTTTGGAACCTTGGACTTCCTGACAACAGTTTTTTATGTAAAGATGAATGAAAGGAAACAGCTAACATCTTATAGCTGACATCATTCAGTGGCAAAAAGCCGCAAAACCGAAAGGATTTTGGGGTCTCCCTCTGTCCTTGCAAAAAGCCCCATCCTTTTTCTTTTTATCTTTTTTAAAACAGGGCCTTATGGTCCCAACTCCGTCCATTCTGGGGAGCGACAGCCCGGTTCCTATTCCACCGGCAAGTCAAAGTATGATACATCACAGCAACCAACTCACGCTTCCTCCCGTCTGGCCGGAGGACCCCTGAACAGCATTGATTGCTCCACGTTGGGTGGAGGATTGACTGAAAAAGCCCCATCCTTACGTAGATCTATTTTCTAATTGTGTATCATCAAACTTTGTTTTTCGTCTGTGCATTCACGTGGATTGAAGCCCGAAAGATATTGCTTACGTGTACTCTGGGTATGCTCCCATGAGTATAAGGCTGGTTCAGCATGCGCTCAAAGGAGGCTGGTGAGCATCAGAACCTTTGAACCCTGGGGAATGTGCATCGGATGTGGGACTGATATGATATCATTCCTGTTTGCACCTTGAAAGAACTCTTATTCATCTGTTTTTTTCTCAGTAGAACTTTACAATAATCCGAAACCGACCCAAAAAACGGAAGTTCAAAAAACAAAACAAAAAAAAAACAAAACAATCAAGCAAGTTGATAATGGTAACATGTGGAAGCTGCTGGCCGAGTTGTTGACTGAGAGTGGGACTTAGATTCGATAGGACAGGACATGCTTGGAAAGCTATGGTTGATAATGAGGCCAATCCTCCCAATTGACCGAGTTGTTGACTGAGAGTGGGACTTAGATTCGATAGGACTGGACATGCTTGGAAAGCTATGGTTGATAATGAGGCCAATCCTCCCAATTGGGAGTAACCAATGCCTCGACTTTCAGGAACCAGCACCAGAAGCAGTGTTGAGGGTTCGGTCAGGGATATGTTGGTTGGCAGGGACTAACGCATATGTGAGGACGTTACCGGGTTTCGAACTGGGACCAGCTTAGCAGCCTGGTACGATGAGTGCTTTTTTTTTACGGATAGTTGGACCTGCTTTTGACTGGGACTGGTGGGGACAAGGGAAGATTCGGTGGGACCGGCTAAAAGTAAGGAGTTGGTGGGAGTTGAACTGGTAACTGACGGATGTAAGTAGAGTAGAATGTCAGTTTTTTATAAAGGCTTGAATCGTAGGAATTGGTACTAGGCCGAGTTGCTTTTGACTGTGGCAGGAAGTGGTAATCATGAATGTTGACGATACAATCTGGGATAACGCTTGACGATACGCCGGGTTCCATGCTTTTCATTTCCCACTCGGATGTTGGCGGACTTGCGTGAGCACATACGCAACCATTCGAGAAGGGAACACAAATGCTTTGAGTGGAGTGCACGGGTGTTTCTGGGTGAGTGGCTTGTCGGTGGATTGCGTTTCTCTCGGGAATAATAACTCTCTGAGTGTGGATTCGATGCTCTGGGCAATAAAGCCAGAGTACAATTGTGTGCCTGTGTGATTGCTACTCAATTTGCTCTTCTTCAAGTTGATAAAGCACTCAATATTCATTTTGTCGTGCAGTATCTTTTCTGTGCAAAAAATCAACTTTGATCCATCTTCAGCTTTGATAGCCTTTGTTTGTCAAAACTTAGCATCAAGAGAAAGGCAATAGCTCAAGTCATCTGCTGCAGCAGATTGTATGTGTTGTATAAGCTGCTTGTCTGTCTGGACTCATAAGCCCATCCCAGGGTCCTGCATGCATCTCGAAGAGTTAAGCTCAGTCATGCTTGGGGGTCGGGGAGGAAAGATGCCTAGGCGCGAGGGGTGAAAGTAGGCATTTAAGGTAAAGATTTTTCATTGGAGAGTAGCCTGGGTTGTTTTTTAGGGGGGGGGTGGAGGGGAAGAGGATATTGAGAGAGAATTTGGCCGAGTTTGGAGAAGCTCACCCAGGATACCTTCAGCCTTGGGTATGTGCGGTGCAAGCATATGTGCACTCTCAGGATACCTTCACCCTGTAATCTGCACAAGCCCGCCCAGAATACCTTCAGTATCCTTTCTTTTGTTTCTCTGAAGCATGTTTAACACATAAGAGTGAGAGAGCAAGAGTCAGCAGTTTACTGATCTGCAAAGCAGCAAATGAGATCTGTTTTGAGGTGTAGAGGAAGAAGAAGCCTGCGAGCTTCTGTTCTTCCTGTACATGCTATGGATGGGCTGCTCATTGATCGAGCTGAGTCAAAAGTAAAAGAATGGTTTGTAAGTGTAAATTGGTAATAATAGCACATTGCGTGATTTGGCTCTGTCGCAGGGGTGCAATTGATGAAACTTTGCGGTTGCTTCCAGGGCCAGCTTTCCAGAAGAAGCAAGTGGGTGGTACTCTGAACCCTCGGTTTGTGCCTTGGTTGAGTAATGATTTACAAATGGCATCAGAAGATTCAGAAGTTCAGAACCCTTTTTTTTTTTCTTTTTTTTTTTTGAAATAACAGAACCACCTGGTTCTGCCTCCTACCATTCTGGGGAGCGACAGTCCGGTTCCTATTCCCCCGGCAAGTCAATATGTAATACACTGGAAACTCACGCACGCTCCTCCCCATTATGGCTGGGAGGCCCGAGTGGACGGCATTGATTACTTCCCTGCGGAAGGATATACCCCCCCTCACCCCTGCATAAGTTAGCCTGCTATGCTTTTTTCTAGTTGACTCTTGCTAGTCTGGTTGGCCTCGGTCCTGCTCCTCTCAGCTATACTGCTGTCGGTTCGGAGTGCTGTGCTAGAGAGGATTGAGAAATTTGCAGACTTCTTTAAAAAAAAAGGGGCGTTTGTTGTCCCTCGTCCACTGTCCAGGCTTGGTTGGTCTTTAGGCACCTCTTTACAGTTTGCTGGCATCCTTCCTCATTCCATCTTGGGTAATGTGGCGTTTTCTCTTTCGGTAATTTATGAACCGCTTACATTCCTCTCTGAACCGTCTCTCCGATACTGCAGCCATCGATCTCTCTTGCGGCAGTTCTGGTCAGAGTATGTTTTGCCCGTCCACTGCTGTTTGTTGCTGGTAACCCCTCCCTGAGTTGTGCCAATCTTTCCAACAGATGCGATCTTCTCTTAGGTCCGCCACTTTGCCATTTACCAGACAGGTTCTGCTGAAGCTCAGTCTCACCTTCATTTGTTGGTCGTCATCCTCTGTCCATGATTGTTTGATCCTCCGCCACCTGCAGAGGATTTCAGCTTGCATCATCGTTTTGGTCTCAGTCCAAACTTTTTCGCGTGAGTTGGCCACTCCTTCAATCGTCCTGCTGCATCTTTCCTTCCATATGACCCACAACGTCACCTTCCTTATGATTTCAAACCAAATCCTTTCTGCCTTCTTGAACTGCTCGGGAATGTTAGTCAGGAGGAGGAGTTGGATGGGTTGTTCAGGGAAGGGGGTCAGGAATAGGGAGTCCCATAGTGCTGAGGCTCTCGCCCAATAGTCCGTCGCCTCCTTACAGTGTATTAGGCAGTGTATTATGCCCTCTACCGCTGTTTCTGTGCAGACCGTACACTGATCGGAACTGTTGGGGTCTGAACTTTTTCGTCTGATGTGTAGCCATTGATTCACTGGTAGTGCCGCGTATGTGATTAGCCATTGAAGACTTCTGATTTTGATTGGTCTGATGGACTTGAACTTCTTCCACTAAATCTGAGAGAGTTTATCTGCCTCCTGTCCTAGCAGAGTCCGCCATCTTTCTTTGATGATGGGGTCAGGGTCTTTGGTTTTGAGTAGCAATTTGTATCCCAGTTTGACTGTATACTCGTGAATTGGGATTTTGGACTTGATATTCTTGGTTTTATCAGGTGACCATGCCCACTCTGCTGGGTCAAATTCCAAGTTGTGAATCGCTGTGTCAGGTCTGAAGATTGATTTTGGCCAGGAACCAACGACTCTCACCTTTCTAAGTAGGAAGAAATCTAAGACTTCTGACTCTACTCCACTGTTGACAATGGTTGGCATGCTGGTAGCTGACCAGGAAACCGGAAAGGAGGAGAAGGTGGCCTTAGTGGGTGAGTTTTGTTGCATGTGAGAGAACTGGAAGGCTCTGGAAGGAATCGTTTCTTGTACCAGAAGCCCCCACTCTCCTGGTTTCCAAGGTGCAGCTTCAGTCAATATGGCCTTCCATTCTTGAGGGATGAGGTTGAGGATATAATGGAGATTAGGCCCTCGTTTATGGCATCCTTTAAGTTGGGAGCTGATTTCTTGTTCCGTCTTCCACTCTTTTTTTTCCTCATTCCACAGGTGGGCGACTTTCCATATACCATTTTTGACCCAGGAGAGCCATCTGTGTTCCAAGGGAAGGGGGTTGTCGTTCTCGTTAGTTATCCATTGATTCCCGAAGAGTGGCTGTCTGAGTACTTCGTCCTTGGATCTAGGTCTATTAGATTTGTTAGGCATTATTCTTCTCCAAATTCGGAGTAGCGCTGACCAGTATGGAGTAGGAGGTCTGTAACCCTCTAATCCTTCATCCCCCCTTCGATTTCTTCGCCCTGTAGTCATGACCCATTCCTTGTTCATTACCCAGAACTGCCCTGACATGTCTTCTGGAGAAGGTGCTGGGGCCAAGGCTCTGATACTGTCCAAGGCTAGTTTATTCCATGTAGAGTCAGGATTCATCAGAAGTTTAATAATCCATTTGGTCTGTAGGGCTTTCGTCTCTGTTCCAGGGTCTATAATTCCTAGACCTCCCTTYTGTGGACTTCTYGTGACAYAATGYCRGGCAATCTTGGGTATGCCATTTTCTTTGTTAGGGTCTCCTGTCCAGAGATAAGATCTGGCTTTACGATTCAGTTCTTTGATAGAGCTATCCGGAACTGTCCATATGGATGCTATGTACCACATCATTGAAAAGACCGATGTGTTTATGACCAGGGCTCTACCGATGAGGGATGTGAAGACATTACCCCATTTCCCTATTTTGTTGATTTGTTTGGTTAATATGTTTTGACCCATTTGGGGTGCCAGGCCCTCTCTTGTCATAAGTATATCCAGGTAGTTCTGGCATTTCCCAAGTCATGGCTGCTTCCTCCCCTTGCAGTTGGAGGGGTTCCTCACGTATTGTTTTCCCCCAGTTAATCTTCATTTCGGAGGCCAATCTGAAAGCTTCCATTGCCTTAGCCAAAGTCCTAAGGGATGAATCTGAAGCTCTAACAAGCACGGTTAGGTCGTCTGCAAACAAGATAGCTGTCGGGAAATCTATCCAATGGGCCGAGCCTGCGTTGAGGACAGGGAGCCTGTGGATCGAAGGGTCCTTGTGCAGAAAGGATGCGATGGCCTCCATTACAAAAAGGAATATCGATGGGGCCAGTGGGTCTCCTTGTCGGACTGAGCGGGATATCGGGTAATAATCTGATAACAGTCCATTAACTTGGACACAGCCGACTGCATCTCTGTAAAGTATGCGAACCCATTTCCTGAAGTTCGGGCCTACGCGCATTTTCTCCATACATGCTTCCATGAAGTCCCAATTCACTTGATCATAGGCTTTTTCAAAATCAAAGAAAAGTATAGTTGTGTTTATTCTTCTTTCCCTAATCTTCCTCACCACCTCATTCAATGTTAGCACGTTGTCTAGAATGTATCGACCCGGGATGAAGCCTGTCTGGTCGATATGAAAGCACTTATTTGTTATTTTGGAGATCCGATTGGAAAGAGTTTTCGCTAGAATCTTGTATGGGAGTGTTAGCAGAGAGATTGGTCTATAGTTTTTAATGTCTGCCTTGTCGCCCTTTTGGTACAGTAGAGTGACCACGCTGCTGCTGAGTAAGTTTCCTAGTCCCCCTCTGAACCAGCAGTCGTTAGAATAGTTGAATAAATCCGATCGCAGAAGGGGGCAAAATTTCTCCAGAATTCTTTCGTTAATCCATCTATCCCTGGTGTCTTACCATTATTCATTCCTGTTAGGGCTTGGTGCAATTCCTCTGTTGTTATAGGTTTGTCTAGCTCCTCTGCCTGCTCAGTTGTTATTGTCTTCTCCAAATATTGGAGCATTTTTCTCCTTGCTTCGTTTGTGATGGGTGCAATTGGTGTAGGGGTTTTAGACTGGTAGAGGTTTTTGTAAAATCCTTGGCTATTTCTAACATTCCTTCACTGTCCGTTCTCAGACTCTCCGGGGCTGTGATAGATCTGAGGCTTTCAATCGTATTAGCTCTTGAGTTGGCCTTGATTCGGGCGAAGAAATGCTTAGTCATTGAGTCGCTAAGTTCATATTCGCACATTCTGGCTCTTATTTGTAGCCCTTTCAAATCCCACCATTTCCACATTGCCAATTCCTCACGTGCCTTCTCAAAGATTTCATTGTAGAGTGGTGAGGAGGGGTTGTCAATCAGATTGGTTTCCGCTACTTGCAGGGCGACTTCCAAAGTTTGTCTCCTTTGTTTCCTCTTAGAGGCAAGTTTCCTGGAGATTCTGGCCACTTCTAAAGAGAGAGTAGAGTAGCTCTTTTGAAACCACTCCCACCGGGTTTCCGTGTTTAGCCGAGTTGTTCTCTGTCTTGCCCAACAGTCCTGTATTTCCTTTTGAAAGGTCTGACTGAGTAAAAGTGCGTTGTTGAGTTTATGGAAACTGGCCCCCCTTTTGACTACTTGATCAAAGCACACTACCAACTCAATTGGCTTGTGATCCAGCCCTGAGTATGCGGCCAAGGGTAAGATCTCTGCTTCCTTTACTGCCCCCATCAGTGTTTCAGACACCAGGAAGTAATCTATTCGTGAGAAGGCGGTGTGGTGAGCATGGTTTTTCTTAACCAGCGTGAATGCTCTCTTGACTGGGTGTAGAGTTCTAAAAGGATCAACCAGGTTGTGATCCAACATTAACTCTTGGATAGGTAGTGCCTCTGTTGGACTAGGAGTGTTGGACGGTCGAGATATACGGTCTGTGACCGGATCCATAGTGGCATTCCAGTCGCCCGTCAAGATGCAAGGGGTGGGATCTGGTTTCTGAGGTTTAACAAGAAGGTTGATCTTTCTGACGAAGAGTTAGGAGCGTAAACATTGATTAGTGCAAATTCCTCTTCTTTCCATTTGAGGTGGAAAAGACACCATCGACCTTCATTCAGATCCGCTCTTTTGTCAATGACTGTACCTGCTGCATATAGACGAGAAGATTTGGGGATTAGGATTGCAGTTCCTTTGGTACTAGAGGTGGGTCTGCTGACCATATTCGTCTTTCAAGCCTCCCAACTTTCTTGCTAGGAAAGAATGTGTTCCAACGAGAAGGTGAGGTGGGTTTCTTGTAGCAACATAATATCCGCTAGTTTCCTATTGGCAACTGACAATCCTGTTATGGTGTCATTCAACTTCTCTTCCCTATCTATTATGTTTCCAAACCCATTGACGTTCCAGCTCCTGATAACCAGTCCTTGAGTGCCCCAATCGACACGACCCCCCACCTTGTTGGCTTTCAGCCTGTAACTTTCCATGGTTGTGGTTGCATCGGGTTAGGGGGTTGAAAGGTGAAGGGGTGTCTATGTGGGGGAGGGGGGGGGCTCCACACTCCCATCCTCAACGGTCGTTTCTTGGTAGACCTTCAGTCCGCTATCGTCCGAAAGGGAAGGTAGCTCTTTTCGTGGGGTGTCAGATCCAATCGGCCCTTCCTTCCCATTGACATCTTTCTCTGATTCAGAGAACAGATCGAGCCTTTCCTTTTCATCGTCACCATTCCAGGACTCATCATCAGAAGCTTCGCTTCTGTAGTCTCCCTCTAGTAACCTCGTCGAGATGATATGTGCGACTGTTGTAGCCATCAGTTTTACAGACATGCCTATATCTGTCAAGATACTGTATGGGACCTCAGCTACCGTCCTCCAGGATTTCCAAAATATTCCTGAATGTAATACAGTTGATTCTGGCATTTTGGCGATAAGAGGTGAGAAGGCCCTTGGAGAGGTCCTGTTTGTCTCCCCAACATTCTTCAGCGTGCCCTCCGCATCCTCTTTTGTGCATATGTCCATCTGGCTTTCGTCCATCGCAACCGTCTCATACAATCCCAGTGGGGTTTCTATTGTTATCTGCCTCTTGAGCTCGTTGATCACATTTGCTCCTTCTACGAAATGGGGGATTTTGAAGGATACATCTGTGGCAATCTGCCACTCTCGTGTCTTGGCCACATATCTAGCTGCAATAAGAGGCCGGATGCTCCTCAGGGTTCTCCTGGCTGTTTTGGCGGACTCAACCACCATTGGAGCTTGACCCCTTGCTATCTGCGTGATAGTGGTGAATTCACGGGTATATTCTTTGTTCCACTTCTTCAATTTCTTTGTCTGTGACAGCACTATTGCCGCTTCCTTCTCTAGGAGAGTTCGTTCTGATTCTTCCTCCATTTCTGTTTGCTCCTTGTTCGACTCTTTCCTTTTATGGTTTTTGCCTACCTTCCTGTCTTGGGTCTTAAATCCAGAAACTCATCTTTTGTTGTGGGAATGGTTTTGTCCTTGTCCTCTGTCCCTTGATCCCTTGCCCTCTTCTTCTCTGCATATCTAAAGGCCGCGTATTCGGAAAACTCTTCGGCCTTCTCCTTTCTGAGCATTTCGTATTGGTTAGAGGACTTGCTGATCCCCGCAACAGTGCCTTTCTTCCCATTCACCTGGGACCTTTCTGCATGTTTCAGGCACGCTACACGGATGTCCAAGACATGCTCTCTTTCTCTCTTGGCCTTTTCCACATATTCTCCGAGCCAGGCTAAGGAGCGTCTGGATTGATCATCTTCTTCAGAGATAGCCTCTGTTGGATTGCTCTTGCCTTCTAATTCCTTGTCTGCTTCGTCTCCCGTCAAATCTTCCCTCACTGTGTCATTCCCTTTCTTGATTTTTCCCATTTCTGTTTCCTTGCCTTGTCTCGTTTCCTCTGCCTTTCTCTTCTTCTGGCCCTTTTCCTTTCCAAGGAGGTTACCATCACCGTGCAATGATTGTTTGTTATCGATTTGGGCTCTGTCTGTTATAATGTAAGTGCGGAGTTCAACTTGTTTCAAGGCTTCTCTGAAAGTTGTCGGGTTTTGGTTGTATTCTTGTTCGATTTGTTCTTTTATGGTGTCAAGATCCCACAGCAGATCTTCCCTGGCCTTTTCTTCCCTGATCACACGCGAGTCCGTAAGAGGATTAGTATTGATGTTTGTTGGATTTCCCTTTACTGTCCCAGTTGCCATCTTCTGCCACCTGCTATCTGCGGGGGGGAAGATATCTGGTTTCCTGACAGACGGTGTCTGGTCTGCAAAGTGCCAAATCCAGTCCGGTTCGTCTAGATTATCATCAAAAACCCATCCGTCGTACCCAAAGTCGGCTATATACCAGATGCCAGGCGCATCCTCAACTTCCACCAGCATGTTCGGCGATAGCTTTCTTTCCTTTGCTTGCTACGGGAATTTGGGGCAAGTAGGATCAGTTCCCAAGTGTCCCTATTCCCTGCAGCGGAAACAGATCGGTGAGGTTTTGGTCGAAATCCTTACCTCCACCAATCTGTTTTCTATTTGAAAACTCCCAGTTGGTGGGAAAAGCGGGGGATCATCCGTTCGAACATCCAGGATCGCCGTCATGGATCCGCAGTGAGGGGCTAGGAATTCCGGCGTTGGCAAAACCCATTTGAGGATTTTGTTTGCAGTGTATTGTCTTTCGAGTCTGTCAACCAGTAAACCGTGAAAACCAGGTTGAATGTTGTCGAATTGGACCCAGAATTTCTCTTTGAGCAGAGTCTGTTTGTAAGAGACTGCAAAAAATGGGTTCTGCCTTTGTGCTGAGAACTTCTTCCATTTGGTGATAGTGCATACCGAACCATGACAATTTCTGGATTGCATCTCGGCTGCTGTGCGTGCGTGACTTTCATGGACGAAGATCACCATGATGTTGTTACGGCCTAAATTCTGCAGTGTGAACGAGTTTCCAATCTGTTTGAGTTTGGACTCTTTTTTTATCGTTTCAATTATCCATTTCCTCTTCTCTGCTGGCTGGAGTTCAGCCCCATGATGCGTGAAATTGAAAACGACTCCGTGTCTTTCGTGCATCTCGTCCAGCTCTGCAATCTTTTCTTCTGGATATTTCCATATGGCAATCTCTTCTTCCTTCCCTTCCACTATCTGTTTTCCCGTGGATTCTATTCCTTGGACTTTCGTTTTCTCGATCAGGAATTTGAGTTCGTTGTCAATGACATTGACAGTGTCTTCTGGTATTTCCTGGTCTGTGGGAATCGCCGTTAGTGATGGGGTGGCCATTTCCCTTGTTTCTTCAGGTTCGATCTTTGCAGACTCGCGACCGCGCCGCTCGGTTAGCGCAACACTGCGCTAGGACTACTCGACTCTCGTCGCCCACAGGGGCAACCATCACACGACCCATCCCGCCATAGTTGTAAGGTGCACGTGCACGCGCATGGGCGCGCGCCTCGCCCAGGACAATACCACGCGCGCGCGCGCGCGTCTCGCGCGCGAGCCAATGGTTGCCGTGTTTTGTTTTGATATTCTGTGAAGAAAAACCGCCAGCCATCGACGAAGAACCATTGCCGAGTTCGGGAATTTCTTCTTGAGGTTTCCTTCCTCCGCGCTTCGCCATCGTAGCCATTCGATCGTCAAGAAAGACCGGCCGAGAATCAGTTTTCCACTCGAGTGAGAGCTAAACTCTTCCCTCCCTCTTTTCCAACTCCCTACTAACCCACCCCAGTCCTTTCTCGTCCCCCTCATCCACATCTCTCCCTCTTCCGTCCTCAAGTCCGGACTCACACCCTGAACCGATCGCAATCCATCATTATCCTACCCCAACCCTGGTCCCCATATATCTCCTCTTCAATCCCCATCCCGATCCCTTCTCCACCCCACCACACGCCCTCTCCTACACCAACTCCATTCTCTTCCCCGCCCCGATCCCATTTTCAGCCCGACTCCTCCCATTGTATCTCACAACCACAACACAATCTCACCTCACCACAACCCGACTCGCCTCGACCCCTATCTTTCAATCCCAATCCTGACCCTGCCCCCGACCCCGCCCCCAACGCACGTTGATACCCTCCCAATCCCGACCCCAAACCCACCCCATTCGATCCCAGCCCGAACTCCCACCTGATCCCGATTCCAACCCACCCCGTCCTTGTTCCCAACCCCAACCCACTCCAACCCGACCCCAACCTCAATTGACCTCATTCCCCACCCGATCCCGACCCAATTCCAATCCCACCCGATACCGATCCCCACCCACTTTGATTCCCACCCTCTCACCTCCCCATTCCTCGACTCCCGATCCCGACTCACCTCAACCTCCACCCGATCCTATCTCTACCCCGACCCCGTTCCACCTAGACTCCAACTCCGACCCTAACACACTTCGACTCTTACCCGACCCCGATTCTAACTCACTTCGAACCCCACCCCTACCCGACCCACCTCGATCCTACCTCACCGCGACTTATTCCCACCCCCTCCTCGCCTCCCATCCCAGCCCACCTTCATCCCAACCCACCTTGACTCTTACCCGCTCTCACCTTGCCCCCGATCCCGATTGTTTAATCCCAACTCGTCTCGACTCCTACCCGCCTTCACTTCGCCTCTGATCCCGACCACTTCCTCCCGACCCCAGCCCATCTCGACTCTTAACTGACCCCATTTTGACTTCTATCCTATCTCGGTCCCAACCCACCTCGACTCCCACTCGACCCCAACCCCAACCCCTTTCGATTCCCACCCAGTCCCGATCCACTCCGATCCCAACCACCCCCATTCCGCCACTGATCCCGACCCATTTTGATCCCAACTCTCCTCGACTCCCACCTGACCCCATCTCACCCCCGACCTTGGCCCATTCCGATCCCCCCCTCCCCCTCCCCCCTGACCCCTATCCCGGCCTATTTTGCCTCTTACCCGATCCCACGGTGACTCTCTCCCGATCCCACTCCCACTCGACCTCATTCCTAACCTACCCCAATCCCGGACTACGACGAGCCCAACTCAACTGGACTTCCACCAGCCTCCACGTCACTCCCGATCCTGACCCATCTCGACTCCCGTCTGACTCCAACCCCATCCCACCCCCACGCCTCGACCCCAGGACGTCCTCACCCTGTCTCTTATACACATCTAGATGTGTATAAGAGACAGACCTCATTCCTAACCTACCCCAATCCCGGACTACGACGAGCCCAACTCAACTGGACTTCCACCAGCCTCCACGTCACTCCCGATCCTGACCCATCTCGACTCCCGTCTGACTCCAACCCCATCCCACCCCCACGCCTCGACCCCAGGACGTCCTCACCTGATACAACCACGTCCTTGACCCCAACCAGTCCCAGCGCGACCCAATCCACCTCTATCAAACAGGCTCTTTTGTCACGATCCCCTCTTGCCTTACTTTCTATCATCCATCCCCCTTCAACCCTACCCCCCTCATCCCCCCTTCCCTTGAATCGACCCCATTCCAACTTACATTGCCCCGATACCCTCCTGCCTACTCCATACCTCAACCCATCTTCCCCGATCGTCATCCAGATCTCACAACGACCCCGACCCCCATAACGACCCCGAGCTCCACCACACCCACCCTGACCCGTTCGATCAGATTTTATCTCGCCCAATCTGATTCTTACCCCACTTCTCACTCACTCTCTTCCCTGTCCCTCTCGATCCAAACTCAATCCCAATACCCCTTTAGTCCCATCACGGTGCAACCAAAGCCACCCCTCGAGTCAGTCGGCCCATGGACTAGAATTCAGAACCCTTTTTTTTCTTTTTCTTTTGCTTTTTTTAAACAGGTCCTTACGGCCTTGACTCCATTTCAATTCTGGGGAGCATCAGTCCGGTTCCTATTCCACCGGCAAGTCAGAAAGAAATATTACATCATACACACACTCACGCTTCCTTCCGGCTGGCCGAAGGAACCCTGACCAGCATTGATTACTCCCGCATCGTGGAGGATTGACTGTCAGCTTGCCTTACTTACACCTTTCCTCTCAGGTCCACTAAATGAGCCTGCCAGGTAGCTCGTTTGTTTTTCATTTTGTTTGAGTGGGTTAGCTCCTTAGATTATTGTATCTGCAGGATTTGAATGCATTATCTGTTTAGCAACAGTTACAGGTATGTACCATACAGCCACCGTGGAGGTACAGAACCCTTTTTAGCTTCATCAGCCCTCTGCTGAAACTGGTTCTTCCAGAGGGTCCTCACTGTCACAGTCAACCTGGGAGAAACGTCAGTGTGTTGTATTTTGCCGTGATCTATATCAAACCTTTTTCTTTCTCCCCCTATTCTACCTCTTTTCCTCTCTTCTTCTTCTGCCTCTTTTTTTTAGAAAAAAACAGGTCCTTATGGTCCTGGCTCCATATCCATTCTGGGGAGCGTCAGTCCGGTTCCTATTCCCCCAGCAAGTCAAACTTTGGATACATCATGATACACGCTCACGCTTCCTTCCGTATGGCCGAAGGAACCCTGACCAGCATTGATTGCTCCTGTTAAGAGGATTGACTGTCAGCTTGCCTTTCCCTCATTTCCCTCTCAGATTCCTCTATGGGAGTCTGTCAGATATGCTTGTCAAGCAAGGACGAATGGGATCAGCAGATGTGTAGTTTTACAGCAGCATTGAGAAGGCGTCTTCATCCTTATGTGGCCTGTGGATCCTGTGGGCCTCCTGTTGCCTGCATAGTTGAGCTCCTATAGCTCGCTTCTGAGTTATGCCACGCTTTCCACCGTATGTTGTTGTCGTTTATTTCTTAAATCCTCCCCCCCACCGGCCACATTTTAACAAACTTGGATAGAACAATCTTCTGTCGGTCCTCATCATCGGGCATAGACCGTCTTGTTTTTTGCCATCTGCATAGGATCTCTGCCTGTATCAGGGACCTTGTCTCCGCCCATACCTTTTCTTTTGGAGTTGATAGTCCCTCGATGGCCCTGCTGCATCTCTCTTTCCAAATCAACCAAAGTTTAACTTTTCTGATTATGCCATACCATGTTCTCACTGTATTGTTGAGATTGTTGGGATGTTTGTCCATAGTAGAAGTTGAATGGGCTGTTCAGGGAGGGGTGTTGTGAAAAGGGAGTCCCAGAGGTCCGAGGCCCTAGCCCAGTAGTCCGTCGCTTCCGTACATCGCATTCGGCAGTGCAGTATGTCTTCTGGTTCATTATCTGAGCAGACTGTGCATAGATCAGAACTGTTAGTATCATTCCTCCATCTTCGAATGTGGAGCCATTGGTTAACCGGTAATGCCACATAGGCGATAAGCCATTGAAGGCTCCTTATTTTGACTGGCCTGATTGATTTGAATTTCTTCCATGGGATTTGTGAGATCTGATCTGCCTCTTGACCAATTAATTTTTGCCATCTGCTTCTGATTGTAGGTTCCGGATCTTTAGTCTTGAGGAATAGCTTGTAACCAATTTTCACCGAGTAGTCCTGGATGTATATATTGGTATTTTTGTTTCTACCTGATGTCCAGGCCCATTCCGCTGGGTCGAATTCCAGGTCCTGGATCGCTGTGTCCATTCTGAAGATCATTTTGGGCCAGGATCCCGTAACTCTCACTTTCCTGAGGAGGAAGATGTCTAGGTTTGTCCTTTCCACGTCTTTGTCCAAAATAGCTGCAGAGCCATGGACTGACAACAAAGTTGGGTAGGACGTGAATATAGCAAGTGTATTGGAGCCCGGTTGTTCCCGTAACTCTCACTTTCCTGTATCCGAATACCCCATTCGCCCGTTTTCCAAGTTGACATTCCCTTCAGCAATTCTTTCCAGCCTTCTGGGATACTGTTAATGAGTGTCTGTAGGTTCCTGTCTCACCGTGGCAGCCCTTAAGGCGAGAGGCAAGTTCCTGGGCCGTTACCCAGTCTTTTTTGTCTTCATCCCACACATGACCAATGTTCCACACTCCGTGCTTTACCCATGATAGCCATTGTGTTCTTCTGGGTTTGAGGGAGAGCGAATGATCACTTTCATCTCTTAACCATGGATTGCCAAAGAGGGGTTGCCTCAGTGCTTCTTCCCTAGACTTGGGTTTGCCGACTTTTTTTGGCATGATTTCCCTCCATATCCGTAGCAGAGCTGCCCAGTAGTGTGTGGGAGGTCTGGCTTCCTGAGGGTTGATTCCTTGTCTACGATTTCTGCGTCCTGTTTTTGGCATCCATTCCTTGTTCATTACCCAGAATAGCCCGGACATGTTTGCCGGAGTCTGTATCGGGGCTAAGCCTCTGATGCTGTCTAGAGCTAGTTTATTCCATGCTGTACCTGGTTTGGTTAGAAGTTTAGTGATCCATTTGACTTGGAGGGCTTTGGTTTCTTGTTTGGGATCAATAATTGGTTTCCTCATGATGTAGTGTCATGCTATCTTGGGGATGCAGTTTACTCTATTTGAGTCGCCTGACCACAGGTAAGCTCTCGCTTTTCGGTTGAGTTCATTAATTGAGTTATCTGGCACTGTCCAAACTCAGGCTATGTACCACGGCATCGAGAAGATAGAGGTATTGATGGTTAAACCACCAGTACCCCGCCCTGATAAAAAAAAACGAGCTCCTGAATTCAAGGAGCTCCCAAACAGGCTCGGTAGAAGCTCGGGGGCGCCTCGGACCTCCTCCGTTTTTGAAGCGAAGAGGGGTAGGTTGGGGGGGGGGCGATTTCGACTGCAATCGGACAAAAAGTGAGGGCAGGAAAAGGGAAAAAAGAAACAACTTTTTCTTCACAAAAACATAAAGAAAACGAAGAAAAAAAAAAACGGTTGTGGCCATTAATCCCATTTGGGACACATCGCTGGCGGCGGGGCGAGGGCAGTCGTTGGTGGCATCAAAGTGGTTGGTCGGCCGTTGCTGCGGCCGTTGCAGCAACGACACAAACGACCGCAGCTCGCCCCTCTCTCTCACAGACTACTACCCGAACGCCCGTAGCTCGCCCCTCTCTCTCACAGACTACTACCCAAACGCCCGGTCGTTTCCTGTCGTGTACGCTGCTTACCTGCGCTGCACGACGGCCATAAGCCATTGTCAGCGAGGACGGCGTGCCATGCGCGCGCTTGAGAGAGAGAGAGAGAGAGAGAGAGAGAGAGAGAGAGAGAGAGAGAGAGAGAGAGAGAGAGAGAGAGAGAGAGAGAGAG
>BFEA01000359.1:1363107-1376516 GCA_003427395.1 Chara braunii | reverse complement strand
CCATTAACCCCAGAGAAGGCAAAATCCCCCCATCATTCCACGTCAACGAAATCCCCACCTTCTCGGGCCAACCCCATGAGGATGTCCTCCTCTTTCTCACGAAACTGCAACAAGCTTTCTCCCTCCACGGCATCCCCGTCATCCACTGGCTCCCCATCGCTGGCGGATGACTTCTAGACAACGCTGCTCGCTGGTGGTACACCAAAATGTCTAATCGCCATCACGCCGGTCTTCGACCTCACACCTTCCTTGAGTGGGCCACCCTCATCACCTCCACCTTCCGCCCACAGAAAACGGTCGACGACTATATCGGCCAATTCTGTCGGCTCCATCAAACCAGACCAACCGACCGTTTTGTGCAATACATCTGCTCGCTTCGTCAACATATCCCCTTTGACGTCGTCAACGATTTCGCTTTCATCTTCCGCGTTAAGTGCATCTGCTACAAAGACCTAGCGGTCGCCCTTGTCCGCGAGCCCCCCGTTACCCTCGCCGACCTTCGCACTCGTACCCTCCAACTCGACCGCATCCTCTCCCCCTTGCAAGACCGCACTTACATCGGCCCCTCCCCGCCCTCGCTTCTTCCACAGCATCACCTCCGAGGACACCATCTCCACCACCTCCTCGGACGAGTTCACCTCCCCGACCTTGACACCCTCTCCGATCCACTAGACACCACATCACTCTCCCCCGACAAACTCTCTGCCATTCACCTCATGCGAATGGAAAAGAGAGATCGCTCCAGCCGCCATTCCCGAACCACCCCCCCGGGCCGCCTCAAGAAACTCACACCCGAGGAAAGAGCCTACCTTCAGGCAAAGGGTGGATGTTTCCGTTGTCGGCAGTCAGGACACCAATAAACTAACTGCCCCAATGCTGGACAGTTCACCCGCCAATCCTCGGCCTCTCGACCCGCAACCTCCACGTCACCCCCCTCCTCAGGCGCAGGTCCCTCCTCGTCCTGAACACAGTCCCTAGGACCTCGTCTCGACATTGACAACTTGTCTGCCGGCCAACCCTCCGATGACATCCCTTGTCCCACCGACGACCCATTTGGCATCGACAATCTGTCTGCCTCCCCCCTCCCCGGTGACACCCTCTCCATCGGATGACCCTGAGGTGTTGCAACCTTCATCACTTGAGATGCCCCCCACTGCTTCGTGCTCCTCCACCCTCCTTCCAAACTGTCTCTTATACACATCTAGATGTGTATAAGAGACAGCACACACACACACACACACACACACACACACACCTCTGCTAAGCACAACAACATCCCCATACCTGTCGCAACCTTCATCACTTGAGATGCCCCCCACTGCTTCGTGCTCCTCCACCCTCCTTCCAAATCCATCCTCTGTCACCTTCTCCGATGTTGTTGACGAACAAGCTCGACTCGATCGGCTTGTCCGGTTAGGCAAAGAACAGCGCCCCCTCAACACCATTATCTCCACCACCAACTCATCCCGTTTCCACCTCAAATTCATCGCTGCCACCCTTAGTGCGTCTACCACTAAGTTTCGGGCTCTCCTCGACATAGGAGCCACCGGTAACTTCATCACCGACGCGTGTGTCTGGAAAGCCGGTCTTACCTCTACCAGTTACGACTCCCCGATTACGATCCATCTAGGGGACAAAGACACCGTCGTAGTAGTGGACCGCACAGTTCTCGAGACCACCATGACAGTAGGAACCCTCCGCAGTCAGTTCTCATTTGATGTCATGCATTTGATGTGCGACATCGTCTTAGGAACACCGTGGCTGGACCGCTACATGCCATACGCATTCCACCCCAACTTCCTCCGCCTCACCAACCCCCCCGACACAACCATCGACATTCCCTATCTCCCATATCCGACCTCCCAAGGCTCCGTTACCCCGTGTCAATTCCTCCACATGGCCCGCATGAACCCCGACTCCGCCTACTACTGCCTTGTCCTTGACCGCGAAAGTCCCGAGGACCTACTCCCAACGGACAAACCCGATCAAGCCCCCCCCTCTGACCCCGCCCTCACCTCTATCCTCGACGAGTTCAAAGACTTCTTCCTTGAGTCCTTGCCTGCCGGATTACCTCCGGATCGTGGCGTATCCCATACCATCGATTTGGAGCCCGGACATTCTCCACCTTGCCGGCCTCCATACCAACTCTTGGTCCCCGAAGATGAAGAAATGAAGCGGCAACTCAATGAGCTCCTTGAAAAAGGGTTCATTAAGCCGAGTTCATCTCCCTTCGGTACTAGCTGCCGTTTTGTAAAGAAAGGTGGAACTTCGGAACTCCGCATGTGCACAGACTACCACGCCTTGAACCGGATCACGATCAAGAACAAGTACCCCTTACCTCGGATCTCCGAGCTCCGTGATCGACTTCGTGGAGCCAAATATTTCACCAAGATTGACCTTCATAGTGGCTTCCACCAGATCCGTATCCGCGAGGAGGACACCCATAAGACCGCATTTCGCTCTCGGTTCGGGTACTATGAGTTCCACGTAATGCCTTTCGGACTCACCAATGCCCCCGCCACATTCCAGTCCACCATGAATCACATCTTCCGTGACCTCCTCGAAGTCTGTGTCGTCGTGTACATTGATGACATCCCCATTTGAGTCCCACCTCCAGCATATTCGCCAAGTCCTCTCGATCCTCCGAGAGCAGAAATCTTACCCCAAGCTCAGCAAATGTACGTTTGCCGCTTCGAGCGTCGAATACCTCGGCCACATTGTCTCCGCTGAAGGCATCCGTATGGACCCCTCGAAGGTCACAGCCCTTGTCAAGTACCCCCCGCCCAAGACCCTCCTCCAACTCCGTTCCTTCCTTGGCCTTGCCAACTATTACCGCCCGTTCATTCACAACTTTTCCGAGATCTCTTACCCCCTCCACGAACTCACACGCAAGGACGAACCCTTCAATTGGAACGATCACCGCCAACACGCTTTCGACTTACTCAAGCAAACCATCACCACGGCCCCTGTCCTCAAGATCGTGGACCCCACTCGCCATTTCTATGTCACCACTGACGCCTCCGACTTCGCCATTGGAGCCGTACTGTCCCAACATTTCCCCTGCGACACCGCCGAGACCCCCTCCATCAAGGACTCACCCACTCACCCCGAGGCTCCACCCGACGAATACCCCATCGCCTTCGCAAGCAAGAAGCTCCTTCCCGAGGAGATGAATTACCCCTCCAACGAGAAGGAACTCCTCGTTGTGATTCACGCCCTCACAGTCTGGCGCCCGTACCTCGACGGGCAATACCTCACCATCCGCACTGACAACACCATTGTCTCCTCCATCCTCTCCAAGAAAGATATCACTCCACGCCAAGCCCGCTGGCTAGACTTCCTTGCCCACTTCACATTCACCATTTGCCATACCCCCAATAAAAGCAATCGTGTTGCGGATGCCCTCTCTCGACGACCCAACCACAAGCTCCCCGAGAAAGTCTACGCCGCCATGACTCATATCCAACTCCTCCCATCACTCCATCACCGATACACCCAAGGCTACCCCTCTTGCTCAGACTTCGCCACCATCTACAACAAGCTCCGCGATCTTGACCTAGTCCCCGACTACTCCCTTCACGACAACCTTCTCTGCATCGCTACCAAAGGCACTCTCTGACTTTGCATCCCTAACGCACATGGTCTCCGTACTCAGCTCTTGGTCGAGCACCACGACGCCAAGACCACAGGACACCTCGGTTTTCAGAAAACCTTCGACACCATCTCCCGCTACTTCTACTGGCCTTCCCTGCTCGCCGACGTCAAAGCATACATTCGCTCATGCCCCACGTGTCAAGTTGTCAACCCCTCGAACCGGCCAAACCCGACAAGCTCCAATCATTGCCCATCCCAACTCACCGTTGGCGGTCCATCTCCATGGACTTCGTGTGCGGCCTCCCCAAGACCGACCGCCGGCATGATTGCATTTACGTCATCGTCTGCCGCTTGACCAAATGTGCCCACTTCATTCCTTGCACGACTTCGCACAGTGCCAAAGACGTCGCCACCCTCTTCTTTGATCATGTTGCATGCCATCACGGCCTCCCCGTGTCAAAGACGTCGCCACCCTCTTCTTCGATCATGTCGCACGCCATCACGGCCTCCCCGAGAACATCATCAGTGACCGTGATCCCCACTTCCTCTCACAATTCTGGAAACACCTCTTCAAAGCATATGGAACCACGCTCAAGTATAGCACTGCATTCCACCCCCAGACCAATGGACAAACCGAGAAGATGAACGATACTCTCCAAAGAATCCAGACCAATGGACAAACTGAGAAGATGAACGATACTCTCCAAAGAATCCTGCGGAAGTATTGTCATCCACACCAACACGACTGGGACCAGTTGCTCACTGCCCCCGAGATCGCCTATAACAACGTCGTCTGCCCTTCCACTGACATGTCCCCGTTCTACCTCGACCTTGGCTACCATCCTCGCTTGCCCTCCGACTTCCTGCTTCCCTCGCAGCTCAACCCCTCCACACCCTGCCCTTCCCTCAATGAATGGGTAGCAACAATGAATCGACTCCTCAGAGAAGCAACCGAAGCTCTTGAAAGAACACAAGAACAACAAGCAAACAAGATTAACAAACACAGACGAGACTTGCAATTCAAAGTAGGGGACAAAGTCTGGCTCTCCGCCAAACACTTTGAACCCGAACATGGATTGTCAAAGAAACTCTCGAACAAATGGCTCGGACCCTTCCCCATCATTGAAAAAACCTCCGACGTCAACTACAAACTCCAACTCCCCCCTAACATGAGTCGCGTCCACCCTGTTTTCCACATAGAATACCTAAAAGAGTATCATGAATCCCCACCTCAATTCGCTGACCGACCTTACCCCCGACCTCCACCAATCATGCTTCCCACAGGCCCGGAATTCGTAGTAGAATCCATCATAGGACGACGGACTACACAGGTATCAGACCATCCGGAACCTATCAAAGAATACAAAGTCAAATGGACCGGATACCCTGATGAAGAATCTACATGGGAACCTCTCTCTAATCTCAAGAACGCTATGAAACTTGTTCACGCCTATGATCGCGCTCACCCTATATCCTAGATACATCCCCAACCTTAAACCCCTGCATAAACCCCGCCTTGACCCCGCCAAAACCCCGCATTCCTGCCCTACACACACCCCTGTCCCCAGCAAAGCCCTTGCCCCTTGACCTCCCTCTGTCTGATCCGCTCTTGCCTCCGTCTCGCCCCCTTCTCCCATCTGTCCTCCGCCACATCCTTGTCCCTCTTGTCCAAGTTCCCTATGTGGCCCCTGCGCATCGCCGGCGATAATGGATCTAACGGCAAGCGCACGAGGACGATGGCATGCTGCAACTCAGTACGAGGAGATAAGACAGCTGGTTGGCGACCATGCTGTTACCTTTGGCCGGCACCTTGGACTCACAGACTTCTGAAGCAGCACCTCTGACAGGGACATCAAGATCAGTCTGCGACCTGCTATCCAGATCAGACCTCAGCACCAGATCCGAGTACTGGACGCATCCTGCTACTGGGACATTCAAGCTGAAGCTCTCGCCGTCCACATCACAGACCTGCTGAAGACTGCTTTCTCACCGACACTTCGGCGACACCTTTCAAGACCTGTTCTCAAGACATCTACATGGACTGCTACACAGAACTTTCAACCTGTACCACAAATTCCCCGACCCTCAGCAACCCCGCCCCGTACATCGCAAGCCAAATTTCCTTTTTCTTGAGGACCACATAACCTGTTTTGCCCTGAACCTCCTAGTTCATCAGTAGAATTACCTTGTTTCCCCGTTGTTTCCAACCCCTTAGTTCATCAGTAGGATTACCCTGTTCCCTGTGCTTCCCAGCCCCCTTAGCACGTCAGTAGAACTACCCTGATTCCTGCAAAACTCCTTAGCTCGTTGGTAGGATTACCCTGTTCCACGTGCTTCCCAGCCCCCTTAGCACATCAGTAGAAATACCCTGCAAATGATAGGATAACCCTGTTCCCTCTTACTCCCCGACCCAGGCCACCCACATTATACCCCTCTTCCTTTTGACATGTTGACCAGTGATCGGCCCCATCACGTCCTTCACAGACTTCAGCATTGTTTCATGGCTTTTGGCAGCCGGGACGTTGCCTTCTAGAGGAGGGGATACTGTTACGGACTCAGGGCTCGATCCCTGGTCCGTGGGGTACCACCCGCCAGCCTGCTTTTTTTTTTTTTTTAATATTTCCTGCTCTTCGGTTTCTGACTGTTGGCGCCCTCTGCAGTTGGCGCCCGTTTTCAAATTCCTCCTTTCGCACTTTCAGATTTCGACACTTGGCGCCATCCGACATTCTGCCGCCCAGACTCAGACTTTCGATTCTCTGGCACTTCTGCCCTCCGGACTGAACTTGAAACCGGTACTTAAGACCGGACTCAAGCCCAGTACGGGCATTCAGTTTTCGGCCTCAGTGCTTGTGCTTCAGTGTGACTTGCTTCGACATTGTGTTCGGAATCTGCGTCCGTCGAGTCGTGTCGAGTCTGTGTCGAGTTGAGTGAGTGTGTGTGTGTGCTCTCACTCTCGCTCTCTCTCTCTGCCTCTGCCTCGTCACAGAATGAGAGAGAGAATCTGGGGTCTTTTAAAGCAACACACACATGCACCTGGTGTGAACATAGAAGTCCTGTCTATGGCATTTATGGGTAGGTGACTACAACTCCAGCCGACTCTGCAAAATCACGTCCCAGGCATGGATCCGAATATTCGGGCATACATCTTACATCCCCCAGGTCATTTCAATGCCACCTGCAGCAGATGCTGTTAGAGGAGCAACAGCAAGATGACAAATCCAGAATGCACAATCACATTGGAGGCCAGATAGTATCAGTGTCCAGAAAGCAGCATTGCACCAATATGACACCAATGGAGAATCGTAACACTGAAAACCAATGTCAATGAGAGATTGCTCTTGCCACCACCAACACAAGAGTCCAGGACCTTCTCCCTACTTGGCGCTCGGCGCCCAGCCTACTTCCTACACAGCTATTGTCTGCCAACTAATTGACAATGCAACTGTTGACGTCAGCAGCCCACAAAGTACTTGAAGACGTCGCCCATGCAGACCATCGCCAATACCAGGTATGTGCCCTCACATCATCATCATCATCATCATCCTTCTCTTTCTCCCTCGACTTACACCCACGTCTTCCCTCTATACATCCGAAGACCACCCCTGCGCCTCAATGTAGTCCAAGCCCATCCAGCTATGGAGGCTGGGCTATGGCGCTGCCCTCAGCAGCGCCCTGCTTCCTGCACGACCGCCCGTGCTAGCACCTTGCCTCTCAGCGCCAGCAGCAGCCTACGAGCGTCCGCTCCAGCAGCGCTGCAGCCAGCATGCAAGTGCTGAATGCCTCTCCAGGCCGCGAGCTCTTTCCTATATGGAATGAGCCTGGCTGCCTTCGTGGCCTGGCTGGCCTGGGCCTCGGCCCAGAAGCTTCCGCTAGGCCCTTGGAGGCTGCACCTCTGTTGCAGCCACTGGGCCTCGTTCAGTTGGGCCTCCCAACTGTCTGTGTATGAGGCTGCGATTCTCGCCCAGGGCCTGCATTTTGGGAGAGGCCTGGAAGACCGTGGAATGTCTTTGCTCTCAGCCTGTGTTTCCCTCAACCAACTGGCGCGTCACAACTGCCTGAACCCCAAATACGAAATTGACAGCTGAGGTCTCTCGTGATTTGTTAGGCCCACCTTCACTTAGGGCGGGCACATTTGCAACAGGGCCCCCTTAGGCCTGCCGAGGACCCAGATCCTCGCATCTAGCACCCGGCACGGGATTTTGCCAAAAAAAAGGGAAAAAAAAGGAATGGTCAAGCAGCTGTGTGCATTGCGGAGGAGTACGAGGAACCGGAGACACTGTGATTTCGCAAATCTTTTCCGAGTGCATTTTCCAAATTCCATACGGTTTTGAATTTCTGTCAGTTTTATTCAAAGTTCGAATGTTCATGATTTTTTTGTGGTATTTCTGGTAACTACCAGAGAATATCAAAGAGGCTGGTGAGCAAGACTTCTGTAATTGGGGAACGGGGGTTGAAGCCAATCCACGTGCAGCATACAGGAACGAACTAGACACGTCTGCCACCGTAAGCATACTAGTTTTTCTTAAACCTAGTGATTATCAGAAAACTTGACTCCGAGCTTCCTTTGCATCAGTGCGTAGTGCAGTTTGTGTGGTAGTTTGTAACATGTGTGTGTGCAGTTGTTATGGGGAATTTGGATGCTATGGTGCAGTGCAGCTTGCCGGTACGGTTGGCAAAGAACAGAAGATGGAGGCTATGGAAAAGAACGGAAAGATATGAGAACAATGATTTCTGAAAAAAGACAACAAAAGTTGCAAAACACAATGTAACAACAGTTCAGTCAGCGAGCTCATGCAGAGGTGTTTCAGTCTACTTCTCGTCGTAGATATCTGGAACAATGAGTAATGATCTATTGAAGGCGAACCCGTATTCATATTGCTGGCCATGGATATGCGCTTATCTGGTGATGTTCTCTCTGTGGCTTGCAATGTGAATAAATAGTGCTGGTGCTGGGCAAGATGGCCGGCGCTCGCTTGTGCTTGTGGTGTTCATAGGAGGGGTCACATTTGCAGAGATATCGGCACTGCGTTTCCTCAGCAAACAGGTAGTCACCAATCCTCTTCCGGTGAAACCTCCTCTAATCCCTCATACATTTTGAAAGGCAGAGGCAGTGCAATGCACCATGGCTACTCTTCGTTTGCCAGCATAGAACGATGTCACACCTACATATCACTACGAGGACGAAGCGAATGATGGATGGCAGCTGTACACATTCCACAGTGACCTCTTTTCTTCCATTGGCATATCATCGTGGCCTACACGTCTTCTCTCTCTCTCTCTCTCTCTCTCTCTCTCTCTCTCTCTCCAGTGGTCGGTTGGTCTGGCTGGGCGGAGGAGTGTGCTGGTTGGGATGGTCGGCCAGTTGGGCCAGTCAACCGGTCAGTTATATGCTGCTGCTTGTTTTGTTGGTTCTGTTTGCCTTCATATCCCTCTATCCTTCTGCCCCTCCTCTACCGTCAAACCTTCGTCTATCCAACCTTCTGTTCGCCCCTCCACCCACTCATCTATCTGTCCTGTTGATCCCAACATCCATCTTCCTCCCTGCCTGCCTGTGTGTGCTTGCTTGCCTGCTTGCTGGCTGGCTTGCCTAACTTGCCTGCCCGCTTGCTTTGCCCGTTTTCTTTGGTCAGCTGGTCATTGGCTGGATGGTTGGTTGGTTGGCCTGGAAGATTTGCGTTACAAACTGCAGAGACAGTGTTTCCTACGTGTCCCCTTCGTTTCTCTGTCCATCTACCTGCCTGCTTGCTAGGTTGAGTTGGTTTTAGGCCAGTTGGTTGTTGGGTGAATGTACAGCTGGTTGGCCTGTTATGTCTCATGTTACAGAGTTCCTACCCATCCCCCCTGTCCGTCTATTCATGATGCATGCCCTGAGGGAACGGTCAGCAGTGCAAGTACAAAGGATCACTAATAAAAGGAATGTGCAGAAGAAGAAGACCCAATGCATGGCAGTGCCAAATGATAGACGAAGGTCGAGGGAGATGGAAGGAAGTAGAAGACCCAATGTATGGCAGCATCAGATTAAAAAAAAGTCTCCCTTCCACTTCTCTCTCCCTGCAACCTCAAAACGCCCTCCAATTATGAATCTCAGATCTTGAAAACCAAGGAGCTGACTCCCATAGCACCGATGTCGAGTCTCCAGTCCCCCTCTCTCTCCAGAGCAACAAGAAGAACATATGGAGGACAGGATAAAACAACATCCTTGCTTGTCTGCTTGGATCCTTAACTTTGGCTGGTTTTCGGTCAGTTGACTCAGTTGGCCTGTAATAGGTTGTGTTGCAGTGTACAGAGTGTTTCCTTCTGCTGTTACCTTTTGAGCAGTTGCGCTTGATGTTATTTTTTCTTTTTTTTCAGAAAGAAAGAAATGGCAACGGCGTCATCAAACTAACTGGCCCCAGGTAATTCAGAGTTATTTTTTTCATCTGATCCCACCACCATTCGAGCTAAGGTCTGTTTATCAACATCTTACACAGGCTGGGTACGCTCCATGCTGTTAAGTTTATGAACCAGTCATGATCATGAATAATAGTTCGACCCTTCTTGCACTCTGCCTGTGTTGGAAACGCTTCTGCAGGAGGACATGAAGTGCGATTTCATTGTTGCAACGACAAAGCTGGTGAATGGCTCCTCGCTGTTGGAAACACTAACAGATGATCCTCTCAGCTTGAGGTGATATTTTGTTAAGCAGAGTGGCCAATCGCAAACAGCAGTGAAGAGACCTGAACTACGGAAAGGTTTGATGGTGAAGCATTTTGTCCTGTTCTCGCCCTTCTCTCTCTTTCAATGTCGTGACACCACATAGATAAACTCTGGCATTTCAGTTTGTGGATGCATATGGCGTATATCCTCTGCACAGTTTGTTTGCAGAATGCTGAGTGGAGTGCTGGTCATCGCTGCACAGTTGTGGCTGTGCAGCCAATCTTGCCAGTTAACTGATTTATTTGTATAGAATCTATAGATATACTGGCCAAATAAATAGGCAGATTCTATTTTGAATTTTTCCCACATTTGCCTTGTGAGTGCGCGCTTTAGTCTTATAAACTTTCATTACCATCTGACAATGTGCATTTGTAGGTTGACGTAGGCCGAACTAAAGTTGACATCAACAGATGAAAGGTTAGATAGATAGATAGTTAGGTAGATAATCAGCCAGACAAGGTTACAGAGTGCGATGAGGAATTTTTTGCGAAATTCAGTGCAGGTGCCTTTCACTGAAAAATCGGAAAGTTTGTTACAGAAAGTTACAGACTACTGTTGTGATATTGTCTTCACAATGCTCCAGCCTCTTGCACAATTCCAAGAACTGAACAATTCAGTGAATTATAAAATAGACAGGTGTTCCGGAGGACAATAAAAACGTGCACAGACTCTTAAGAATAAAGGGGGGCATCATATTACAGGGCTGGCCATGTGCGTCAAGATACACTTTGAGTGTGTATTGTGACTGGTCTTAGTCGTGAGTTGCCAGTGCTGCCCAGTGAAAAATTTCCCATGGGCCCACTCCAAGAGTTTTCATATTCTTTTGGAACACATGGAGAGGGGAAGCCAAGCTGCTCTCAGGAGAGTGCTACTGGTTTCACACGGCGTCTCTCGCCTTATGCAAATGCTACTGGTTTCATGCAAAGCGTCTGCGGCCTTATGCAAGTGCTACTGGTTTCATGCAAAGCGTCTGTGGCCTTATGCAAATGCTACTGGTTTCATGCAAAGCGTCTGTGGCCTTATGCAACCTGTGGATTCGTGTGCTGCCTGGCTGTACGTGATTTTGTTAGGAACTCAGGATTGGATTGCCTGATTGATTTGGCTGTTGTCTTTGGCTGTGCTGCACGGTGAACTTCAGTGAGTAGGCTCAGAGAGCCTATGGGTGTGAGTCCCATAGGTTGTGGCCACGCAGCCTACCGTGGCCTTCTTTCAGCAGGGCTTTGTTACGACACAAAGGGAGAGGACAATTGTGCGTTGCTCACTAGGGATCCCGGTGGCGCATGAAGGTTCCACGGTCGTAGGCAAGTATGCATTGAACTGCATTCGTATTTCCACCTGTGAACTTGTGCCAATACTCCTTCATTTGGAGTATCAGGTGTGCATTAATGGATGTGCGGGTGAATGTCCGCTAATACATCTTCCACTCATCCCGGGGACCATATCCTGTCCACTCATCCCAGGGACCTTACCCTGTCCACTCATCCAGGGGACCATATCCTGTCGCCACAAGGAGATCGCTGGATTTAGCCTATCCTCGGAAGATTTCCAACCTTGTGTCCGAGATGCAGTTGAATAGGGAGTTCATCAACGCGATGTGTAGGTGGGATACCGGACCAAACATGGCAAGGAGGGCACGAAGCAACGTCTTCTATGTACTTAGGTTGATTATTGACGTACTTACTGGCACAGGTAGAGAACCCATGTTTGTACTGTGTACTGCGACTGAGCGTTGACAGGACGGATCTGTTAACACTTCCTACTTAACCATGTAGATGCGCGGAACCTTGCACACTCTTCAATGTTACGGGGTCATGCTTTGACTGTGCACCCACGTACAGATGCATTGAACCTTGCACTTGCCAAGTAGTGAACGCCTTTAGCTTGGGCATCAAGCATGCCTTGGCTGAGTACAACTCCATGCATCACTATAAATAACACTGCTGATGAAATGGTTTCAAGGAATAATGGGCCCTTGGACTCTTTCGGAAATTGAGTACAAGTTAGTAGATAGAGAATCGGTTTAGACAACACGAATGACGAAAGGTGGGAATAATGCGTCCTTGGAATCCTTTCTGAAATCGTTGTTTCCGCTGCTGCTGCTGCCGCTGCCACTGCTGGATTGCTGGATTGCTGGATTGCTGGATAATTTAATGTTAGGACTTAGGACTCGTAGGAGATGTTCTTTTACTGTTCTATATGAGAGCATTCCTAAAAATGTGTCCAAGAAATTTATATTGTATTGTATTGTTCATTAGACCAACCACCATGGTGGAGCTCGCATCTCACCTCTTAGTCTACAGAGGAAGAATGAAGGAGAAGTTCCACCGTTATCGCTGACAACTCGGAAATGGTGTGCTGATGATGCATAAATGTTCCACCGTCATCTCTTAGTCTACAGAGGAAGAATGAAAGAGAAGTTCCACCGTCATCTCGCTTATGTAAACAAATTGCAAGTACATTTTTCATCTGTATTTACTATTTAATATGTACAATCATTCTCAAGCAGAAATGTGAGCAATGCATGGGCACTTCCAACCTAGAGGCTTTTGAGCAAATCATGACGGGTCTGTTTCATATTCCCTATCGATGGCATGGCATTCTGCATTTTCGTTCACATCGCTTTTGCAAAAACACCCTGTCTTACCAACTGGGCTAGCTCAGTTGGTACACCCATGAACTGGTGAAATACAGACCTGAGTTCAAACCCGGAAGGAATCAGATAAGTGGAAGTAACTCTGAATTTACCTGGGGCGGTCAGTGCAAACTTCAAAGATGATCTCTCAACTTCTCAAGGCTGCTGCACTTTTTAAACCACCACTACCTCCCAACCTGTTTTCGCCGACCCTGATTTTCACTGCGCACAGAGTTTGGCCGAGCCGGGGCAGTTTCATCGAAGAAAGAAGAAGGGGAAAAAAAAGAAAAAGAAAAAGAAAAAAAAGAGACTTCCCGAACGCCTTGATAACCGCCAGATACATTACATTCGTCCAAGCACTTGTGTGACTGTGCCCTCAGTGAGGGCGTGTATGGGAAAAAACAGAGAAGCAACAAAAAAAAAAGAAGGAATCCCTTTTCCTGTGATTGAGGGCAGATACATGATGCTACAGCAGTGAGACAGTTAC
>BFEA01000359.1:1331542-1349431 GCA_003427395.1 Chara braunii | reverse complement strand
CTCTCTCTCTCTCTCTCTCTCTCTCTCTCTCTCTCTCTCTCTCTCTCTCTCTCTCTCTCTCTCTCTCTCTCTGGCACGTAGGTGACACCGCAGACACGCAGGCACTCTCACTGGCTCATCTGGAGGCTGTACCGAGGACAGTCTACAGGATCGTTATAGCAATGTTCTACTTCCACCCTTGTTGTGATTGGACATCGATGCAGAAAGTCCAGCGAAACAGTCTGGCACGTTCATGCTTTTTTTTTTTTTTGTGGAGTTGTGTCTGGCGGACATGACAATACACACACGCACACCTATTGTCACCACAAACATAAGCTGAAGATCTGAAGTAAAATGAACAGGAGTATACCTCCCCCTTCACTCGGCCTCCATTGATAACGTGCAAGTTTGTCGTTAAGGCAGACATGGATGTGGGCAGCTGGCGCTCAACCACAATCAGAAGAGAGCGATACGACTTGTGGAAGTTCGTCCAGCAGACACCTTTTTGAATTAAAAGTTAATTGTTTGAGTGGTTTGCCTTTCCAGCAACTGTTTTTCACACAGCTTCGCTCCCAAATCATTTTTGTGTTTTTTTGCTTTGCTTTTCCAAACGGGTTTCATAAGACAAAGTTACCTTCAATTGAAGGCCAGCTTGGCCAGCCTTGTACGTGAGAGGCATAGTAAAAGGGGAGGTCCAATAATAAATGAAAGGGGTACCCCTAAGAAAGTCAAAGTAAACACAGCTAAGAAAGGTATTTAAGTCGTACTTGTGGCGCTCTCATGCGGTGCACAGTCCACGTCGGTGCGTCAGGCGCTGTGTGCGGGTTTTCCCATGCGCGCACAGTGCGCGGTGCGTTGTGCACCTTCAGGCGTATGCACCTGGTGCGCTGATTACAATTGTCAAATATTTTTTCTTTTAATACGAAGGTATACTACTATAGTGCGGTGTTTCTCGGTGGCTGCGTGGCGCTGTCATGGATGGAGCGCTGCTTAATCTGCTTCTGGAATGCTTGGTCGACATCCTCCCCCACACGACATACAGAACAAACACTTCAAACACGGATGTCGGCCTTTCTTTTCTGCTTCCCTCTCGAACACCCTCTCTCTACCCCTCCCCCCTTTYCCCCCCTTTCCCCCTCTACACCCTCCCCCCTTTTCCAGTATACTAAACTTTGTTTAATATAACCAAAAAAAAAAAAAAAAAAAAACCGGGTTGCATGGAATGGGAACATGGACAAAGGACAGATGAAGGAAGGAAGAATGAGAAGGGAGGGAGGAGGAATGGTGTACGACGAGGAAAGGGAGAAGGAGAAAAGATAAGGGAGGAGGTTGTGCAAGGAACATGAGTATGGACGAAGCACAAAAATCCAGAATGCAATATCACACTGAAGTCCAAGTATTCAAAGCCAAAGCAGATAGTACAATGGAACCGAATAACCATCCAATTGAGAATGATACAGAAGAATCGTGAGTCAATGTCCATGCCCAACAGGGCAACACCAACAGCATAACCCAAATGTAGCTCTCTCTTGTGAATGGCGCCAGGCGCCCTATCTACTCTACAGCCTATCCTACAACTACAGCAATGAAAGCAACCAGACAACTTGACTACCAGCGAGTGATGATGTCAACACCAATGCCGACCTCCACCATCACCAGGTACTTGTCCTCTTCCCCACACTCTCCCTTGTTACCCACACAGCGCCCTTCACCTCCGAAGACCACCTTCGCCCTACACCCTCAATGCACCCTCATGCGGCCCGGCTATGGCCGCCAGTGCCTTGCATGCAGGCAGCGCCCTACCGCCTAGCGCTTGCCTGCTTCACCTCAGCGCAACACTGCTCATGCATAGCGCAGCACACATGCATCCGCGCAGCGTGCCCGCAATGCCAGCATTGGCCAAGATCCCTGCCCACTCGCCCTGCTTGCCTATATGCCAGTGAAGCGTGTGGGCGGCCGTCCTTCAGCCTTTGACCGGGACCCAGAGGCTGAAGCCTACCCGATACAGTTGGGCCCCGGGGCAATGCAGTTGCGCCTCTTTCATCAAGGCCTGCGGCCAGATTCAGATAGTGGGCCGATTTCCCTTTGGCATTTTCGGCCTCTCTACCCAGCATGCATTGTCGGCCTCACGTTCGAGTGCCCAGGGGGCCTAACTAACTCAGAGGCCCTGGGCAATTCAGCATTTGCTGAATTCCGAGACTCGGTGCACTCCAACCAACTGGCGTGCTGCAACTGTATAGACCCCACTTCGTGAAATGTTGGCACAGAGGGCTCTTGTTGCTTTGCTGGCCCGCCTTCACTTAGGGCGGGCACTAGGCTTGCTGGTGCCTTAGCCAAGAACATGTACATCATGGCAAGGCCCCTACTTGAGGGCTCAATCCTCACAGTTGGGAGTGGAGGAGAGATGTATGACAGTGAGATGGAGGAGGGAGAACCCTGGCAGGAGGGAGAGATGATGACGGAGGTTCCCAGCGGAAGGATGGCCACACAAAAGAAAAAAAAGGGAAAAAAAAAAAGAAAGCCCAGTTGGTGTGCCAATAAGTCAATTACGAAAAAAGAAATCCATGTTTTCCGTTTTCTCTAACTTTTCTGAACAATCGGAATAAACAAAAAAGAAAATGAAAAAGAATTTAAAAGACATGTAGAGGAAGGTAAATGAAGGAAGAATAGGAGGGAGGAACGCGACGACAGGGAAAGATGTCGAGGGAGCAAAGAGGCGACAACTATGAGGGTCACGGCAGAGGAGGGCCGACAAAGAAGTGAAGAGGGAGGAAGGATGGGCGATGTAGAAAGGCGGAGGAAGGAAGGATCTTGGATTGAGAAAGGGAGAAGGAAAAAAGATAAGGGAGGAGGTTGGGAGTGGAGGAGAGATGTATGACAGTGAGATGGAGGAGGGAGAACACTGACAGGAGGGAGAGATGATGACGGAGGTTCCCCGCGGAAGGATGGCCACACAAAAGAAAAAAAAAAGCGAAAAAAAAAAAGAAATGCAAGGAAAATGAGCAATAGCGAAATGACAGATTCCAGATTGCAAAATCACATTGAAAGCCAACAAGTCGGACATTGTCCAGAAAGAAGAACTGCACCGATGTATCACCAAAGGAGAACCAAAGTACTGAATCCAAATGTCAATGAGCATAAGCTCGTCATCACCAACATAAGTATCCAGAGCCCTTCTGCCTACTTGGCGCTCAGCGCACAGCCTACTATCACACAACTACTTCCAGCCTACAAATTGACAATGCAACTGTTGACATCAGCAGCAGAACCGAAGTCCTTGAAGATGTCGACCCATGCAGACCTTCGCCAATACTAGGTATGTGCCCTCACATCATCATCTTCACCTCTCTCTCTCTCTCTCTCTCTCTCTCTCTCTCTCTCTCTCTCTCTCTCTCTCTCTCTCTCTCTCTCTCTCTTTCTCTCTATCTCTCTTCTTCACCCTATACACGAAGACCACCACCACCTCTGCTGACCCTGTCCAAGCCCAGCCTGACTGTGGCTGGCTATGGCGCTGCCCTCAGCAGCGCCCTGCTTTTGCACGACCGCACGCGCGCACACAATCTTGCCTTGCACTAGCACAGCAGCCAGCAAGCACTTCGCTCCAGCAGCGATGCCGCATCAACAAGCAAGTGCACAAATCCCCTCACATGTGCCCTCCCTTCCCTATATGGAAAGTGGTGGGCACTTTCCTCCACGTGAGACCAAGTTTCCCAGTAGCTTCAGTCTCGGCCAAAGTGTCTGCGCCCAGGCCCGTTCAGATAGTGGCCTGGGACCGAATTGGTTAGGCATGCCCAACCACCCAGGCTCAAGTGGGTGATGCTCACTGCTTCTACCACATTGCTGGAAGAGCCTGGAAGGCTCACGAATATTTTGGACTCTCACGAGCAAGGCGGATGTCACCAATTGGCGCGTGACAACTGTCTGGCGCCGACCAAGATTTGCAAAAAAAATTGACGAGTTCAGGGCGCATTGATATTCAAGGGGTCCCGCCTTCACTTAGGGCGGGCACGCGCCTGTCGCAGGGCCCTATGCCAAGGCCTAACCCCCGCAGTCCCTCCTACTACTTCGATAGTCCTCTAAGAAGTTTTTACATAGCAGTCTGCTTCCCTTTCAAGTTTCTTTCATAACTGGAGATAATTTGGGGAGCAGTCTTCATTAATTCTTCTCTTGTGAACCACTGGTCTTCTTGAGGATCAGTGTGATGTCTGAATCGCACCCGGCACTGCATCTATGGCTTCAGTGGATGTCCTCTGCCTGGAGGCTTGGGCACAGGCATCAGCTCGTGCTCAACGATGTCATTGATGTCCACATGTCCGCTCATGGTTGGGGGCAGCTAGAGGGAAACTGGTCAGTGAGAGCGAAAGGTGCCAGCTTGGATGCATAGAAAACAGGGTGAGTACGTAGGTGACCAGGGATGCGAATGACATATGATGGTCCATCTGGTTGATCTCCCACTATATTTAAGATCTCCCAGGGCCCAAAATATTGTGGCATCAGTTTGCGTGAAATCCACAGCTCTTGCCCCAGTTCAAATGATTTTACCCAGACGGTCGTTTGTGTCTGTTCTCAAATACGACCATGGCATCTTGAGTTTTCTTGATGTGTTCTACAGCCTGCTGTAGCATCTGTTCGTACTTGACAACAAACTCTATGCTACCAGGTGTTGCGGTTGGCTAATTTTCGGGCAACAGGAAGTCAAGTGCGGATCTTAGATCTAGGCTTCCAACCAAGATGCCGTTGGTTGGGAGTCATGCTAGTAGTGCTGTGCACAGCGTTATTGTACAGGCTGGCGACGAGGGGTAACTTCTCGTTCCAGTCATCCTGACTTGGCTTGATGTGATGCTGAAGCAGGTGTTGCACTACTCGGTTCATCTGTTCATCCTGGCCATTTGACTCAGGGCGGTTCCCCGATGCCATTTGCACTCGAGTGCTGTTGGGTTGTGCTTTGCCACAGTTCGCTAGTGAATCTCACATCCCTATTGCTTACAATAGACTTACGGAAACGAAAGTCGCGTACCCAGTTGTCCAGAAATAGCTTGATGGCGAGGTCAGTTCTAGTTGTCTCAGACATAGGTATTAGTCTGGCATACTTAGTGAATCTGTCTACAGTGACAAAGATGTGCCTTTTTTCGCTCTTGCTGGTCACGAGAGTATCCATGAAGTCCATGGACACACTCTGACCAGGACCAACAGGGATAGGCAAGGGCTTGATCAGCCCAAGTTGTGCCTGCGTCCTTGGCTTGTCGTGTTGACAAACCTCGCAAGTCTCTACATACTTTTTCGCATCATTCATCATTGTGGGCCACCAAAATTTCTGCACTAAGTTTGCAGCTGTCTTTTTATAACCAAAATGTCCAGTTGCATCGTGACATTCACCTAAAAATAAACTACGCAACGACTCTCTATCCGGAATACATGAGCGTTTATTCCCAACCTTCTCAAGAAACAACAATCCGTCAACCAACACAAACTCATCGGAGGTAGCCTTATCTTTAGTCTCTAGTTTGTGAATGATCTCAGACATTACACTTGTCTTCTTGATAGGCTTCCACCATAGATCGAGTTAGGTCATCTGAAATACCGAACTCGGTTACTAGTGCGCCCAAATAGTCTGCCCTACGCGGTAGTGAATCATCCACCTTGTTGTACTTTCCTTTCAGAGGGTCGAGCTGGAAATCATACATATCTATCACTTGTATCCACCTCTTGAGTGCGTCGGAGAGCACAGGTTGTGTCTTCATCCAGCGCAAAGTCTTGGTCAGATTCTCAGATAGAAGAATTTGCCTAGTAGGTAATGTTTCCAATGGACTAGCGCTCTATAGAGGGCATAAAGCTCGCGCTCATACGTGGACTCAGCTGATTTATGAGATGGCATCTTTTTGCTCATGTACTCGATCAGCCTTAATTTTTTCCCCTCCTTTTGCGCAACGACTGCGCCTATGCCGTATTGGTTGGCGTCTATGATCACAAAAAAGGGCTGCTCAAGATCTGGCAGTTTAAGGTCTTCATAGTGTGTCAGTGCATGCTTCAATTTCTTGAAGGCTGCCTCACACTCCTTTGTCCACTCCCAAGGGGTGTCAAGGCACGTGAGTTTAGTTAGAGGGGAGGCTATAGTGCTATAGTTCTTTACAAAAGGACGATAGTAACCTGTCATCCCCAAAAATGACCTCACCTCAGTCACAGACTGAGGTCTGGGTCAGTCACGTATGCTGGTCAATTTAGCATCATCCGGCCTCAAACCGTCCACGAAAATCTCATGACCCAAGTACAAGATCTTGGTGTGACCGAATTCGCATTTCTTCAAGTTAACCTCGTATTTGTGTCGTCTTAGAAACCCTAACACTGTTTTCATGTGCTCAGTGTGCTCCTCTACAACCCTACTAAAGATAACAATATCGTCGAAATACACGACAATAAAATTGTCTAAGTAGTCATGAAAGATCCAATTCATGGTGTGCTGGAATATTCCAGGAGCATTGCATAGACCGAAGGACATCACCACAAACTCGTACAGACCGGACCTGGTCTGAAAAGCGGTTTCATGTTGGTCCTTGGGTCTAATGGCAATCTGATGGTATTCGGACTTCAAATCTATCTTTGTGAAGTATCGACATCCCAAGAGGTCGTAAATGCGAGGCAGGGGCTCCGCGTTCTTCACGGTGATGGCATTGAGGCCTCTATAGTCAATGCACATCCTCAAGGTACCCCCCTTCTTCGGAACAAATAAAATTGGCACACCATAAGGGGAAATACTAGGCTGAATCCAACCCTTTTGTGAGCTCCTTGAGTTAGCGGCGAAGCTCGTCTAACTCCATAGGAGACATCCTATAGATTCGTCCTCTAGGTACTTTGCTATCAAGGACGACTTCTATTGCATGGACAACCTCCCTTTCTACCATTCCACTAGGCTCCTCAAGAATGTCGGAGTATTGCGCTACGACTGCTTCTATCTCTGGGGGTGATTTTACGGCCTCCATTTTTTCAGAGACAAAAACTAGATACATGCCCTCCTCGCGGTTCTGTTTATAATAGTTATAGAAAGAAGATGCACACATGCAACCGTAGTTTTTCACTAGCCTGCTAGCTTTGAACTTTTGCAATCTAACGGTTCTACCATTTGGCAACTTGTAGATCATCACCTTCCTATCCCAATCGAATTGAGGTTGAGCAACCTCGAGGTCGTACATGCCTAGCAACATATCAAAAGGCAACTCGTCGCTAACCAGGAACGAGATTTTAGGTCTCAGTTCACCTCCTCCATAGGAGAAGGTACAGACTACTTCCTTGACATAGTCTTTCACTGCCATGGAGTGCTTGTTGGCTAAGGTAGATGCTACAGATCTACTAAGTCGCTGCACTTGGTCCCCTAAGCGCAACCTATCCACACAAGCACGATTGAGAAAGTTTCATGTAGAACCTATGTCTACGAAGGCACCGGCCTTCGGCCACCTACATTGACTTCTGCCGCGAAATGTTCACCCCGTGGACCTTTGTTCAACATCGCACAGGAGTCTCTAGGGTCTTTCTCTAACCACTCATTTTCTAACTTTTCTAAGGATTCAGACACATCCATCGAACAAAGTATCGATTGGTCCAGATTGGTCCAGATTGGTCTGTAGGGCGATCAGTGGATCAATAGCCTTGGCCTTTGTCTGAAATAGAGAAGGAAAATTTACCACTTCAGCACGAGTAAGACCGGCTAACACTCCTACTGGCCCGAGGTGTTTCCCTGCGAAGTGCTCGCAGAAGCACCACCAGAGTGGGAAGATCCTGCAACCACTATAGGGGATGCTACCTTCCCGATACCTCGTTTACTCTTGCAAGTACTCATTGTGTGCCCATACTGACCACAATTGATGCATGCACCTCGAGCAACAAGGTCACGACATACCTTGTACTCTAGACCAAGTTTTACCCATGCGGGAGTTCCTTGGGCAACTTGACCCTTTGGTCGGCCTACATTCTCCTTCCCGGCACCCTTAGTCTTTTGTCTAGTGGGCATGGTTACACCACCATCTGAATTCTCTCCAACCCCATCCAACTCTGTCTCTATCCCAAGATTAGAGAAGTCGTCAATCTCAGTCGCTTGATCGTCATGGTCAACGACATGAGGTTACCCTTCTTTTTCCAATCTTGGGGGAGCTTCTTCTTTCTCCTATCCACTGGGCCTTGCTGGGCACTCCCAAGTTTAGCCTCTATATCTAAGGCTTCCCTATACTACTAAAGGAAACAACGGTCCTTGTGTGGGTCCCAAGAGAAAACGGGTGGCTCCGCGCGGGACCGCTGACGGGCAGCACGTAAGGGGGAACAGGTGGAACCCGGGCCGAGGGGCGGAAAAATCCTGGCGCGCGGGCAGAAGAGGACTCGGTCGTGGACTGGGATTTGGCAGGATGTCGGGCAATCGCGGCAGGCCGACAACAAGAATCGGCGAGGCGACAGAACGACTGGATGCACATGGGCGGGGTGGCAGCGGAAAGGATCGGCCAACAGGTAACAGGTAAGAGAGAGAGCGGGAGAGAGATTTCCATCGATTGGTCGACCAACGCACCGGCCAACAGGTAAGTCTCCAACCCCGCGACTGGCCTCACACTACTTCCCTCAATAGGATGAGCAAAATCAAATGAATCTTTCCCTAGAACATCGAAATGTACACTACTACACACGCGCGTGTGTGTGTGTGTGTGTGTGTGTGTGTGTGTGTGTTTGACTAACCATAACGGTACCACGACGCGAATCGTGGCGAGTTGCGTTCAGGTTATGTGGAGCTTTTCACACCATTTTAGAAAGACCCATACAACAAGCCATTGCATCACCCACGCCGGGACCGTTTGAGCATCTGAACACCACTGGGTCCTTATTACCCCTTGTACCGTGATCATGGCATATAGCAGCCTCTATCATTCACCAACCCTACGAAGACACAAGGACTAGAGCCCGAGGGCACTAAGCCATGAGCCATAAACAGAAGTCGAATAGGACAAAGCAACTGACACCCAGCAACAGCGCATACAACGAACAACAAGGCAAATAAAGACATCATGTCACACAGGTTGGGGGGGAAAGGGGGAGGCGTGCGGGCAAACAAACAGTATAGAGCAAGTACTAGGGGAAGGCAGATCAAAACGGCGAAAGAAAAGGCATGTGACACAAAGCAACAACGAAGAGCAAGGGATGGGGGGCACGGGGGAAAGGTCCGTGGACACACAACGACATAGGACAGCAAGGCATACGATGACCTGCGGCAACAAAGAGTAAAGCTGGAAGACACAGAGGAGGTTGGAAGGCACAAAGGAAGCAGGAGGGCAGACGACGCAAGAACAAGAAATAGGCAAACCAAAAACATACAAGTCTAAAAAAAACGGAAGACCGAAAAAAATAAAAATTGATGATAACAAGATTGTTTAGTCGGAGTTACACCGACTCATCAGGCGGCTGAGCCCTCGACAATCTGTTGAATCCTCGTATTTGAGGGTTCGGGTCATGAACCCTCTGACCCTTGTTGAAGGCAGACTGTCTCCAAGTGGAACAAAGCAGCGGGCAGCAACCCTGTGGAGCACCAGGCAACACAGTAGAGGCAACACGGCTGCACAACGCCAAAAACGACTGCAAGGAATGACATGGCACGCAGGGCATGCAGCATGGCAACCATGTACTGAAGCACAAGACAATACAAGCAAGGCAACAGCACTGCAGGGGACGACAGGGTGAGCAGACCAGCAGCCCGACAACCATGGAGCGGAGCACAAGGCACCAGCAGCAAGGCAACCAACCTACAAGGCACACCAGCGACAAACGTGGAAGGCACGGCCAGCGGATGAGCAACACGACAGTGGAGAAGCGAAGCGCATGGCAACACCAACAAGACGGCCACACCGCACATCGAACACAACAATTTGCAGAGAACCGCATGCGATGCCAACGGGACGGGCAGCAAGGCACCGACAGAGCGTAGACGAGGCAGTCCACACATCCAACACGGAGCAAAGCAGCACATGACCTACTCACATCACGATTGAATCCCACAGACTGTTGGTTCCCTCCACCCACTGAGCCAGGGAGTCACTCCACGAACATCTGTCATCACCTATAGGCAACGCAAACAACCCGAACCGAGCGGCCCCCATAAGAGTGCAATAGGCACTCCAAACGAGGAACAACCGACTGTTTGGCACTTCTTAAGGGTGCTCAATTGGACACACATCGGGGGAGGACAAACAACAGAAGAATGACCAACAAACATCAAACTAACTACGTGTGTGTATGTGTGCTGTCTCTTATACACATCTAGATGTGTATAAGAGACAGGTGTCTGTGTGTGTGTGTGTGTGTGTGTGTGTGTGTGTGTGTGTGTGTGTGTGTGTGTGTGTGCGTGCGCGGGTGTGTGTGTGTGTGTGTGTGAGAGAGAGAGAGAGAGAGAGAGAGAGAGAGAGAGAGAGAGAGAGAGAGAGAGAGAGAGAGAGAGAGAGAGAGAGAGAAAGAGTTTTCCATCGATTGGTCGAGCAATACACCGGCCAACAAGTAAGTCTCCAACCCCGCAGCTAGCCTCACGCTCATCGATGGGATTAGCAAAATCGAATGAACCTTCCGCTAGACCATCAAAATGTACAGTACTACACACGGACGCGTGTGTGTGTGATGATGATGTGTGTAAGCACATATTATGGTGGCCTCAGCACATGATAAACATGCACTCACCTACCGTCACAACACATGATACACTTCACCACTATCCCTAATGCCCTCATACATTCACAAGCTAGATCCTCTATTTACCCAGGTATGTCATTTAGGCAGACGGTAGCTCGACAAAACAAGACGGTAGCTCGACAAAACAACAAGGCACAACCAACAGTGAAGCAAAAGACATGGGTTGGAAGGCATGAGGGAGGCTGGTGGGCAGACAGACAGCATGGCGCCAGACAAGCAGCACAAGGTATTAAAGCACATAGGCTGGAGGGCATGGGGGGGGGCGGGTGGGCAGGCAAACAACACAAAACAACAAAGCACATTGGGTGAAAGGCATGGGGTAGATGAATGGGCAAGCAAAACAGCGTAAGGCAGCGAGGGAAACAACAGCATGACAAACAACGACAATGCGAAAACAACACCCGAAAAAAATACAAGTATAAACAAGGCAAATACTAAAAAAAAATAATAATAATAAAACCGATGATGAAAGATCACCGACTCATCAAGAGGCTAAACCCTCGACAATCTGCGGAATTCCCATATTTGATCGTTTGGGTCATGAACCCTTTGACCCTTGTTGAAGGCAGACTGTCCCCAAGTGGAACATAGCAACGGGCAGCAACCCTGTGGAGCACCAGGCAACACAGTACAGGCAACACGACTGCACAATGCTAAAAACGACTGCAAGCAAACACGGAAGGCATGGGCAGCAGATGAGCAGCACGGCAGCGGAGCAGCGAAGCGTAAGGCAACACCAACAACACGGCCACACCGCACAACAAACACATCAACCTGCAAAGAACCACATGCGAAGCAAGCAGGAAACGCAACAGGACAGCAGCGGAGCGCAACTGAGGACGTTCACAAATCCAACATAGTGACCTACTCACATCATGATTGAACCCCACAGACTGCTGGTTCCCACCACCCACTGAGCCAGGGAGTCAATCCGACGAACATCCGTCATCACCAACAGGCAACACAGGCATCCCGGACTGAGCGACCCCCATAAGAGTGCAGTAGGCACTCCAAACGAGGAACCACCGACTGTTTGGCACTACTTAAGGGTGCCCAGTTGGGTAACAAAAAAATACTCAGACAAAATTAGAGGAAGAACAGACAGCAAGAGGGAAACAAACAGACATAAAACTCTGTGTGTGTGTGTGTGTGTGTGTGTGTGTGTGTGTGTTTTCCATCGATTGGTCGAGCAATGCACCGGCACACAGGTAAGTCTCCAGCCAACAAGTAAGTCTCCAACCCCGCAGCTGGCCTCACGCTCATCGATGGGATGAGCAAAATCGAACGAACCTTCCGCCAGAACATTGAAATGTACACTACTACACAAACACGCCCGCGCGTGTGTGTGTGTGTGTGTGTGTGCGTGTGTGTGTGTGTGTGTGTGTGTGTGTGTGTGTGTGTGTGTGTGCGAGAGAGAGAGAGAGAGAGAGAGAGAGNGAGAGAGAGAGAGAGAGAGAGAGAGAGAGAGAGAGAGAGAGAGAGAGAGAGAGAGAGAGAGTTTTCCAGCCATTAAGACAGTTTTCACCTTTTTTGCAGTCACAGATGCGGGGCCAGAGTTCGATCCCCAGACCTTACCCTACCCGTGTACAGTATCGAGTCGACCCTATGAGTGTTTGAACCCATAACCTATGTTTTGACAGTTGTTGGTAGGGGTTCGATCTATAGGTCTGTCGAGTAGTAGTCACAGCTCTGCAGAGGTCGTAGTTGTAGGAATTTTGAAAGGTCGAGGTCGTAGTTGCTACAGTCCTGAAGGGTCAAGGTCGTAGCTGTTACAAGACTTGAAAGGCCAAGTCCACAAACTTCGGAAAGGTTCGGAAGTGGCCTTTCGAAGTTGCCTCACATTTAGTCAGAGGCAAGTGGACAAGTGGGGAGCCCAATTGCATTACGTCGGCAGTGCGACTGCATTGAGTTGGCAGTGCAAACCCATGCAGTCAACGGTACCGGTCCAGTCGGTCCCAGTCCAGTCAAGCAAGTACCATGAGGGACTGTGTGCACCATGGGCCTGGTGGAAAGGGCCAGACCAACGAGTTACAAAATTATAAATCAAGAGGCAGCGCCCAGTCGTTCATCATTCACCGCGGAAGCCATGCGGAAGCGCTGCTACACGTCTTGTACGAGGTGGTCTGCAGGTCGCCCGAGGTCGAAGTGGGCAAAGAAGAAGTTAGTGGTTAGCGATAGTGTTAGCGAGCGGCCATAGCCGCGATAGTTAGTAGTGTTGTTAGTGTGTGTGAGTACGTGATACAGTGTGTGTGCGCATGGAGTATATTGGTGATCCCCAGTTGAGTGCGTGCGAACAGAGGTGTTGGACACAGTGACGAGAGTTAGGATGTACAGGCGCTGCTGCTCCATAGCCTATTGAAGCGAGTTTTCATCTGAGCTGTGTTTTTGGTTTCCATATCCCTGAACTTTGAGTGAGCGCTTGCCGCTAGTGTGAATCTCCATCTGTTTTCATGTGTATGATGTAAAGAAGAAACCGAGTTTGATTGCATTGTATCGGAGTTGGTACCCATTACGCCACGCGCTGCCGCCGTTGTCAACCATCGGGCGCCATAGTTGAGCCGCGCCGTTGAAAAGGGAGGTTCGCCATAGCTGCGTCATAGGAGAGAGGCGCTGCGTACCTGCACGGAAGACAACGACGAAGAGAGAGAGAGAGAGAGAGAGAGAGAGAGAGAGAGAGAGAGAGACAGACAGAGACGGGCGATAGAAGATTGTTGTGCAGTCCAAAGAAGAAGAAAGCGGCCATAGCAGCGGAACTCGGACACGGAGGGGAGTGAAAGAGAAGGTGAAGCGAAGGAGGGAGGAGAGACGAGTAAGGAAGAAGAAGCCATAGCTGAGAGAGGAGGAGGGAGGGACGACGAATAAGAAGGAAGACATAGTCGGGGGTGAAGAGAGAAAGGGAAGTGTGGGAAGGAGAGAGAGAAGGTGTTGGCGGCCATAGCCAAGTTGACCGTTGACCCAAAAGTTGACCGAAGTTGACTTTGACATTGACCAAGGTTGACTAGGGTGTTGACCGAGGGTTTGATCGACGTCGACCAAGCGTTGACCAAGGCGTTGACAGGAGCTGCTGACCACGAAGTTGACGAAGCTGGGGTTGGTATAATCTCGTCAAGCCCTTATCCTGTTCCCTCGCCGTATAAATGTGCACTCACCTCATGGTACTTGTTGAGTATGTCTGTCTCTTTTTTCTTCTTTGAGTCTCTTCTGTTCAGGTGATAGGAACTCCGTGTATGAAGGATAGAGCCTTGTTGACCAAACCCATACGGGTTGAGTTGGGCCAAAGGCCGTGTTTGACGACTCGACTGTCCCGGAGGACACAGACCCTCCCAAGGACCGGTACTGACTGGCGGGCTGCTCGGTGTGGCACGGTAGGCCCAAAATCCGAGTTGTGGGTTGCACAACAGGCTGTCTAAGTCCTTAGTGGACCTGTTCATCACGTCGTCCTGTTTGCGACGTTAAATAATTCCTGAGGAGTTACGGGGGATCTCCTTAGGAGGCATTAAAGTCTTGTGGTCCCTAGATAGTTAGTCAGTCCGTCTAGAGGGTAGGTCTAAGTGGTGAGGAGTGGGACAGTCTTCGTCGTGCGCCAACCACCATGGATGACTACCCGATGTACGGTCTGCTCATGGGGTTCTCCCTTTGGGGAACCCTCTGGCGTCTCCTCTTCCTGTTGGGGTTCTGGAACACCTTCACGTGTAGAGTAGACACGAGGGGTGGTACTAGTACTAAGCCCTACACCAAGGAGTAGGAGGAGGAAGTTGCGAGGATCTTGGCCGAGCAGAAAGCCAAGAAAGAGAAGGAGGTTGTGAAGCAGGCCCAGAAGTTGGCCTTGTTGCAGGAGCAGGCCGGAAAAAAGAAGAAATTGGAGGAGGAGTTGGAAAGGATAAAAAAGGAGGAAAAGAAGTTGAAGGCCGCAAAAGTGGAAGAAGTAGAAGAAGAAAAGAAGGCGGCGGAAGAGGAAGTTCCCCTAATCAGAAGGAGTTTCAGGGACAGACCGGAGTCCGGTGGCACGAAGAAAGAAGGGGACCTGTGGTTGAAGAAGAAGATATCTAAGTGGGTCGTCAATCTGTCCCTAGGAGAAGAGGAGGAAGACATGTTAGATGTTCCCAGGGAAGAACAGGAGGCGGTAGTAAAAGAGTGGGAGGCAAAGGAGGACCCCTTAAAAGGCCAGAATATCGAAAACGAGAAGAGGTGGGAATGAAAGTTGCGCTTAGCCAGGGAGAAGAAGAAGAGAAAGGAGGAGGTGAGCAAAGTTGCGAAAGAATTGGAGGCTATAACAGAGCAAAGGGTGTAGATGGAGGCGTAAGCAGACATACAGGGGAAGATGGAGGTGATGTCGAGGAATATTGAGATCCTGGCCAGAGCATGGACGAGCAGTATCAGTTTTCTAGGAGCCAGGATGAAACCTTACGATCAATCCAATTGGGATTCAGAGAGTTCGTTTGTGACATGATGATGCACGTGGGCTCAGAAGTAATGGCGAGGCTAGAGAACACAGAGCGATTTTGCACGGGCGCCATAGAAGGCGCAAAACTTGCTGCCCCAAGGGAGGAGGAAGCGTGTCCCCGTAGAGAGCCAGTCAAGGTAAAGTTCCCTGACTCTTACAATGGAAAGAAGGAAGATAACTTTGACAATTGGGAGGCGAATGTGAACTCCTACATGCATTTGCAAAAGATAGCCCCTGAGGAACAAGTCTTCATGGCCTTCCACGCTCTCAAAGATGAGGCAGCTAGTTTCGCTAGGTCGCTCTGTCGCACTGCTAAGTGTGAGAATGATATGGTTGCCTATTCCTTGATCACCCCACTCAGTGACTTCTTTAAGTTACTGCGCGAGAGGTTTGCAGATGTCACACGAAGTTTTTAGAGCCTCTGACAAGCTGCAAATCATTTATTCCCGCTAGTGGAGGAGCACCAAGGCACTTAAGGGTGTCATGGATGAATTGGTAGTTGTCCCTGGTCACGGGGTCACTTAGACCCAGCTGGTCCAACTGTTTTATGGTGCCATGCCCAAGCCCTTGCGCGGGCACTTCTTTGAAAAGAGTAGGGAGTCTACCATGACCTACGATACCTTGAGTAGGGAAGTGGTAGCGTTCGAAGTGCAGTCCATGCCAGTTTCCACTTTCTGGCACAAGGACCTTGATAAGGGAAAAAAGTGGAAGGGTCGTACCATCTCGGGTCAGGTTAAGGGCAAGGATCACCTGATCCTTACATTAGATGAGGGTGGTGTGGAGGAGATCCCATATGATCAGATAGAGTGGGGCCTAGAAGAGGAAAATAGTGGCGTTACTCAGGGGAGGACTTATGCTACTGTCTCGGCTGGAGGGAGGCCGCAAGGAAGAGGTGGAGGCCAGGGCCACGGGGGCCAGGCTTCTAGCGGCCGTGGACAGGGCGATCAAGGGGTTGGTGGCAGAGGAGGCCGCCAAGCGGGAGGTAGGGGTCAAGGTCCCCTGCAAAACCGCTCCATTTTTAATTGGTCACCTTACAGGAGAGGTGGATGGCACCCTGGTCTGCCACAGGGCAGGCCTTGGGAGGATTTGGGCCCGAAACAAACAGTCTGGCAGAGGAGGATCGACCAGAATCAGTGCATGTATTGCGGTGATCCTGGTCATATCATTAAATACTGCCCTAAGTACAGAGAGGTCCGATTTGCTACACATGCACTAAAAGGCAACCGCCGGTAGGGGTTGCAACTGCCCTTACCCCTAGACCATGTGGAGAAGAGTGCGCGCACCACATAGAAACTCCCAAACCACATGCGTCTACGGCAGAGGTTGCTGGTCGGTGCCTAGACAGCTGTCCAGAGACTGCTTGTGTTAGAGTCTCTCTAGGCACTTCCCTCACAAGCACAGCTAGTCTTAGTGGATGTAGAAATTTTTAGAGGCAAAGTAGGGGCCCTTATAGACAGTGGGGCCACCCGCAGCTATATCAGTAGGAAAACGCTGCAGAAGCTGAGGTTAAACTTAAAAGTCCAAAAGTTAGAAGACCCTGTAGCCAGTATCCTCGCGGACAATCGCACCATGCGAATCCGGGATTACGTAGAGGGAGTCCAAACGTACTTTCGCCTAGAGAAGGACGGGAAGGTGGAAAAAGTTATTTATTCTCTGACTTTCCTCGTATAAGATAACCTTCCCTTCGATATGGTCCTAGGAATGGACTGGGGAGTGGCAGTAGGGGCCACACTCCACCTGAAGGAGCATGAGTGTAGGCTCCCTCGTCCATCAGGCGAAGTCAAGACGGCTCGTCTATTTCATGTGTCAGGAGTAGATAAATCTCTGGTACATTGCTGCCTCAGTGCTCCTGCATTCGCGCGCTTAGTAAAGAAAGAACACTTGGAAGGACATATTTTTGTTGCCTACGTTAGGCCGGTCACTTAGCCTAAAGAAGAAAAACCCATAGATCCTGCTATTGCCAATCTGCTGGAGAAGTATACAGACTTAGTTCAGCCGCCTACAGGAGTAGTGCAGCGGCCAATCCAGCACCGCATTGAGATAGAGCCTGGCAGTAGGACTCCTAAAGGAGCTATCTACAGGATGTTCCCAAAAGAGTTAGAGGGGCTGCATAAGCAGTTAGACGAGCTCCTTGAGAAGTGTTGGATTAGGCCCAGTTCGTCTCCATTTGGAACACCTGTTTTCTTTGTTCCCAAGAAGGAGGGGGAGTTCAGAATGTGTATAGACTATAGGGGTCTTAATGTTATTACAGTGAAAAATGTAAAAACACTACCCCGTATAAATGACCTGTTGGATCGAATGCAGGGGTGCAAGTATTTCTCAAAGATAGATTTGAAGTCTGGCTATCATCAGATAGAGGTTCATCATGGTGATCAGTATAAGATAGCATTCCGGACAAGGTACGGGCACTATGAGTTTATAGTTATGCCCTTTGGACTAACCAATGCGCCAACAACTTCCCGGCGCTGTATGAGAGAAAAGGTTAACCGAACCCCCATTTTTCACCTCACCAAATTTGACACACAGCAAGCTTGTCCTAAAACAAATACAGACAAAAAAAAATAAAAATAAAAAAATAAAAAAATTGACCCCGAAACCCTAATTTCAGGATCATTCATCGTTACCCAGGGCCGAAAAGTAGGGGTCCCCGTTAACCACTTGTGGACCTGTGAGAAAAGGTTAACCGACCGCCCATTTTTCACCTCAATTTATAAGAAAACTATAAGGTCATCCCAAACAAACTTCACACCTATCTATAG
>BFEA01000359.1:1298753-1331387 GCA_003427395.1 Chara braunii | reverse complement strand
AACTCAAAAGTGCATTTTCAGGCAATTTTGCCAAAAAACAACTTCATCAAAATTTCAGGATTTTCAGGATGATTAACAACACAAATTCTAATAACCCAAATGATACCAAATTTGACACACATCAAGCTTATCCTAATGTATGAATGATTTAACGGTGTTTTCGTTAAAAGTGAAATTGTTTCCATGTTTATTTTTTTTTCAAGTGTAAAATGACTAAGAGAGGAGAAAAAGAGGAAAAAAACGATGAAACAATACGAAATGATGAAAGCTTAGCATTGAAAATTTTGAGAAATACATCACTGTACATTAATATTTTGACGACTTGGAAAGCAATACCAACCATTGAAACTATTCATAACCATCAACAAAGTGTTGAATGACATATACCAACCATTCAAACTAGTCTTAACCATCAACAAAGTGTTGAATGATATCATACTCCGCGTATCTGGAATGTTCACTCATGCTCGATCATCGACAAAATGTCGAATGCAATTCTATGCCTCATATACGGGATATTGTCTTGCGAGAAATCGAATGGAGGAAAGTGACCTTTGAAATCAAAAATATTTTTTCCCCTAACCCACTTCATTCCCTCACAGTAAGCAATTTCTCTGGACACTGCTGATGCTAATCTGACATAGAAAATAAAATCTAAAATATATACAGATGGAATGTCATTGGGACTCTCGTCTCTAATCTCTTCTCTGAACGTCAAACTCTATCTGACATTATCGTTGCCGATCTGGATGGCTAGCAGATACAAATTCACGGCTTCGTCATTCAACCATTCTCCTGCTTCAATGATGACCATGATGTCTTTCTTTTTCACCTTCCAGTCACCCTTGTAAACAACAATGTCGTATTCTACATTATCTTCACCGGTGCTCACAACCCTTTCAACATACTACATCTCGACTTGTGAGGCGTTGCGTTGCTAGAAGAATCTTGAACGACTGTTCAGGCACCACATACAAACACACAGGCAAACAACAATGGTATGTCTAAGACTTCAATACATGTGGTGCCTTTCTGAAAAATAGATACAAGAAGTGGACACGAGTTCATCACGGTGCTTGCTTGCCTACTTCGCTATCGCTGCCACTGTCCACAATAGACAAAGTGCAAACGTCACGGTGCAATTCCTTCCCTTGTTTCGTCCCCATTTCCACAACTCTAACATCCTTAGAACAACTGGCTTCACAAACGGGATCGTCACATCTCGTCTTTTAACTTTTTTGGGCAACAACGGCAGCGTTGACAAGGCTTGCAAACCACGACGTATAATATTCTTGTCACTGTTCGTTTGCGAGTGTATGCGAGGCGCTTTCCACAGTCTCTTATGCAGGTCTGCACGTCATCAATGTAGAGACCACAATCATGACCGATAATAAGAAGTAATATGAGTGACGTTCGTTTTAATATTACTAAAAATCCACTTAAACATCATGAATGTAAATGAACATTAATAGCAGTAAAGTATTTGGAGCAAATTTTGTACTTCATGTTACTAATTTGGACGCATTATGAGGCGCGCTACATATATGCAAATAAACATGAAATAATTCCAATGAAGTGCGTTATGAATTTGGACGCACTATAAGACACGCTACATATATGCAAATAAACATGAAACAGTTCCAATAAAATATGCAAATAAACATGGAACAGTTCCAATAAAGTGTGATAAAAAAAAACAGAAAATCGACTCTCGTTTACACACAATATTACGCATATATTCCCTATGTGAGGTAAGTGCTCACCTCGGTGACTAACTGCAATTTTTCCTTCAACATCATCTTCTTTCGCACCTCCCAACTGCCTTGATGTGATAGGGGATTCTTCGATGGTTATTACTCGAATAGATGGGCTTAACAGTTGTACAGGAGTTTCAAGTTTTTTCTTTTGTCTTTCCTCGACATGTGTGTGCTGATCTTGAGTAGTCAGTACAATATGTCCTTCATCCTCTTCGACGTCGAGTACTTGGATTGCTTCTTTCCCCACGAGCCCATGAAGAGTGTCGTTTCTTCTTGCAGTAACGCATACAATAGGCTAATCATGAGACCCTCATTATGCCTTCTCTGATAATATCGGACTTTGAAATTCGGTAGGAATGTTGAAGTCGCCGCCCAAGGTCTCTTCATCCAATGGACTGTTAGGCTCGACTTCCGGTTCCAGCTCCCCCACGAACATGGTTTCCTCCATTGCTGTTGTCGTTCTGCATACAATAGGCGCATCCTGAGACCCTCGTTGTGCCTTCTCCGTCAATATCTGACTTCGAAATTCGGTAGGAGTCTCCAAGTCGCCTCTAAGTGTCTCTTCATCGAGTGGAGTGTTGGGCTCGACATGCGGTTCCGTCTCCCCCACAAACATAGTTTCATCCATTGATGTCTTAAGCCGCCCTTGACTTTCCAAACCGCATGACATAACATCCATTGAGTCCCACATATAGCCATGCGGGCTTCCAATATTGGCCTTCTCGCCAACTGGGAAGACACTTGCGCCGCTGGCATCACACCATACAACATCTGTCATAGTGGCACCGGTGAGTGTTGCGGTGGCACTTAGTCCACCTTCGGATCTATCAACTTGTCCTTTTGCAGTGGACAGTTTCACCTGCGACAAACCAGCGATATCGGTATGTCCTCCTACAGGACTGTCGCTGCCTTCGTGATAACGATGTGGTTACCCTTCTGCAGTACCTCTTGTTGGCTGATTGGACGTAGGCACTTGTGATGTCCCTCCATCTACATCACTCCCTTTCTTATCATATCCTCCCTCATCACCATTTGTTTGTTCAACTCCCTCTCCACTCGCTCCACCGCTAGGGCTTTGTTCTTTTCCCCCTCCGGTATCGTCGCCCTCTTTAATATGTCAGTTGTATCCATATGCCAGGCTTATTTCTCTATCATAAAAGTCTTCCAAGTACTTAAGTCTTCGCAATGCTTTGAGTTCTTGAAAAATCTTCTTTTTCCTTGTGTCCACTCTTGATGGAGAAATATGAGGATTAAGTCGAGCAAGCCGCTTCTTGATCTGATCCTCTGCATGCAAATAAAACTTTGACTGTGACATACGTCTGTGAGGACAAAATTGTCATTGCCCATCTTGTTTTATTGCCATCACCCATTGTCCTTTTGCTAGTGCCGATTGAAAATGTTGTGGATGTCACACGATGTCGTGACCCCACTTATCATCATCCATCATCATATGGTCATCTCGACAAACGATAGGCCCCGTCAATTTGGCGATGTCCGCAGGGATCTTATCCCCAATCTCATACTTCAGCGTCTCTTGAGGTTCCTGTGCGATCTGAGAACGAAGGAGTTGTTGCAGAAAAGCAGGGCTTTGTGCAAATGCTGACAAATTCATTAATAACTCGGGGGAGACCTCAACACCGAACAGAGTTTTGAAGGCCATCTTCAGATCGGACATCAATCTTGCAGATGATGACACTCCTGTTGCCAAAGCGGTCGTGTTGTCAAGAGGTGTAGTTAGTGGCAGTGTCATTGCACCGGCAAGCACGACAGCAGAAGTCCCAATTGAAGGAGTCCCCGATGACGTCCCTGTTGTAGCCATCCTCTGAGAAAACGAGGTACTTGCCTTTTGCCTTTCACTTGCCAAGGTCGCTTGCAAAGTACCATCGACACTTTCTTCTTCTGAGTCATCAGCGTCGAACTATTCCCCGTGCAAGTTGCGTAGGCAGCGAGCGTGAAAGCACCGATTTGTTCATCAAAGTACATGATTTCCAACCGGTTAAGGAATGCAACCTCTTTGTTTGAAGAGGCTTTATGATAACCTCGTAGAAGGGTCTCAACTTTTCGCCTGCGAGCAACATATGCACGGTCTCCCCTGTTTTCCGACCATATTTCGAAAAGGAATTGCCAAATGTTCGGCATATTTTGACCCACCTTGTGCACGAAATCGCGAGCTTCGTCATGGCGGGGTGGTGGCTTGAGGAATTTCGCATGATAATCTCGAGTGCCGACCATCTTGTTGATGAATTGCACAAGGAAGTCGAACTTCGTGTTGTCGCCTTCTAAAACTACACAATGGCGATGACTTTTCAACAACGCCCACACCAAAGTTGCATGACCCTTTCCCAAAAACACAACAGCATCTTCTCCAGTGCATCCGTCAGCATCTTCGGTTTTCGTTCTCGCCTTGCAAGTGTGGAAATGTCAGTTGCTCGAGAACTGGAAGACGGTCCCGCTAATTGGATATCTTCGAACAAAGGAATTGTATTCCGATGGTAGTCCCTATCATTGGAGTACATAATGACCACCATCCTGTTTGTATCCTCCATCGACAAATTCGCAACCTGATAGGGATGTTGAACCTTCTGCTGATGTTGCCGAGTCCACTTCGCAAGTGACATGTGAATATCCCACTGCACCACCCGCCTGAAAAACATCAGCTCACAAGACCGCGGAATGAAGCATATCAGCGTCCAATACTCCCCTCCCACCATTTCCATGAATCTCCAGAGTCCATCGAAAACCGGTTTTGTCCACTTGCCCATTTGAGTTGGATGGCACAAATCAAGCACCGTGGTGTCACATGTCAGATGTCGGATGACCCTATAGACCTCTTTACAGTCTACAACATCTGAGACATCGCTAGGATCTCATTGGAAAGGCACAAAAACAGACTTCACGTCCTGATTTTGAAAGTGTATATATTTCGCTTGTCTGGACAAGCGAATGCTCTCTGAACCTCGCATTGTTGACCTATGCAACAACTTCTTTACATAATGCTCAAATTCTTGAGGACACTTTTCAGCGAGAGATTTGGTTTTCTCAAAACCTTGTTCCCCTTTTTCATCTTCGCTTCCCAATGTTGGCGGGAACGATTTTATCCAAGGCAAATCTTTGAAATATTGCCTCTGATCAACCCATCTCTTATATGTAAGGCCTTGATCGTGATGGTTGTCGAATAAATAAGCAAGGTCCATGAAGAAAGGGTCTTTCCAATCGGACGACTTTGTGTCTGAAACGAAGACGAAGTAATGAAACATTCGCAACATCGCTCTCTCCGTTTTCATGACTTCAACATAGGTCTCCATTGAATGCAACCCGGCGTCTTTTGCAGCTTTGCCTTGCTTAGGAGCCAAGATAACCGCACCTCCTGTGACATCGCGCAAGATCTGCAGCCGCTCGCGCCTCCCCAAAGTGGAAAGTGATTTCCACGATCTGACATCCGGATCATGCACCGAAACAAGGAAACCCGGTCCTTTTGTGCCTGGTATCCAATGCACAGGAACTCTAGATGTACCTTTCACCTAAAAACCGGGACCTGACTTTTGAGCTTTCCCTGCTTCACCTTGTTTGGTGACAGACTTCACAGCGTCTCTTCCTGACACTTGTCCGCTTTCTCAAGCCGCATATACCTGCTCCACCTTTTCAAACACATCGTCTGACAACCTAGCTAAGATCATGTAAGGACCCAGGAAGTCGGACCATTCCGAACTCCACTGACCAAGTGACATACTAATGTAATGATCTATGTCGGTCACTCTATGTGCCTTCCCTGCGAACTTTCTAAACTTCGCATTTTTTACATCAACTCCCTGCCCACCTTTGGCTTCAGGACAGTCAGACGCGTTTCACAACTTCCTGATATCCCGAAGTACGGTGCTCTGATGAGGCGGAGTGTTCCATTTGTCCTTCGCATTCTGGAATGTGCTCAACGTCCCATAGTGATCAATGAACTGGTGCGGATAATAAACTGACCTGGTTGTCCAGCAATCCAGCCGTAACTCTTTTGCCACAGCCGGATTTTCACGAAAGCATCTTCTCGTTGCTGCCACGTTGTATTGACCACTGAGAGGGTACTAGAAGTACTTATCCAGTGGTTTCTTGTGGAAGTCATCAGGAGTAACCCCATCTTGCTCGCACAACTTTTCTTGATGAATCTATATGCAGCTGGTCATGCAGTGCCACTAACAACAATGTGCTCAACCCCGTCCTGTCTGTTGTCCTTTCACGAATGGCCGCTTCACCTGATGCCACAATGGCTTCATAGATCTCGTTGACATGATTTTGGCTGAGAAATCTTTGATTATACCGAAATTTTTCCTCTGGAATATTCAAATTTTTTTGGAATTCAATGGCGATGAACTGTGTCTCGCTCTTCTAGGTACCGTCAGTATTGAAGTCAAAAAAAAAACCTTTCCCGAGATGCAAAGTCGCTGGCTCACTTGGCGACAGTTGCAATACAGATGGTCGCGTGACTGTCTTGCCCTTCGCCTCATCGCCAGACTGCGGCTGTTCAGACGCGGGGAAAATGGACGTCTTCGCCATTGTACCGCCCTTCGTTATTTTTTTTTTCCGCGTCGGCCTTTGTTTGGCAGCAGCTTCCGCATCGCGAGTATGCTGGACTGCTTCATCCATTGGCAGTGGCTGCACCTGTCTCCTGCTCCTTTTCTGGTCGATATTTTTTCTCCTCGCTTGCCTCACTTTTCTCTTTTTCTCGTGTACAGCCCCAGGGGTCGACGAAGGAGTTGTCCCTTCCCTTTTCTTCTCCTCGAGACTTTTTCTTCTCTCTTGCTTTCTCCTCTCTTGCCTAGGTTTTCTACCGGTTTCTTGTTGTGGCTCTTCCTCATGCCAACCCTTTTCTTGCTCCTGGACATCGCCGTACTGCTCATCATCTCTATTGTCCCCTTCAGCAACGTGAAGCTCCACTGGAACGTGTGAGTGTCGTGCTGTCTCCAAAGCGTCGACCTTTTTTGTCCATTCATGACCTTCTCTCTCACTAATAGTGTTTTCACTATCCTCTTTCTCTCCATGGCTATCACTACTCCTCTTGTGCAAACCTTCCTTTCCCTCTTCCCTCTGTGTACTCTCCCCACTGCTCCCTTTGCCCGTATCATCAAAATGCAAAGGCAGCTCAGGACGTTGCACAACACCATACATGCTCGAGGGCTCCGCATGACCTTGCACAGCTGCACCATACATGCTCGAGGAACGCACAATGTCGCGCATTACGTCGAGTGGCTCTTTCACTCCTACTGAACAAACCTTTCTTGGCGCCGCCGGCGAAACTTGTGCATGAGCAGGGCCCTTGGAAGCGATTTGTCCCGCTCTTGGGACAAGCGGCGTAGACGCTGACGGCCGAAGCGATATGGCACCTACAGCCGGCTGCACCTCTCCTGAAGATTGTCCTAGCGCGGCTGCTGACATCATACTTTTTGGTTCCATAATGGCATCGTCTTTGTGAGCCACGAGCGCATGACCTGGAACCGTATTCTTGTCGAAGAATTCGAAAACTTGAACGAGGTCAGGCGATCTCAGTTTCTGACTTGCATCTGGATTGAAGAGGTCCACAAGAGATTTACCATATCCCTTATGGTTGCTCTACTTGACAAGAACATGTCTCATGTCTGGAATTCTCTGGCCTTTGCCGTTGAGGAGTATAGTCAACTCGAAAGTCGCAAACTGACATTTCTTGCCCGACCAAGACGCAATACGGCCCACCAGTCCGATTTCTTCTCGCAAAACGACGTACAAAAGCAGACCACTTCCAAGCTGGCCAATCTCGCCTACCCAGTCTAACGTCCAAAATTTGTCTTTGTAGTCAACGACGGGTACGGCAGCTGATAGCCCATGCACAGACCTCTCCCCGGAGTCTCCCTGACGCACTGTATCTTGTGAGTAGTTTCGTCGACCACCACCAGACCCTTGACCACTCCCCGCCGTCCAGACATGGTGTTCGACATCCCTGCCTTGATCAGATCCCCGAGGGCGACTCGTCAGACCTAAAAGAGGTGTACCTCGCTGCACAGGCGTCTGCATCGCCGAGCTTGATGACCGACGTTGCACAGTCGCCTTAGATCCCGACGTCTCTTCTTTGTCGACCCCAGCAACCGGGGTTCCCTTCGACTTTTTGGGCGAGTGCTCGACACTCGCAGAGCTCCTGGCTCGTGAGCGTTGTCCTTGTTTTTCTGAAGAATCCATCGTGCAGAGTCCACTAGAAACTAGTAATAGCCAAGCTGCAATGCAAAAACCGATCAACAATGCAAATGCGGAGAATGAGAAACGGCTTCGTTTATTAGACGGACATGCATCCACACCTTCTCAAATACTAATGGCTCAACATCGACTTCCCCCGAAACAACTAGTTCCGGTCGGACGATATTGAGCAGGAATATGTTTTGGCGTCCGACATCCCCGGGACAGTGGCGACCCCCCACCCTCCGTGACAACTTCGCCTATCGGCATGTACCCGCCTTACGTAATTGTCGTGTCGAACACGACAATAGCCTTCTAAGAAGCGTCGTCGTGTTCGACACGACGATTCCCTGACAAGCACGCACTCTCCGAGAAGGGCGTGTCGAACACGACAACAACGCCTTAGAGGCATCATCGTGTTCGACACGACAATCGTGGAGTGAATCGTCTATGATTGTCGTGTCGAACACGACAACAGCCTTCTAAGAAGCGTCATGATTCCCTCACAAGCACCCGCTCTCCGACAAGGGCGTGTCGAACACGACAACAACGCCTTAGGCATCATTGTGTTTGGCACGACAATCGTGGCGTGAATCGTCTGTGATTGGAACTCGACAAGCGCCTCATGCGTTGTGTCGCCGTGCACGACAGGCACCACTGACTCCACGATTGTCATGTCGAATACGATGATGCCTCTAAGGCGTTGTTGTCGTGTTCGACACGCCGTTCTCGGAGAGCGGGATGGTAGTGTCATGCAGGACGATAAACACATAATGCGTTTGTCTTGTTCGACTTGACAATCCCGGAGGGGTGGTAGGTGTCTGTAGTCGACGTATCACAGGAGGCGTTTGTCGTGTTCGACACGATACTCATAGACGATTCATGCCACGATTGTCGTGCCGAACACGATGATGCACAACCCCTACGCGTCACAATCCACATGCACAGGTTTCAATACACACACTATTTGGACACTCACTTAATAACCGATCCTGCACAACCCCTTCGCGGCACAAGCATCATTCCTTTTGCGAAGGCATGCACAATTGACATTCAAAGCATGAAGGCATGCACCATTGACAATGTCTGACAAGCAGTGAAGAGAGCGGAACATGTTGTCATTGATGCCATGGTTACAAAATGAAAGTGGAAGCCGAGTGGTTTGAAACCATTCAATTCGAAACAGGTAGAACAACAACTAGTAACAACACGGGAAATTCGGCAGTCTAGCGATCCCCATCTACTGCACTCAAGAAACGTTGCCCAATCTGCAGATGGTTCCTCAATGACGGTCAGCTGTTGTGTTCTTGCAATCATTGAATGTTCAAATAGGCGAACCGAACGTAAGACATCGCGGCTCATCGACAGAGGCGTTGTCGAGCGCATCGGTCCAGCACCGCACAACGCAGGGCGGGACCCTTCCGGCTGTGTCACGCAGGAGTTTGCCTAAATTCTCGTCGCGATTATACATGGAGCTTCCGCAAGCCGCTCCGGCCGAGTGCGCCAGCCATACCTCCCGCAAGCCCCTATAACAGGATAGGGCCTACGTGAGGCACAACTTACCTCCACCTTACGGGAGCTGTCACCTCCCTTCGGTGGGCGTATCCCCGCCGAGCTACCAGTCCACAGTACGAAGGCTAATCAGTTGCAATCGCAGAGGTGGACCAGCCGAGAGCGTTTCTCGTTCGCTGTAGCATAGGGGGTACGCACGGTATTACACGTCTATCGAACCCGCACGTGAACCGACATCTTGGGGGGCTGAGGTCCCAAGCACGACTCGTCGCCGTTCGACTAGGACGTATCCCACACACCACCCGCATACCACTCTAAAAACATAAAAATACAAAACACACACACACACATACATATACGATACAAAGCAAACAACACGACAACCCTCCTAGTCCCTTGGTAGCCATCCCATAGTTTTCCGATGCGGAAATCGGATAGGTATCGTGCGCGAGACTTAGTATAAAATCGCGCGGACGCAGTGCCTAATCATATCGACTCACAATGCAAGCGTACGCAAGCGGTCGCAATGATGGCGTACTATGTAGTACCCATACTCATGCGGTCCTCGTTAATCTCGAGGGTCGAATTCGACACTCAAGTGTCAGCTGACACGCACCTTGAGGGTTAATCTCTCGACGTTGGACAACCATCAAAGTGTGGTTGAAGACCACACCCTCTTATGCATCCTGCAAAGAATGGATGGTACACAGGTTCATACCTGTGGTGGCAATTGTCCCTTATGGCCCTAGAGACCAGCTCCTTCACCTAGGGCCTGGGGAGATGGTCAAGGGGTTTGACTTTGACGGCTGTCACTGACTACAACATCCAACTATAGCAATCCAAGAAGCAAAGGATAAAAAAAAAAGGATCCCCCTCCTATTTCAACACACGATCTGTTTAATCCTTCAGCATGGTCCTAGTAGACCGCGCGAAGTACTCAAGACACATTTATTTACATGTATATAGAGGGTTATGCTTATGTGAGGATCACTTCTCATAATCACAGTGGGACTCCTCTCAACCATATATATGTGTATATGATCGCAGACAGTCAATCCAAAGTCCGAATCACCCAAACATACCTGCAATCACATCAAAGAGCCAACAAAAAGTCAACGCACTACACGGGATCAACTTCAACCAATCTCTGTACTCATACCCCTCGCTGTAGCCATGTAAGCCACAACCTTTGTCCAACCAACCTTAATTAAATACTCGGTACCTTTGTTAAATGGCCATTCAATAAAAGTCCGGATGAAAGTCTTAATAAAACAGTAAAAATCACCAGGACTAAAGCCTTTTAGGTTGAGCATTGAGGGTGAATTGGAGTTGATTCGTAAACTGACGAATCGGCAGATGACCTCTTATCAGTGATAACAGAAAATGATCCTCGCAGGATCAAGCTGAGTCTAGCCCTGATCTTGAATCAAACGACCAAAATGACCTGTAATACAGACAGACCAATCCCAGGCTAAACCCATAAGTCCATGGAGAATAATTTTCATGTCACGATCTTAGTCAGAATCATCCTAACTAACTAGGTCTAAATCTACCTCCAAGCAAAGTACTTAAGGAAATGTAGATTCTGACAAGATCTCCTCTATACAGAGTGAATCGCCAGAATCGCCACCTGTTAAAATATATTCTAACTTTTCTTAGACTAAAAAAATTTCGGTAGCGCTTCCCGTAGGAGAAGTGTCTTTCCAGAATTTATATAAACTCAAGTATAAAACTGAAATAAATTTCTAACTCAAGAAGGCTTGAATTTTGTTTAACTTCTTGAATTAGTAAAAATTTGGACAGCACTCCCTTTAGAAAGGGAGACTTCCCAGATTATACTAACCCAGATTCGAACTAAAAAGAATGAGCTTGAGTTCAACTAAGACAAAATTCAACCAACTCCTTAGTTTTACATAAATTTCGGCAACACTCCCTTTAGAAAGGTGCTATTCCAAAATTTATACAAAGTTAAGTTCAAAATTTGAAAATAACTTTGACCTTTCAAAGTTCAATTTTTGTCCAACTCCGTAAATTAGTAAAAATTTGGGCAGCTTCCATATAGAAAATAAAACTTTCCAGATTTTTACTAAGTCATATATAAAACTTAGGCAAGTTGCACTTTGAAAAGTTAAAATCTGACTAACTCCTTGGATTTGTAGAAATTTCGGCAGCGCTTCCCGTAGAGAAAGCGACTTACCAAGATTTATACAAATAAAATTAACTCGAAAAATGCAGAAATCGAAACTAACTCCTATGGCTATAGCACGTGGCGAGCAACTAAAGCAACTACCTATCAACCTAAAACTCAAACTAGGCAGTCATCTCACTCAGCCACATGCAGGTCAAACCACAAAGGTGAGTACTCTCACTAGTCCCAGGTTACCATTGGTAAACAATAGTTCATAGTCTTTTAATGATTTATCCCTTCATACCCAACTTACATAGGGCATCGAGTTAGGCCATTCATCTTAGAAACAATGCCAACTCTTTGCCTTAGTTATATATAAACAGGTTGCACAACTATTTTTCTCTTCATTGGGCATATGACTAAGTCATTCGCCTTAGAAACAATGTTTAGTCGCCCTGATCTGTTTAAATAGCCAAGTTATATACACCTTCTCTGAACTTAATCTTCAAAAGTGGGCATAGGACTGATCCATTCATCTTAGAAACAATGCTCAGCCGGTCCAAGTTACCTTCAGTTATAGCTCTTAGTCATACTCTCTTAATTTGTGATAAGGCTATAGTCAGATCATTCATCTTAGAAACAATGTCTGGCTAGCCTTGTTCTTATAAACATATACATATATATATATATAATATAAAAAGTCTTATTCCTCTGTTCACATTATAATCCTGTGGCCTCAGACTTAGACCATTCATCTTAGAAACAATGTCCAGTCTTTGGCCTGAACCTCCCCTCATAATAACTAAAAACAGCAAAGTACCCTGGGTCAAGACCCAGAGACTGTTCAGAAACCACCAAAAAATAAATAGCGACCAGACCATTCATCTTAGAAACAGTGTCTGACCCTCAAAGTTTGCACAATCAATACCCCACAGAAACAACAACCAGGCCATTCATCTTAGAAACAATGTCTGGCCTAAATTAAATAAACACAGCGACCAAGCCATTCATCTTAGAAACAATGCTTGGTCCTTCAGAAAACAGAACAAAACATAGCAGTCAGGCCATTCATATTAGAAACAGTGCCTGACCCTATAAGACCCATTCAAGCGCAAGCAAAACTGCCTTCCTCCCAGCCTCCCCCCCTGATGCAACCCCTTTTCACAATCTGCTTTCAGATAACCAACAAAATAAAACAGAAAATTGTGCATGCATTCTTTTACTTAGTCTGGGTTATGTCATGAAAGTCAAACTGAAATTCGAAGTAGGTGTGCACTCAATATACTCAGTCAGATACATAGAAAGATGTATAGATAGGGGTTATTACTGGGTTTTTAAAGGAAAGCAATGGTTACCTCTGAGTTCCCTGCCTCCAGAACCCCTCCTGAGTTCCGGCAGAGCTCCCGCAATATGTGGGTTGACTCCCCACAGAGTCTTAATGCGGACCTACGGGTTGCAATCCCGCGTGTCGCCTTTCTCTCAGAACCAATAGACAAGACTTAGAGTAAGAAGGGTAGAAGAAGATAGATTTTAGACTCTCAGATCCAAGAGAGGCGCACTAAGACTCGCGGGAGAGGGCCTTGTTATCTTCCAGCGCCTTAGGGCCTCGCAATGGCAGTCAGAACACACAGCTTCTTGGTCAAACCGAAGTCCAATTGCGTACGGTCGACTCTCCGGCTATTCTTCTACTCGCAACAATACCCCCCTTAAAAGAAACTCAGTCAATTTTCAACGCAACATAGTCACCCCGTAGTGCTAGTGGGCGGATGCGACGACTATAAGTGAATTCGCAACCTCGCGCTTCGTCCTCCCCTTGCTTGCTCAATTGGACGAACAACACACTGGTCAATAGCCGGGTCGACACCTTTGCTGCTGGCCTGCTTGCTGCACATGCTGATAAGACGAGTATCACACCGGTCAATAGGTAAACATCCGGCCCACAACTCCCTTCCTTACTGCTCACCTGCAGCTAATTCGTTCAGCGGATTAGCTGTTCACTGGCCAATCGGTAGCCCCTCGTGGTCAGCCCCTTGTCCCTTTTTTGTCCGATAGGATGAACGGCGCACTGGTCGACAGGTGAGCCCTAACAGTCCCACAGCTGAACTCGCGCCACTTTGACTGATGAAGTGAGTTGAAATGGACTGAGTCTCCTTCGCTAGACTGGGAAACAATACGTTATTAACTGGTTTGCGTACAGTTGGTCAAACTTGGTCTGGCAACTCGGCTTCCGACCGTTGCTGTACTGCCAGTCTTCATTGACAAGTGCCACTCCCTTCTTCTCACATTACCGCGGCAACTCTCTCTCCCTATTCGGTTCTACTTTCCTCACCAACCGACATCTAACTGTACTTATCACCCCGATCTGGTCTTCGGCGACAACCACCAGCTAAAACAGGTAACCCTCACTATCTCAACAGAGACAGTGGTTGCCACTCCTCTGTGTCATAGCTGGCTGCGTCGCCCGTTTCTTCTGGTTGAGCAAGCTGCAATAACTCTCCTCCTAAGGCGTCAGAAGATGCACCGCCCCATCTCGCTTGACCACCAGTTTTTTAGCTCACCTCGTACTGTAGCCTCAGCTCGACAGGCTCGAGCCCCTTCTTCTACCTCTCTGTACTTGGTCGTAGGTTGCGGCCAACTTCAAGCACTTAGAGGAATCAGCAATCGGGGAGGTCACCACCGCCAGGTATATACGAAAATAGGAAGAGACTACTTTCATCAATAGGATGGGCAATTCGGAATAAACCTTCGGCTGAACCCAGCCGGATGCAGCGTACCTTGAGCGCAGAATTACACATCACTGTTTACTCATATATACAACGAACCGGGGGGGTGTCCCTACCCATCGGTAGGATGAGCAACGCAACGACTAATTAGTAAGTCTTCAACCTTCAAGTTCGCAACTTAGTCTCCTTTCACTCGATTTCATCCAAAATCGAGTGAAATCCCGGTTCTCTACTCCCCGCCATCTCTCTCTCTCCGCCAGAGCTCGGCGTACTAGCTTTTCTTCCTAACTTCTATTTTACTAATCTACTACTAAAACTAACACCACCGTTTAAGTCGTCCGGGGCAAAGACCCCAAGATCGTTTCCTTAGGTACCCAAAACTACCAAGTATCGAGCGCAAAGCCCCGACCAGGTTCATCCCACCTTCCACTGCCTTTTCCTCACCCGTCACTCCTCGCTCGGTTCGTCGCTGCCTTCCTCAACCCGACAGCGCTCCACAGCCTGGCACTCTGTCTCCTCTTACTTCTAACGCAACCTCCGTTTCGCAGTGCCCCAACACTGCTTAGCTCAATCCGATCCTACTTCTCATGGGCGACGATCCGAAAACGGCCGATTATCAGACGGTCGACTAATCTTTCATCCCTATACCCCGTTCAACAAACAGTATGGCCCGCTGGTCTCGTTTGCCAGGCCGCTACAGTCCCGCCTAGCCCCGCTGTACTCCGGTTGAGTCCACCACCCCCCTTGCTCTTAGCGCAGCCTCCGGTAGGAAGCAGCCCAACAGTGCTTTGCGCAGTCCGATGCACTCAGCCGACCATGCGGCAACTCCGAGCGAGGTTACTATGAAGTGGGTCAACCAATCTTTTGCCCCTATACCTCGAAGGCCGCCGACCAATCCACTCGGAAGTACAACCGTGGTCTTTACCACAACGTCTTCGTGGCGCCTGGTGCCCGAAACTGCGAGCGACTCGGGCCCGACTGTCGTGGCCCCTCCGATGCTAGTAAGAGAGCACCGGTCTGTCGCACAGCCTTGGTAGAGTGGGCCCCGGTACATATCTTGGTAGTAGCAGCAGATAGCCGATCAGGAATTTGGGGGACCGAGGGGGCAAGGGTCCCACACAACAACTACAGTGCAACCTCCGCCACTAGGCCCTCTTAACCGCCCTGCTTAGGCAGAGCCCGTCACCCCTTCAAACCTTCAACGGGCATGCTCTCACACAAACCTCTTATATAAGACCCTCGGGGCTGGTGGGCGGTACCCCCACAAAGGGTCTGCGCCCCCCCAAGTTTCTTCTGCCTCGTGGGCTTATCACCCATCGGTCAAGCACGTCGAACTCCTCAGCCCACGTTTCAAAATGGCCAGGGCGGAGAAACTTCCCCAGCGTCCTGAATACCCAAGGAATTCATAGGTCAACGGAAGAAGGTGCTTGTTCAATGTCCTCGACTCCCAGGACGCCCACTGAGTCTGGCGTCTCGTCCAGGTCAACGACACGCCGGAGTATAACAAAAATTATTAGAAATACGACGCTAAAAATAACTATTTAGAAAGTGTCACCACCGATCGGATGCCGCCGATGGCAAAACCAAGGGGAATAGGCCCACCGAGCCCTCGACCCCTCAGTCCCTTCGAGCTACAAAGCCTGAGACCAGCGTACGCAAACTCCTGTATAAAGCCGTGCAACACAACGCTCGGGGCCAAGAAAGTGATCTGGGCCTCGTTTCCCCCTACAACCAAGTACGTGGCCATTAAACACCCTCGTCGGCTTACTCCGACTGCGCCACGGCGGCCACGCGCGCCCTCTCGCACGCCAAGCCTATCGTCGGTCAATGTGCAGACAAGCCCAAGCCTTTTAGCCCCCCCCCATTTATTTGGTAATAAAATCAAGTCATTTGGCTATGTCGGCTTCACAATCAAATACAAAGGAAGGAATGACACGCCCGCCTTAAAACTGCGCGCTCACTCACGCTTCTTAGTCGACCAATCCTTAGTCTACGTACGAACAACCACCGCATTCCGCGCCGATACTCCAAATTTTCCAAATTAATCAAACTTTCTGTCACTTGTAAAAACCAGGGCGGATACCCTTGTCAGGGTATTCACGCCGATAGCGTTATCCGCGAACATCGAAATATATTTCATTGGGACAAAGCCGGTCCTGCCTCCCAGAAACCTGCCTATAGCATCCCGTATAGAGGACGCTTTAGCTTCAACCTCACGCTATGCATCCACATCGTCCACCTTGCCCCCGATCACCAGATCCCATTCCCCTTCGACCTCTCTTGTAACCAAACCCATCCCTCTTCTTCCCATCTCCAACTCGTTCCTGGACACGAAGACCACAGCGCCAGTCAAGGTCCTATTCCTATTCGAACACGCAATGCAAAGGACCCTACAAAAGAAGAGATTTCCGAGATGCAATCTAATGCAGCAGTACGACACTGCTCTAGGTGACAGCCCTGGAGAGCGCAAAGGTTACTGATCGAGGAACTCAAAGTGTCGTCCACAGGGAAGCAACTCGTGTTTCAGCGCACGGGACCATGTGCGCGGCGAAGCAGTCACGTAACGACAGACCAACCAACTGTAATAACGATCGCTTTTCAGCTTTGCACTCAAGTGGCGGCACCGCACTGAACCGAGGACATCACTAGGCACGGGAATAAAACTTCCAAACTTGCTCATATTGGCGAACTTATAGTAGTCCGCCCACGGACACTCCCTTTCCATTTTTTCCCACTGATGCTCTTTCCACGAGTCCAGGTGAGCATCTGTGAACGGGACGACCGTCATCCATGGATCACACTCGAAGTTGTTTCTTGTCGCGGGGTCAATAACAGTGGACTCTCGACACCCACTGACGCGCAGCGCGTATGGAGGGAAAGGGTATGCCATGCGCTCGTGCCAAACAAAAGGGGCATCCACGTTGAGCTGTCCATCTCGATTTGCAAACGCCTTGCACGCCACAATTTCAAAAAATCAGCAAATGCATGCACATGGCACATGGGGAAAAAAATCACGGTGCTCCTAAAGAACGGTCGTCGACACCACGCTTACGGACGATCGTGTTCGACATGACAATGACACTGTGACAGTCGTCATTTTGCACGAACGGCGGTCGTTGTTTCCGACCCGACAACAGAGTGGCTGCGAAGCAGTAATGGACGGTCGTCGTGTTGAACACGACAACCACCTCACGGCTCCCCAACGTGACGGCAGTAGAACTTTTGCCCGCAGCCACACAACAGTCATTCTAGGTGCTGGCTGGCAATGGGCAAGGCTGGTGGTTGTCGTGTTGAACACGACCATGGCTCGCTGATGGTAAAGAGTCCCAGTGCAGCCCATGCCGTCGCTTGTCTTTCAACACGATCACCACCGCACTGCACTGACACCCTTTACTGGTTATCGCTTCGAACCCGACGACCGATAACCAGCTTCATAAAATGCACTGAAACCCTTTACCGGTGGCCGTCATGTTCAACACGACGACCACCCCACAACACTGCTATGAGATGACAGTGCTTCCCATGCCCCACTTAACAGTCATGTTAGGTGCTGTGTCCGTCGTCGAGTTCGACACGACAACCACATGCTGGCTAGCAATGGCCAAGGCAGGCGGTCGCTTGTCGTTCGTCGTGTTCAACCCGATCACCACGGTGGTTATCGTGTTGAACTTGATAAACGACAAGCGACGGCATGGGCTGCACTGACACCCTTTGCCAGTGGTCGTCGTGTTCAACATGACGGTCACCGCAGAGCATTCCTTCGGGATGCCAGTGTGGCCCGTGCCTCAGCGCACTGTGGTGCCGTGTCGATCGTCGAGTTTGACACGACAACCACCGCACTGCAGTGTCTTGGGCATGGCCCGCACTGGCACCCCGAGGGAGTGCTGAGTGGCGGTTATCGTATTCAACACGACGACCGGCGGCGGCATGGGCTCCATCGGCACCCCTAGGGAGCGCTGGGCAATATAGGTTAACAGGCGGTCGTCGTGTTCAACACGACAACCAACGCCGGTGCAGCCCTTTCCCCCGGCTACACAACACTCATGCGGGGTGCGGGCTATGCTGGGCATGACAAGTTCAAGCCCCGAATTGGCTGCATTGGCACCCTTTGCTGGTGGTCGTCGTGTTCAACACGACGACCACCGCAGAGCACTCCTTCGGAATGCCAGTGCGGCCCGTGCCTCAGCGCACTGTGGTGTCATGTCGATCGTCGAGTTCGACACAACAACCGCCGCACTGCAGTGTCATGGGCATGGGCTGCACTGGCACCCCGAGGGAGTGCTGCGCGGCGGTTGTCGTGTTGAACACGACAACCGGCGGCGGCATGGGATCCATCGGCACCCCGAGGGAGCGCTGGGCAAGATAGGTTAACAGGCGGTCGTCGTGTTCAACACGACAACCAACGCCGGTGCAACCCTTTCCCCCGGCTACACAACGCTCATGCGGGGTGCGGGCTATCCTGGGCATGACGAGTTCAAGCCCCGAATGGGCTGCACTGACACCCTTTGCTGGTGGTCGTCGTGTTCAACACAACGACCACCGCAGAGCACTCCTCCGGGATGCCAGTGCGTCCCGTGCCTCAGCGCACTGCGGTGCCGTGTCGATCGTCGAGTTCGACACGACAACCACCGCATTGCAGTGTCTTGGGCATAAGCTGCACTGGCACCCCGAGCAAGTGTTGCGCGGCAATTATCGTGTTGAACACGATGACCGGTGGCGGCATGGGCTCCATCGGCACCTCGAGGGAGCGCTGGGCAAGATAGGTTGACAGGCGGTCGACGTGTTGAACACGACAACCAACGTCGGTGCAGCCCTTTCCCGCGGCTACACAACGCTCATGCGGGTTGCAGGCTATCCCTTGGCATGACAATTTTGTGCCTGGTTGTCGTGTTCAGCACGACAACCACCGTGTTTGTCGTGTTCGATACGACGATTGCAAAGCCGAAACTGCCACGTGGCGCTTCGCGGTTGAATATCGGGAATGGGGACAGATCTCATCGTCTGCTGCCTGTCCTTCTAGCACTGCGCGCCTCAAAACACGTTGCCGAATCTCGCTCTCGCTCCGTGATAGGATCCGGAAGTGCTCCTCGCCTTAGGAACTGCGCCCACAGAGCTCGCCGCAGTCTCCTCTATTCCGCTTCGAAGAAACTCTCCAGCCCTGTTCCTCAACTTGGAACAGCGCTACCGGCCCCACTCGATCTCTTCTGCCATGCCTGAAATGAGGATTCGAAAATGGAGAAGAAGGCCCAATCCTCTATATATACTGTGGAGCGTGTCTCCCCCCGGTGAATGACGACTGTCAAATCGAGTCGAACCGACAGTGAAGATGGCGATGTGCCACAAAGCAGGGACGGATTGGTGTTTTCCGGTCGCCTGCCTCCGTCTGGTCAAAAGAGCGAAAATCCGGCCTGTGCTAAAATTGACCTGCGCTGATATCCGGCTTACTCGCTGGATCGGAAATGCGAAATGGGGGAGGGGAACCACTCCTCTTTATATACTCTGGAGCACGTCCCCTCCCGCGATCCGTCGGTCGTCCGATCGAATCGAACCGACGGTGTCGATGGCCCTGCGCCACAAAAATGGTCGAACTCGTTGTGGTCCAGAGACTGTCTCCTTTTCTGGACCTTCGGCATTCTCTGGAGCGCGTCCCCTCCCGCACTCCGTCGGTCGTCCGATCGGATCGAACCGACGGTGTCGATGGCCCTGAGCCACAAAAATGACCCGATTCCTTATGGTCTAGAGACTACCTCCTTTTCCGGACCTTCGCCCTTCAAATCGCTTCATGATGTCGTTGCCAAACGACGGTGCCGATGGCGGGTCGATCCGAGGGCACAACCAGTTGTTTGACAACAGATGTCGGGTCCGTTCAGACTACCTTAGATTGCCAAGCGCCTCATTTCCTAAGGGGGTGTGCTGCGACGCACGCTTTTGCGTTCGCGTTCCCCATCGTCAGCGATCAGGTGTGGTGCGACGAACATTCCTCCGTGGGACGAGCTGCTACTGACAACAACGACCAAGCAAAGCGGCTACTGCGCGAATTGGCGATCTGCTTCACACGACCGTGATTGTGCAGGTAACTGTCCCACCGTCAAAAGTCCACGAAAACTCTCTCTCGTTTGCTCGTCTTGGAATCGCTGATTTGGACATTGTAGTGCTTGGGAAGGGTCTGTGCAAGCTGTCAATATCTATGATCGACGGTCACGATCTTTCCTCTCCCTTTTTTTTTGTTTGATGACGTCAACAACGAGCCTGCACTGCAGGTCCCTGGCCCGAAATGACCTCTCTATCCCCTGGTGCATGACGTGGTCGTCGTGTCCAATACGATAACCAACCGTCCGAGGTGCCCACAACATCCAGTGCATGAGGTGGTCGTCGTGTCCAACACAATAACCATTACGACGTGCCCACAACATCCAGTGCATGAGGTGGTCGTCATGTCCAACACGATAACTATTGCGAGTTGCCCACAACATGCAGTGCATGAGGTGGTCGTCGTATCCAACACGATAACCATTGCGAGGTGCCCACAATATGCAGTGCATTAGGTGGTCATCGTGGTCAACATGATAACCATTGCGAGGTGCACATAATATCCAGTGCATGAGATGGTCGCCGTGTCCAACATGATAACCATTGCATCGTGTGGAAGAGGTTGCCGCCGAATCCAACCCGACAACCTAAAGGCGTTCTTCGTATCCAGCTAACAATGGGCAAGGCGGAAACAACCAGCCAAACAGTCACATTGTCGGGCACTTCTCCGGCTTCCTGTGGCACCACTTCCCCCTGTGCATGCCGTGGTGTCTTGTCCAACCCGATGACCTGGAGTTCAAGGTGCCCGGCTTCCAGGGACACCACTTCCCACTGTGCAAGTCGTGGTCGTCGTGTCGAGCCCGATGATCGGGCGTGCAACGTGCCCAAAATATTAACTGCGTGAGGTGGTCGTCTTGTCCAACCCGATGACCAGTCGGGGATGAGGCTGCTATCATATCCTTGTCGATAACCTGCCATCGGCCGAAGTACCCAATAACATGACCAACATGCACGTTGTAGGGCAGGACCTCTCACGCTGTATTCTGTGATGCTTGCCGAAGATCGTGGTGCCAATCTTGATGGCTGATCTATATTCCGCTCTACCGCAGTGGTCATGTCCAACCCGATAACCACTCGGGAAAGGTGCCAACACATCCCGTCTATTACGCTGTCCGGTGGGCATGGTGTCCAACACGTTGACTCAACTTTGGTGCATGCATTGTTTCATCGTGCGCGCACAACAACCTCTCAGCGGTTGTCGTGTCCTTCCATCCTAATGCCCGAATTCTGGTAAACAACTGTGGTCGTGACCAACTCGTCGATGTCGCCGTGAGTGACTTACATCTGAATTCTATTGCAGTCGTAAATGACTTGTCAAGGACTTCATACAACAGGCACTATACGATAGGCGCTCTCTGCAGCAAATGTCGCCTTGAGAACCATCTGTTGGCCAAAGGTACCATACGCCACCTACAATAGACATTTCGGTCATCCGACTCCAGGACGACGGACTCTTTGCCACAATATTGTCCGTCGCAGCAATCTTGCATCTGCTCTCTACACTAGTACTTTCGGACGTCAAAGTCGAGGACGACCGACTGTTTGGCACATACGGAGGGCGTGGTGTCGAACTGTTACGAATTGCGTCTAGTGTAGTGTCTGGAAATAAAATCCTTCCTTGTTCGATGGAACGACGACCTTCGAACATGCCTTCCATCTTAGGAAGTTGTTCCGTGTCCCCTACAAGAGTGCTTTTGGTGGTCTGGACTTCGAACTGCCAACTGTTTGACACATACAAAAGGTTCTCAACACGAACTGTTACGACCGAGCCAGTCCAAGCTTGTGGGTAGTCTCAAGAACTGGCTTGCAAGGCGTTCCGACGTCGTCGTGTTCAACACGATTACAGTTACTGATGCCCGACAGGTGGACGGCGTGGTGTCTTAGAAAACGTGTCTCGTTTCAACGACATGGAACACTGATGTCTCTCCTGTGCTGTTTCTGTTTTTGATACCGGACGATCGACTATATGGCATATATGCGTGGTGGACACGACAACGAAGACTTCAGACTGCCTCACAGTATCACTTGCCTAACCTGAAGACTGAAGACTGTCTCACACTATCAGGTGTCTGACTGAATGAGCGGCAAATGGAGGTTAAGCAATGACATTGCGTTTAGTGTAGTGTCTGCAAACAACGGCCTTTCTTGTTCGATGGAACAGCGGTCTTCGAGCATGCCTTCCGTCTTGGGCAGTTGTCCCGTGTCCCCTACAATAGTGTTTTTGGTGGTCCGGACTTCGAACTGCCAACTGTTTTGCACATACGGAAGGTTCTCAACACGAACTATTACGACAACAAGTCAATGTTGTGGGTAGTCTCAAGAACTGGCTTACCAGGCGTTCCGACGTCGTCGTGTTCGACACGATTACAGTTACTGATGCCCGGCAAGTGGACGGCGTGGTGCCTCAGGAAACGTGTCTCGTTTCGACCACATGGAGCAGTGATGTATCTCCTGTGCTGTTTCTGTTTTGGATAGCGGACGATCAACTATATGACATATGTGCATGGTGGTCAGTTCTGAAGACTTAAGATTGCATCACCCTATCAGTTCCCTAACCTGGCATATGTACACAGTGGTCAGTCCTGAAGATTGAAGACTGTCTCCCCCTATTAGATGCCTAACCTGACATATGTGCATGATGGCCAGTTCCGGAGACTGAAGACTGCCTCACCCTGTCAGGTGCCTGACCGCAGGAGCGGTAAATGGTGGACAAACAATGACATTGTGTCTGTGTAGTATCTGGAAACAACGGCCTTCCATGTTCGAGGAAACGGCGACCTTCGAGGACACTTTCCGTCTGGGGAAGTTGTCGTGTGTCCCCTACAATAGTGCTTTTGGTGGTCCAGGCTTCGAACTGCCGACTGTTTGGCACGTACGGAAGGTTCTCAACACGAACTATCACGACAACATGCCAATGTTGTGGGTAGTCGCAAGCATTGGATGATGAGGCGTTCGGAAGTCGTCGTGTTCAACACGATTGACGTTGCTGGTGCCCGACATGGATTTGAAATGCAATGTTGGACAGTTGCAGATCACTGTCGTCGAAAGCGGTTCCGATTAGTCATCATGTAGAACAAAAATATGGTCCCCTGAATTAATCAAAGTTGAAAAAAAACGGTCCATAGCCTGTTGCTCTGGAAAGGGTCCGTGCACATTTCTTAATCAATGTTAATGATATAGGTCTGTCGTCAAACTTCTGGCGACCGTATCGTCATGAATTTCAAATATTATGTTGTTGTTTTTTTAGTTCTTTGTCTTCAAAAAAAATTGCCGCCTCGATTCAGTGTTCCCCAGTCGGTATCCAACTCATGCGCTAGATGAATAATAACCTTTCGTTATATACATCTAAAAAAAAAGGTGTTCCTGCCTTCACTATATTAACCAACTTATTTGTCCTCGCAGACTCATTATGCCTTGCGACACTTCATATCAGAGAGCTGAATATCCCGCGCTGGCAAGTATGGACTGAGTAGCGTCTAACACATTACTGGATGAGAATTGTCATGCGGATATGCACGACCTCGCTATATGCTCTCCAGATTTCGAAGACGTAATTCGTGACAATATCTTCACCTTTAACACGTCTGCTCGTAAGAGGATTAGAGAGTTTGAATTCGATGTTGCTACCTACGAGAGCAGCTCCCCTGCCGTTCAACGCCCATGACCGACACTATCACCCAAATCCGATAATGCAAGTCATAAAGTTGACGAGTGCGACACTGACAAGTCCACATCTGATGTAAATCACGTCTTCTAGTCTCCCAAAGATTCACTCCGGGATCCTGAACATGATTCTTCCCACCATTGTCTTCACTTTCGACTTACTGGAGAAGATTTGACCTCATATGAGGAGAGGGAAGACGATGGGCGCTCGATTGCTCCAATTCCTTCTAGTGCAGATAGTTCTCCTGATAAAGACAATCATCCATGCAATGACGATGTCAGCAACTCTGATCACTGTCAGCGAAATCATGACGACAGTCATGGCGTTGTTTCTGATTTTGATGAAATGTTTCCACAAAGATTGTCATCAGAAAAGTGTTCGTATACGTATCAAAGGAGAATGCCGAGATCAAACAACGCTTTTGGAGTCCGTTCATCAGAAGTTGATCAGGAACGCGTTGGCAAACGTTCGTGGGAAAGATTGTTGTAGACGAGAATGTTGTGCACACATGACCTTACATGACATCAAAGTTATTCGAAGTGCATATTACTCGAAGGACCACAAAAGTAGAGATGTGTGGTGGATTGAAACTTTAAAACGGTTTACATTTGTAGAAGACGGCAAGGAGATTGTGCAACCAATTGTGGGGAAAAGAAAGGTGTGCATTAGTGCATAGTGCTTCACGTTAGGTGTATGTAGAAATACATTTATAAAAAAATGGATGACCTTGGCGAAAGGTCATGTCATGCCAGAGCATAGCAACACTGGACTTAGACGCACACCTGCTACGTATGTGGCAATGTATGGTAAACTTAAGTCATTTATACGTGACAACGAAGATTCCATGCTCAACGACATGAAGACGAGAAATGGAGAATAGAGGGTGGCTTTGAGATTGTCCGCCTGTTACAATAAGGTGGACGTTTACAAGTTGTTGAAGACGTAATTTGACAACATGGAGGTTCCAACTGTTTTTCTCCAGGTGTTTTACAACATGTGGAGAAGACACCTTCTTGCATGCAAAATTTTATGATTTTGATCAAAATTTTACGAAATGTGAGAAGTGCGTGAAATATAAAGAGTCTATCAATCGTGCAAAAATCCACACGCGTACGTTAACATTTTGTTTCTTTGCGTGACAAGCATTCGGACCTTCAGCTCCAGCATCGGGCGGCTTACGAGGTGTGGAAAGATGAATCGAAAAGGCTGGCCGCAAAGAGTTTGTGCATCATAATTGATGGCATGGACCAAAGTACGACCAATATTCTACATTTCGGTGGAGAAAACATATCAAAAGCATTTGCTAATGTCCCAATGTTGAAGACGAACTTGACAACCATCATCGCACACTGACGTTCCCCGTCTGTCCACGTTCACACGTGGTTTCCTTGCTACCCACACGACTCGAATGTTGTTGTTTCATCCATCATGAAAGTCCTTCGTGACGTTCAGGCGTCAAGCGGCTTGCCTCCGACACTCACGATACAAGCGGATAATTGTTGGAGAGAGAACAAAAATAGATATGTGTTAGCGTTGGCCGCAACTTTGGTGAAATTCGGTTTTTTCAAAGAGGTTGAGTTCGGCTTCATGCTAGTAGGGCATACACACACAGATGTCGATACCACTTTTAGTCACTTTTTTCCGCAAGCTGAAAATGCATGATGCATACACTATGGCTGATCTTTTTAACATTATTGTTCGCTCGCAAACTGATCGCCCGCCGTGTACGTTCATGAACGAAATTGAGAATAGAGAAGTGTTGTGAAACCATTTTTAGTGAAGAGGTTGAAAGGTCACACTCGTCCACATGCGTTTAGATTTTTTATGGAAGATGATAACCCTGTGTTCCAGTGGAAGGAGTATTGTACGAGTCCTGAGTGGTCTTCGCCAGTTTATTGTTTTAAGAGAGATGCGAACAAAAGATATGCAGGACCGCAATGACCAATTCTGCCAATGCCTGTCACACCTGATCGAAATCACAATGATTTTGTTTCAGGTGTTGATGGCGTGAAGACATTTGTTGATTGGTTAGTGAACAAACAACACGAGTGGGTTGGAATGAAGGATGAGATAAACTTTCCGAAGGAAAGTAGACTATCATACTGGAAAGGGTTTTTAACTTTTTAGAAAGAATTGAAGATCAATACGGATCTAAATCTCGAATGTTGTCGCTCCAGGCTGGTTTCTGGCCGTCAATGGAAGGAATTGTGAAGAATGATTCACAAGATATTGCTTTCCTCATGAAAAATGACGAGAACAAAGAACCACTTTTCGTAGAACCCGTTAATGAGCGTCCCAAACGAGAATTGAACCCGTCGACAGACGTCGAAAAGGGTCAATTTGTTCTCTTACGTCCTTCACAAGATGATATTGACGAAGGTGTTCCTGTGTGGATGAGAGAAGTTGTTTCCGCTGTTGACATCGACATCAGATCACTTACTTTCAACCACGTCCTCATTGAATATTGGGTGCCACAACCTGTCGTGAAATGTCTTGCTGTGCAATATATGAATGTGTGGAAGAAGACATGGAAGAAGGATAAAACGTCACTTGAGCAATGGCAGTATGCAGACTGTATTTTGTGGAGGTGGACGTCAAAAGTTTCGCACATTCCAAAATTAGCCAGAGAAAAAGATATGGCATGCCTCGGTCTTCCTGATGATGAAGAACTTTAGCGTTCTTGATGATGAATAACTTTAGTCTCATTTCAATATTGTTTGAACCGTATTTTGGTGTTTCGCAGAATGGTCTAACCATTTTCGAAGCCCAATTACATCGTATGGGGAAGAAACATGTGGAGTGAGATGGGGGCGATATTTTTCACTTCTGAAGTTATTTTTCAGGATTCAATAGTCATTGTCCAAGGTGTGGACGTCGAGCCGGACAATTGGGAACATTGTCCTCGACAGTCTCTCTACGTTTGTGGTCGTCGGTGCTGCGGGTCGAAAATATACCCACGAGAGGTGCTCGCACCATTCTCACAGTTGTATTACTCTACAATGAAAGTCTACTACAATAATTTGAACATCGTGACATTATTTGCTGCGGCGGCATGCATCCAAGGACGTTGCAAGGTGTCATTCTTTATTCATAACGACTATTCTGCAAGTGCAAGCACGTCCAATACTGATAACGTTGATGTGCGACGACTAGCAGAATTTCGGAGAGCGATTAGAGAAGAACCGATGTTGAAAATATAAGTAGATGGCCTTGTTGACACGATAATCAAATATGTGCGACATCTCCTGTTGCGGGAATATGAGAGCATAAAAACACATGTAGAATACAGGGACCCTGCACATCATGAATAAAATGATACCACTGTTTTAGAAAACCGGACAGTTTACAATAGACGATAGTTAGCTTATTATGATGGCAAAATATTTCGTTTACTGCAAACCAGATAGAAGAAGAGTTACTGAATACAGGGGTTCAATCTGTTCAGGTATCAAACAAGAGTTGCTTTAAATTAAGCAATCTGGTTCTTTTCTAAGTGACAACGCTTGAAGATGTAGGGGAACCTTGTACATCATGGACAAAATATTATCACTGTTTTGGAAGATTTGATAGTTTATAATTATGGAACTTAAAGTCAACTGAACTAAGTCGAAAGTATGATGGCAAAATGTTCGAATCTTTTATAGCAAATAGGGGTGATGTCTGCCACCGGGCCTCGCCAAGGCTTTTTACTTACGCACTCTGCTTCTTTGAAATTCCTTAGTGGCAAACTTTGTGATGTACGGGGCGGAGACCCCTTTGCAAGGCATATGATGGTGACCGCTTTGCCCAACATATTATGAATCTTTCAAACACAGATTTTCGTTCACGGTATTCATGTATTATTATGAGTGTTAAGAAGAAGTTTTCCTTTGTTAACAGCATTGACTGATTGTTCTTTATATGTTTGGAAGTTCGTTAAATTTTTCATCATTGTATTTTTTATATATCGAAAATCTTCTCGGGCCCTCTCATAAATGTCATTGACGCCTGTTTTGTCGAATATTTGATAATTTAGGTATGTTCACTTTCTGTAAAACATTTCATTCTTAACGAAATCGTTATTTGTTTAGGTCGTGGTTAGATAGATTTGTAGTTGTGTACCTAGATGGCATCCTAGTGTTTAGTAAGACCCTCCAGAAGCATGAGGGTCATCTGAGGCAGGTCTTGGAGAACCCGAGGGAAGTGAACTTCAAGATCAACGTAAAGAAGTGCGAGTGGGCCAAAACACAAGTTCTGTACTTGGGCCACGTCTTAGATGGAGATGGCATAAAACCTGAGGATAGCAAGATAGCAGCGATTAGAGATTGGTTGATGCCCCGCACGTTAACAAAATTCCGGTCGTTTATCGGCCGAGCTAATTACTACATGAAGTTTGGGAGGAACTTTTTGACGATCGTTGCGACCCTTCACAAATTGCTGAAGAAAGAGGCGATCTGGAATTTAGACAAAGATTGTGTCTCGGCCCTAAAGAAGTTGAACCGAGCCTTGACAGACTATCCTGTCCTCAAGGTAGCCGATTCATCACTTCCCTTTGTTGTCACTACTGACGCAAGTCCGTATGGAATAGGTGTTGTGTTACAGCAAGATGATGGCAATGGGTATAGACCCGTAGAGTTCATGTCCACTAGGATGCCCTCAAAGAAGGTAGCAACATCTACCTACAAGATGGAAGTCTACGCTCTCAGGCAAACACTGGAGCATTGGAAACATTACTTGCTTGGGAGGCACTTCAAAGTTTATTCAGACCACGAGACGCTGAGGTGGTTAAAGACTCATGCCAAGATGACACCCACCTAAGCTCACCAAGTGGGCCGCAAATATAGACCAATATGACTTTGAGCTTAAGCAAGTCAAAGGACAGTACAATGTAGTTGCGGATGCTCTAAGTAGAGGAGCCGACTACGTTGGAGCATTAGTTCACTTTATGGATATAGGGAGAGACCTGCAACAGAAAGTTCGAGAAGCGTATGCACAGGACTCTATTTATAGTGACCTCCTCAAAAAGTTAAGGAGGCCCCAGAGTTTGAACCAGATTACCGAACTACTGAGGGGTTGCTATTCGAGAAGACCAACGTAGTGGACCGGCGAACTGTCTATGTGTTCCTAACAGCGAAGAGATCCGTAACTTGATCTTAAGGGAATGCTACGACACTAAGGGACATTTCGGTTCGCAAAAGACAATAGCCAACCTGATGCACGTGTATATGTCGCCTGACATGAAGGACGACGACATAGAATATGTCCGCAGTTGTAAAGTCTGTTAGAGAAATAAGACGACTACATGCGCCCCTTTAGGTCTTCTTAGACCCTTGCCTATTCCTGACCAGCTAGGAGACATTATCTATTGAATTTATGGACACTCATGTCAAGAGTAGGCACGACAAGAGCAAGTCATGGTTATAATTGATAGATGTAGTAAATATGCAGTTTTTGTTCCTCTGCCTGCGGAGGCACGAACAGAGTTATTATTTCAAACGTTCTTCGATCATTGGGTCAGTGAACATGATATACCGTTGTCGAGAGTTAGTGACAGAGACACCAGATTCACCAGTCAGAACTGGAAGGAGCTAAGGAGAGTTTATGGGTCAAAGTTATTAATGTCATCTGACCGCCACCCCGAGACTAACGGTCAGACTGAACAGATAAACAAGATCCTGCATTAAGTTCTTATGATATACATTAGGCCCGATCAGATCAACTGGGATGAGATGCTCCCAAAGGTAGCCAGTGCCTACAATAACAGCGTGCATTTAGCTACGTATCGCACTCCCAACGAACTGCACAAGTCCTTTAGACCGTGTAGACCGTTTGAAGGACTGAACCGGGACCAGATTCAGAGGCTACTGCCCGGTACACGAGAGTTCACGATACAACACGAAAACAAAATAGCTACCGTTGTAGACAACCTCAGGAAAGGCCAGCATAGAATGATAGAGCAAGCTAATAAGCATCATCGCCCATCACAGTTTCAAGTAGGCGACTTAGTCTGGGTCAAGTCAAAGGAGTTCGCTCCTGAGGAGAACATCTCACAGAAGTTGTCACCTGCATATAGAGGACTGTGGCTAGTCCTAGAAGTCCAGGGCGGAGAAGATGGACCGTCCTATACTATTCAGATTCCAGCACACCTCCACACCTACCTAGTGTTCCATGCGTCGAAGTTGTTGCCTTGCATCACAAGTCAACAGTTCCCATCACATAGATCTATGATTCCTCCAGATATGGATGAGAGATACGACATTGACAGGATACTAGGTGAGGACGTTTTCATAACAGGAGGTAGAGGTCGTCCACAGAAACAATAGAAAGTTAGATTTGCGTTTCAAGAGCCTGAAGACGATCACTGGTTTACAACTACAAAACTTCTAGAAACAGCTCCCGATATAGTCCGAGCCTACGAAAGAGATAAGAAGGGTAAAGGTCCTGCCTTAGACTGAAATATTCTCGGAGGAGCTTGAATTTAGGCTGATGGGAGTGAAACAGTTTTCACCTTTTTTGCAGTCACAGATGAGGGGCCAGAGTTCAATCCCGAGACCTTACCCTACCCGTTGTCGAGCGCATCGGTCCGGCACCGCACCAGGGCAGCGCGGGACCCTCCCGGCCGCGTCACATAGGAGTTGGTTTAAATCCTTCGTCGTAAATATACATGTAGAGCTTCCGCAAGCCGTTCCGGCCGAGTGCGCCAGCCATACCTCTCGCGAGCCCCTACGACAAGATAGGGCCTACGCGAGGCAAGACTTACTTCCACCTTACGGGAACTGTCACCTCCCTTCGGTGGGCGTATCCCCGCTGAGCTACCAGTCCACAGTACGAAAGTTAATCAGTTGCAATCACAGAGGTGGACCAGCCGAGGGTGTTTCTCGTTCGTTGTAGCATAGGGGGTACGCGCGGTAATACGCCTTTATCGGACCTGCACGCGAACCGACATCTTGGGGGGCTGAAGTCCCAAGCACGGTCCGTCGTCGGTCGACTAGGACGCCTCCCACACACCACGCGCACACCACTCCGACAAACACAAAAATAAAACACACACACGCACACGTACGAAACGACATAATACAAACAACGCGACAACGCTCCTAGCCCCTCGGTAGTTATCCCATAACTTTCCGATGCGGAAATCGGATAGGCGTCGCGCGCAAGACTTAGTACAAAACCGCGCGGACGCAAGGCCAACTCATATCGACTAGCAATGCAAACGTACACAAGCAGTCGTAATGTTGGCGTACCATGTAGTACCCATACTCATGCGGTCCTCGTTAATCTCGAGGGTCGCATTCGACACTCAAGTGTTGGCAGACACGCGCCTTGAGGGTTAATCTCTCGACGCTGGACAACCGCCAAGCGAGGTTGAAGACCACACACCCTCTTCTGTACTCTGTGTAGAGCGGGTGGTACACAGGTCCATACCTGTGGTGGCAGTCGTTTATTACTGCCCCGGAGATGAGCCCCTCTCCAGGCCTGGGCAGGGGTCAAGGGGTTTGACTTTGACGGCTGCCACGGACTACAACGTCCAACTATAAATCTTAAAAAGCACAAAATAGACCGAAGACCCTCTTTATCCCAAAAGAAAACAAAACCTTGGGGTACTCTCCCCTTTTCAGGTAGTGCTAGCGGCCTGTAGTAATCCCAAGCATTCGTGCATATGTGCGGGTCCCTTTTGATCCCATAACTGTTAAACGCTAGGGCGGCGAAACGTCGCGCACGAGATTCTTAATATAAAGCCGCGCAACTGTGGACCAGTCTCATACCAACCCACGATGCCAATCTTGCGTGGTATTCGCGGCTCCGGCCTCGCGATATTGAATGGCTGAAGGAATATATCGTGAGGGGTTACCCCACACGATATTGAATGACTGAAGGACATGCCGTCCAGCCCTCGCGACATTTCCGCTTTCAGAGTGGGGTGCCTTGACGGGCAACGCAAATAGGCTCTGCGCGAGGGGAAATCCCTCCCCTGCAGAGCCTAGGGCTTGGGATGTCCTGGACAAGGACCTTGAATCTCGGCCCAGGACCAACATCCGACTAAGAAAAAAAAAAACGAAAAAGCAAAACAAATAAAAGGAGGGGCCTTCCCTATGCCCCTCGGTCTTAACCTTTGAGTAGGCTTTTAGTACGGGGCCGCTTAGCCCATGCAAACATTCATCCCAGGTAGACCCATGTATGCATATACGTAAGGGGGCTAAGTATGTGATGATCACTTCTCACAGTCTCAGTGGGGTTCCTCACAACCATATGTATATACGTGATCGCAGGCAGTCAAATCCAGGATCTAAGCCACAACACATACCTGCAATCACATTGAAGATACAAGCAACAGTCCACGCACTACACGAAGTCAACCCCAACCAATCTCTGCACTCATACCCCTCGCTTTAGCCATGCAAGCCCCAACCCCCTGTCCAACCAACCTTAATTAAATACTCAGCACCTGCGTAGCACGACGAGCGTGTTCGCGGTGCTCCCCGTTCGTGTTCGGGTCGCGAACACGTTCGTGAGAACGCGTTTGGGGAGGCCGGGAACGTCGTTCGCGGGGGCTGGTACCGGTCGCCGGCGGTGGTCGGGGGGGGGGGG
>BFEA01000359.1:1255942-1272765 GCA_003427395.1 Chara braunii | reverse complement strand
TATATATATATTTAAAAAAAAAAAAAAAAAAAAAGTTCGCGTTCGATGATTTTCGGAGTCCGTTCGCGTTCAGGCGAACGTGTTCGCGTTCGCTGGCGAACGCGAACGGGGTGCTACGCAGCTCAGCACCTTTGTTAAATGGCCATTCAATAAAAGCCCGGGTGAAACCTCAATGAAACAATGAAATCACCAAGGCTAAAGCCTTTTAGGTTGAGTATGGACGGTGAGTTGGAATTGAGTTGTAGACCGACGAATCGGCAACTGACCTGTTATCACTGATAACAGATGATGATTCTCAAGGGATCAAGCTGAATCTAGTCCGAATCTTGAATCAGACGATCAAAGAAGATCTGTATCATACGACTTGTCAAATCCCAAGCCAAATTGTCAAAGTATGAAGATCAAATCCCCATGACACGTTCTCACTCAAGACTTTCCTGATAGCCAAATCTAGGTCTACCTCTAAGCCAGCGCCCCAAAGAAAGGTAGACCTATGGCAGAATCTCCCCTATACAGAGTGGATCACCAGAGTCGCCACCTATCAAAATATAACTATTTCCCTTAAACTAAGAAAATTTCGGCAGTGCTCCCCGTAGGAAAAGTGCCTTTCCAGAATTTATATAAGTCCAGATATGAAAGCAAAAATAATCTCTAACTCTTGAAAGTCAAATTATGTCTAACTCCCTGAATTAGTAGAAATTTGGGCAGCACTCCCTTTAGAAAGGGAGACTTCCCACATTTTTACTAAGTCAGATATGAACTCAAAAAACAACTTGAGTCCAACTTAGACAATATTTAACCAACTCCTTAGTTTTGCAGAAATTTCGGCAGCACTCCCTTTAGAAAAGAGCTATTCCAAAATTTATACAAAGCCAAGTCCAGATTTTGAGAATAACTTTGATTTCTCAAAGTCCAATTTTGTCCAACTCCCAGAATTAGCAAAAATTTAGGCAGCACTCCTTTTAGAAAATGAGACTTTTCAGATTTTTACTAGGTCAGATATAAAAAAAAGACAAGTTGAAATTTGACAAGTCAAAAAATTGACTAACTCCTTGGGTTTGTAGAAATTTCGGCAGCGCTTCCCATAGAGAAAGTAGCTTGCCAAGATTTGTACAAAGCCAAGTAAAAAAAAAAATCCTAGAAAATGCGATAATTGACCTAAGTAAGAAACGTTACTACAGAAAATGCAGGAATTGACACTAACTCCTGTGGCTCTAGCACGTGGCGAGCAACTAAAGCAACTACCTATCAACCTGAAACTCAGACTAAGTAGTGGCCTCACCCAGTCACATGCAAGCCAGACCACAAAGGTAAGTACTCTCACCATCCCAAAGTATACCTGAACAAATAATAGTTCATGATCTTTCAATGATTTAATCCCTTACACCCAGCTTACATAAGGCATAGGGTCAGGACACCTAAACTTATGGAATGAACCTTACCTTAGCCAGGCCTAAAGTCGGGCCACCCAAACTTATAGGATGAGCCCAACTTTGCCAAAGTATACACAAACACAGGGCACAACAATTTTTCTCTTCTTTGGGCGCATGACTAGACCATTCTAGTCGCCCTGAACTGTTTAAGATATCCAAGTTATATATACCTATCTCCACTTTTGTCTTCTAAGGTTGCATATGACTGAAGTAATTTAAGTTCAGTCTGCCCCAGTTTACCACCAGTTTTTATTCTTAATTATACTCTCTTCATGTTGTGATAGGCTATAGTCAGACCACCTAAGCTTATATAACAGTCTGATTAGCTCGTTCTTAAAATAGAATAGTAATAAAGTATAGCCAAGTTATAACCATTGAGTTTCAGCATGTGCGTGGCTTTGAGCCAGACCCCCTGAACTTACAGAAGGATCTAACTCTCTGCCAATTTTCATTTATCTCTGAATCATCATGTGTGTGGCATCGAGTCAGACCCCCTGAACTTACAGAAGGGTCTGCCATTTGCCAAGATTACTTCTTCAGAATAAAAAGCAGGAAGAGGCTGAGCCACCTAAACTTATAGAACAGCTCAGACCTCCTCGTTCAGAAACCAAAGAAACAGATAAAACCCCAGTGAAAATAAGGCAACCCCAGGCACAAAAACTTATTGAATGCCCCGAGTCCCTGAAAATCAGACACAATCAGACCCTTCACAAGTAAGAGCAGTCAGGCCACCTAAACTTATAGAACACCCTGACCCTCCATGCAAAACCATAGCACTGGGTCTCCCCAAACTTATGGGGACATCCCAGCCTCCAAAGCAATTAGACCCCCTAAACTTACAGAAGGGTATGATGCTTTAATCAAAACCAAAAGAAACAAAGCACTGGGTCTCCCCAAACTTATGGAGACCTCCCAGCCTTAAGGACCCAGTCAACCTTCAAGCAAAACAACCCTCCGTCCTGCCTTTCCCCAGATGCAGTTCTTTTCAGCAATCTGAATTCACACAGTCAATAAAGTTGAAACTGAAACTTGAACAGACATTCCTTTACTTAGTCTTGTCCAGTGTCTTGAAAGTCAAACGAAAGAATAAAGTGAGGTTGCACATCATATATTCAGTCAGAGATGCAATGGGAGATACTGATAGGGGCTATAGTCTGGGTTTATAGAGGGGAAAGCAATGGTTACCTGTCAGTTCCCTGCCTCCAGAACTCCTCCTGAGTTCCGACAGAGCTCCAGCAATCGGTGGGCTGACTCCCCACAGAGTCTTGATGCGGTCCTACGGGTTGCAATCCCGCCTGCCGCCTTCCCCTCAGATCAGGACCAGACTTAGAGTAAGAAGGATAGAAGAAGAAGGTTTGAGACTCACAGATACAAGAGGGATGCTCTCAGACTCGCAGGAGGCTTGTTTCCTTGACTCGCCTGAGGGCCCCGCAATGGCACCCAATGTGCCAGCTTGGTCAACTCTCTGAAGTCAATCCATCAAGAGTCGCTCTCGGCCGACCTCTCAAACTGCAGCACTGCCCCCCCCTTTCTCAATGCTCAGCCATCCCTCTGGGTCTCATTGCAGCCTCACAGCAGGCTGTAACCGTCAGCAACCGTTGCAACAGTGCGCAGTATTGCAGCAGCCAATAGTAACCAACAACAATATCATTTGCCAGCCGCAGTCTGTGCATAGCCTGTGGACGCAGCAACAGTACAGTCTCCGATAGCAGCCGCCGGTGAAGAGTTCACAGCACCAGCAGTAGGCACCAACCAACTGTAGGCAGCAATAACAGCTTTGCACGTAGTTCGCAGCCGCGGTGTGTGCCCCATGAACAGCAAGCCGCCACTATGTATGGTCAAAACAGTAGCAGCGCCACACAGTCATCTGCAGTTGTAGGCCCGCAATGTGCAGCCGTACGGTGCAATGTGCAGCAACCTTCCCTAAGCAGTGTGTGTCGACCGCCATATGCAGCAACAAGGCGCCGGGGGACACAACCACCCACGGCACCACCAACAATAGAAGCAACTGCGAAACTCAACTGCACCAGCCCTTTCCAGCAGGGCCGCACATGGCTAAGGGAAACCGCATCACTGTCTCAGCAGCTCCCTCAATGGATCGCCTTTGCAGCAATAGCCCACCACTTAGCACACCGGACGCTGGTCATAGAAGCCAGCCCACGCCCGCCTGTGACAACAAGTGGCAATCAATAGGAGCTTTAACGGACAGGGACTCGGTGAAACAAGGATTCGATGAGCAATAGTAGTCTCTTTAACAGACCTCTGGGCTGCAGTAGGAGCCCACCATCCTCTCTCTTTCTAATTCTCCTTGTCTCTCGCTCACCTCACCTTCCCTCACCACGGTACTCGTCCCCTAGACCACCACCGCCCTCTTGCTAACAGCCTATGCCAACTATGTCTCTCGTTATCCGTAGTGGCGACGATCGTAATGCCCATAGGTGTCGATTTCACAGACCACCGCCAGCTCCAGGTACGTACTCCCTTATCACCACTGTTACCACTCACCCCGTGAATGCAACACTGCCCAACACCAATCGAACGTAAAAAAAAAGTGAATGAATCTATCGCTAGAACATGAGAAGATACACTACGATGTCTATGTTTTCCACCCCCCGGCGCATTCCTTCATAACACCGCCCAAAAACTACCCACTAACTTCCCAACCTGCCTTCACCATCGTGAGTGCGATACTAAAGAACCTCTAAATCACATTTTCTCACGCCCGCCCCTCCCAAGAACGCGTGGGATTTCCACTCTCGTTCCGCCATATCCCACACACCCCGATATGGCCGCGCACCTAAACTCTCGACTAACTCCTAATCTATGCTACTAACGCCAGTTCCAACGCCGGCAATGGCGCCAAGCCACTCGTCCGGGGCAAAAACCCCGAAGTCGCCTCCCTCCTTGCCTGATTCCGCTGAGAATCGCAAGTACTGCCTCTTTTCCGCCGCTCGCCGCTCCACACTTATCCTCCCTCCATAGCCCGCGCAGTCCGTTTCCCCATCTCCCCACTTTCTACTCACCCCAGGGCCGAACCGACCCTACCACTGCACTCGCCCAACATCAGACCCCCCCCCTTTCGGATCCTTCCCCGACCGATTCCGTCAAGGAACGGGCGTGATACTCACTCCACATTCCCACCTTCTCCTTTCTCCGCCATCCCGTTCTTCGGTGTATAGGCACCTGGCGCGATTCGTCGCCCAGGTTCGCTCCCCTCCTTCACTGTGCTCGACGACACCTACTGCCGGGGCCCGCCCGGGTTCACTTGCCTATCCCCCTTCGTCCCCGTCTGCTCCCAATTCCTGCCTTAGCATCGTTCGCCCTGCCGCTCGTTGCCTTCTTTGCTGCATCCCGTCTCCCGTCCTCGTTTTCCGTAATGGTCAACTTTGAATACCGCACAACACCTCGATAGCGCACCGAGCCACATGGAGCCCGCATACGGCCAGTAGACAACGCAAAACGATCACACGCGGAGCACCGCGCCCAATTTATGCCTACCACCTTTGCGTAGGGCCCCCGCGGATCTTCTCGATATCATTCCAGTTTTAGCAGATGTCCCGAGGGACTTCTTACAGCGGCGGCGCCTCTCGACATCTCCGAAGGCAGCTCAGCCCCCTCTTCCTAACCTTTTCGCATGCGCTTGCTCCCCTTTCCGTCCGGGTTCATCCCCAGACCTACGGGCATCAGTCGGCCCCCAGCGGCCAAGTTAATCCTCTCTATATCGTTCCTGTTTTAACAGATGTCCCGAGGGACAAACGCCTAAGCCGTGGGGCCGACCAAACCCAGGCCCCAGGCAATTCAGAGATATTTGGTTTTTCTTACCAACGAAGCTCCATTACCTGGGTTCGAACACGGGTCTGTATTCCAACAGTTCATGGGTGTGCTCCTACTATGTTTTTGCGTCCACACACGGGCACGATAATAATAATAACTAAATAAAATTATAAATAATATATATATATATATATATATATATATATATAAAAACAGCGGTAGTCGGGCAAGGACCACGACACCCCCTCTTAGCCTGCCCGTCAGCCCCACGCTCGGCCCCACGGCACCAAAAGGCGATGGGGATAGTCCCACAGGCCCATTAACCCCTCAAGCCTTTTCGCCACGCTCCTCCGCTCCCTTGCTGCATGTTGTTGGCCTCGATCCCTGCACCTACTGCGTACCAGTCCGATGCTATAACCTGTAGGGCTAAGCCCAAGCCTGGTACCAGCAGGCCTTACTCACCTAATAAAGAGGTAGCCCCCGGCCTGTTGGGGCCAAAGGAGCCACCCCATGCCATTTCCTAACCCGTACTCACACACATGACCACAAAAAAGTCACGCCGACCTCCCGACCGTGCCGCGGCTACCCTTACCCGGCCGAATCCATCAGTTCCCATCATCTGGATTTCGCGAAGTCCATACAGGCTCACTAAACCGTCCACCGTACCACGCGGAACTAGAGAAAAGAGCGCCCATAGGTTAGTCGGTTTAATCAAGACAAACAACTGATATAATGAAGCACGTCGACCGGAATCCACGCCGCGTCCTCCATTGCGATCAAAGAGGGAAAAATCATGCGCATCTCAAACCTGCGTGCCCACACACTCTCTAATCCTAGATGTTTCTGCCTAATCTTTAGTCCGCGAACTCCTGCGACTTGCGGGGTCTTCCCATAAATTATGAATCGACTCATTCCTCTGTCGACTGCAAAAACCCAGTGCGAGTACCCTTGTAAGGGTATCCGCACCGACACCGTGTACAGTATCGAGTCGACCTTGTGAGTGTTTGAACCAGTAACCTATGTTTTGAAAGTTGTTGTTGTCTGTCGTAGGTCTGTGTAGTGGTAGGGGTTCGATCTGTAGGTCTGTTGAGTAATAGTCAGAGCCCTGCAGAGGTCGTAGCTATAGGAATTCTGAAAGATCAAGGTCGTAGCTGCTACAGTCCTGAAGGGTCAAGGTCGTAGCTGCTACAGGACTCGAAAGGCCAAGTCCATAGACTTCCGAAAGGTTTGGAAATGGCCTTTCGAAGTTGCCTCACGTTTAGTCAGAGGCTAGTGGGCAAGTGGGGATCCCAACTGCATTACGTCGGTAGTGCGACTGCATCGAGTTGGCAGTGCAAACCCATGCAGTCAGCGGTACTGGTCTAGTCAGTCCCAGTCCAGTCAAGCAAGTACCATGAGGGACTGTGTGCACCATGGGCCCGGTGGAAAGGGGCAGACCAACGAGTTACAGAAGTATAAATCAAGAGGCAACGCCCAATCATTCATTCATTCGTTGTGTAAGCCATGAGGAAGCGCTGCTACAACGTCTTGTGCGAGGTGGTATGCAGGTCGTCCAAGGTCGAAATGGGCAAAGAAGAAGTTAGTGGTTAGCGATAGTGTTAGCGAGCGGCCATAGCCGCAATAGTTAGTAGTGGTGTTAGTGTGTATGAGTACGTGATACAGTGTGTGTGCGCATGGAGTATTTAGGGTGATCCCCAATGGAGTGCGTGCGAACAGAGGTGTTGGACATAGTGACGAGAGTTAGGATGTAAAGGCGCTGGTGCGCCATAGCCTATTGAAGCGAGTTTTCATTTGAACTGTGTTTCTGGTTTTCATATCTTTGAACTTTGAGTAAGCGCTTGGCGCTAGTGTGAATCGCCATCTGTTTGCATGTGTGTGATGTAAAGAACAAAGCGAGTCTGATTGCATTGGTGTAGGAGCTGGTACTCGTTACTCCACGCACTGCGGTCGTTGTCAACCATTGGGCGCCATAACTGAGCCGTGCCGTTGAAGAGGGAGGTTCGCCATAGCTGCGTCATAGGAGAGAGGCGTTGCATACCTGCACGAAAGACAACGGCGAAGAGAGAGAGAGAGAGAGACGAGCGATAGAAGATTGTTGTGCGGTCCAAAAAAGAAGAAAGCGGCCATAGCCGCGGGGCTCGGACACGGAGGGGAGTAAAATAGAAGGTGAAGCGAAGGAGGGAGGGAAGACGAGTAAGGATGAAGAAGCCATAGCTGAGAGAGGAGGAAGGAGGGACGATAAAGAAGAAGGAAGACATAGTCGGGGGTGAAAAGAGAAAGGGAAGTGTGGGAAGGAGAGAGAGAAGATGTTGGCGGCTATAGCCGAGTTGACTGTTGGCCCCAAAGTTGACCGAAGTTGACTTCGACGTTGACCAAGGTTGACCAGGGCGTTGACCGTGGGTTTGACCGGAGTTGACCAAGTGTTGATCAAGGCGTTGACCGAAGCTGTTGACCACGAAGTTGACCAAGCTGGAGTTGGTATAATCTCGCCAAGCCCTTAGCCTGTTCCCTCGCCGTATGGATGTGAACTCACCCCGTGATACTTGTTGAGTATGTTTGTGTCTTCTTTCTGCATTGAGTATCTTCTGTCCAGGTGATAGGAACTCTATGTATGAAGGATAGAGCCTTGTTGACCAAACCCACACGGGCTGAGTAGGGCTAAAGGTCGTGTCTAACGGCTCGACCGTCCAGGAGGATACGAACCCTCCCAAGGACCGGTACTGACCGGCGGGCCGCTCGGTGTGGCACGGTAGGCCCAAAATCCGAGTTGTGGACTGGACAACGGGCTGTCTAAGTCTTGAGTGGACTTGCTGATCACGTCGTCCTGTCTGCGGCGTTAAATAATTCCTGAGGAGTTAAGGGGGATCTCCTTAAATGCCTCTTGATCAGCATTAAAGTCCTGTAGTGACAGCCTTAGTTCTAGGTCTAGGCCTGAGACCATAGTTGACAGGGTCCCACTTGGATTTTGCGGTCCCTAGATAGTCAGTCAGCCAGTCTAGAGGGTAGGTCTAAATGGTGAGGAGTGGGACAGTCTTCATCGTGCACCAACCACCATGGATGACTACCCGGTGTATGGTTTACTTGTGGGGTTCTCCCTTTGGGGAACCCTCTGGCGTCTCCTCTTCCCGTTAGAGTTCTAGAACACCTTCACGTGTAGAGTAGACACGAGGGGTGGTACTAGTACTAAGCCCTACACCAAGGAGCAGGAAGAGGAAGTTGCAAGGATCTTGGCCGAGCAGAAGGCCAAGAAAGAGAAGGAGGTTGTGAAGCAGGCCCAGAAGTTGACCTTGTTGCAAGAGCAGGCCGAAAAAAGGAAGAAATTGGAGGAAGAGTTGGAAAGGATAAAAAGGAGGAAGAGAAGTTGAAAGCCGCAGAAGTGGAAGAAGTAGAAGAAGAAAAGAAAACGGCGGAAGAGGAAGTTCCTCTGATCAGAAGGAGTTTTAGGGACAGACTGGAGTCCAGTGGCACGAAGAAAGAAGGGGACCAGTGGTTGGAGAAGAAGATATCTAAGTGGGTCGTCAATCTGTCCTGGGAGAAGAGGAGGAAACCATGTTATATGTTCCCTGGGAAGAGCAAGAGGCGGTAGTAAAAGAGTGGGAGGCAGAGGAGGACCCCTTAAAAGGCCAGAATATTGAAAACGAGAAGAGGTGGGAATGAAAGTTGCACTTAGCCAGGGAGAAGAAGAAGAGAAAGGAGGAGGTGAGCAAAACAGCGAAAAAAAATGGAGGCTATAAAATAGCAAAGGACGCAAATGGAGGCGCAAGCAGACATACAGGGGAAGATGGAGGTGATGTCGAGGAATATTGAACTACTGGCCAGAACATGGGACGAGCAGTATCAGTTTTCTAGGAGTCAGGATGTAGCCTTGCGATCAATCCGACTAGGATTCAGAGAGTTCGCTCGTGACATGATGATGCACGTGGTCTCAGAAGTAATGGCGAGGCTAGAGAACACAAAGCGATTCTGCACGGGCGCCATAGAAGGCGCAAAACTTGCTGCCCCAAGGGAGGAGGAAGCGTGTCCCCGTAGAGAGCCAGTCAAGGTAAAGTTCCCTGACTCTTACAATGGAAAGAAGGAAGAGAACTTTGACAATTGGGAGGCGAATGTGAACTCCTACGTACATTTTTGCAAAAGATACCCCCCGAGGAACACGTCCTCATCGCCTTCCACGCTCTCAAAGATGAGGCAGCTAGATAGCCCCTGAGGAACCGCTCCTCGACGCCTTCCAGACTCTCAAAGATGAGGCAGCTAGTTTCGCTAGGTCGCTGTGTCTCGCTACTAAGTGTGAGAATGATATTGCGGCCTATTCCTTGATCACCCCACTCAGTGGCTTCTTCAAGTTACGACGTGAGAGGTTTGCAGATGTCACACGAAGTGTTAGAGCCTCTAACAAGCTGCAAACCATTCATTCCCACCAATGGAGGAGTGTCAGGGCACTTGAGGGTGTCATGGATGAATTGGTAGTTGTCCCTGGTCACGGGGTCACTTAGACCCAGCTGGTCCAACTGTTTTATCGTGCCATGCCAGAGCCCTTGCGCGGGCACTTCTTTGAAAAGAGTAGGGAGTCTACCATGACCTATGATACCTTGAGTAGTGAAGTGGTAGCGTTCGAAGCGCATTCCATGTCAGTTTCCACTCTCTGGCACAAGGACCTTGATAAGGGAAATAAGTGGAATGGTCGTACCATCTCGGGTCAAGTTAACGGCAAGGATCACCTGATCCTTACACTAGATGAGGGTGGTATGGAAAAGGTCCCATATGATCAGTTAGAGTGGGGCCTAGAAGACGAAGATAGTGACGCTAGTCAAGGGAGGACTTATGCTACTGTCGCGGCTGGAGGGAGGCCGCAAGGAAGAGGGGGAGGCCGGGGCCAAGGGGGCCAGGCTTCCAGTGGCCTTGGAGGGGACAGGGCGATCCGGGGGTTGGTGGCAGAGGAGGCCGCTAAGCGGGAGGTAGGGGTCAAGGTCCCCCGCAATACCGCTCTAGTTTTAATCGGTCACCTTACAGGAGAGGTGGATGGTACCCTGGTCTGCCACAGGGCAGGCCTTGGGAGGATTTGGGCCTGGAACAAACAGTCTGGCAGAGGAGGATTGACCAGAATCAATGCATGTATTGCTGTGATCCTGGTCATATCATTAAATGCTACCCTAAGTATAGATAGGCCCGATTTGCTGCACAGGCAGCAAAAGGCAACCGCCGATAGGGATCGCAACTGCCCTTACCCCTAGACCATGTGGAGAAGAGTGCTCGTACCACATAGAAACCCCCACACCACATGCGTCTATGGCAGAGGTTGTTGGCCGGTGCCTAGGCAGTTGTCCAGGGACTGCTTATGTTAGAGTCTCTCTAGGCACTTCCCTCACAGGCTTCGCAGAGGAATTGAAGGAGAGGATGCCTGCCTGGGCCACGATGAAGAAGGACGCGAAAGCACAGCTAGTCTTAGTAGATGTAGAGATTTTTAGAGGCAGAGTAGGGGCCCTTATAGACAGTGGGGCCACCCGCAGCTATATCATTAGGAAAACGTTGTAGAAGTTGAGGTTAAACCTCAAAGTCCAAAAGTTAGAAGACCCTATAGTCAGTATCCCCGTAGAAAAATGCACCATGCGAATCGAGGATTACGTAAAGGCAGTCCAGACGCACTTTCGCCTAGAGAAGGACAGGAAGGTAGAGAAAGTTTTTCATTCCCCGACTCTTCTCGTAGAAGATAACCTTCCCTTCGATATGGTCCTAAGAATGGACTGGGGAGAGGCAATAGGGGCCACACTCCACTTGAGGGAGCACGAGTGTAGGCTCCGTTGTTCATCTGGCGAAATGGCTCGTCTGTTTTATGTGTCAGGAGTAGACAACTCTCTGGCACATTGCTGCCTCAGTGCTCCCGCATTTGCGCGCTTAGTAAAGAAGGAGCAATTGGAAAAACATGGTTTTTGTTACCTCTGTTAGGCCGGTCACTGAGCCTAAAGAAGAAAAACCAATTGATCCTGCTATTGCCAATCTGCTGGAGAAGTATACAGACTTAGTTCAGCCGCCTACATGCGTAGTGCAATGGCCAGTCCAGCACCGCATTGAGATAGAGTCTGGAAGTAGGACTCCTAAAGGAGCTATCTACAGGAGGTCCCCAAAAAGTTAGAGGAGTTGTGTGAGCAGTTAGACGAGCTCCTTGAGAAGGGTTGGATCAGGCCGAGTTCGTCTCCATTTGGAGCACCTGTTCTTTTTGTTCCCAAGAAGGAGGGAGAGTTCAGAATGTGTATAGACTATAGGGGTTTTAATGCTATTACAGTAAACAATGTAGAACCACTGCCTTGTATAGATGACCTGTTGGATCGGGTGCAGGGGTGCAAGTATTTCTCAAAGATAGATTTGAAGTACGTCTATCATCATATAGAGGTTCATCCTGATGATCAGTATAAGACAGCATTCCGGACTAGGTACGGGCACTATGAGTTTATAGTTATACCCTTTGGACTAACCAATGCGCCAACAACTTTCCAGCGTTGTATGAATGATTTGTTTAAGTCGTGGTTTGATAGATTTGTAGTTGTGTACCTAGATGACACCCTAGTGTTTAGTAAGACCCTCCAGGAGCATGATGGTCATCTGAGGCAGGGCTTGGAGAAGCTAAGGGAAGCTAACTTCAAGATCAACGCAAAGAAGTGTGAGCGGGCCAAGACACAAGTTCTGTACTTGAGCCACGTCTTAGATGGAGATAGCATAAAACCTGAGGATAGCAAGATAGCGGCGATTAGAGATTGACTGACGCCCCGCACGTTAACAGAATTGCGGTCGTTTCTCGGTCTAGCTAATTACTACAGAAAGTTTGTGAGGAACTTTTCGACAATCGTTGCGCCCCTTCGCAGATTGCTGAAGAAAGAAACAATCTGAAATTGGGACAAAGATTGTGCCTCGACCCTAAAGAAGTTGAAGCGGCTCTTGATAGAGTATCCAGTCCTCAAGGTAGTCGATCCATCACTGCCCTTTGTTGTCACCACTGACGCAAGTCAGTATAGAATATGTGTTGTGTTACAGCAAGATGATGGCAATGGATATGGACCCATAGAGTTCATGTGTGCTAGGATGCCCTCAGAGAAAGTAACAACATCTACCTACGTGAGGGAAGTCTACGCTCGAAGGCAAGCACTAGAGCGTTGGAAACATTACTTGTTTGGGAGGCACTTCAAAGTCTATTCAGACCACGAAACGCTGATGTGGTTAAACCACCACTACCTTCCCCAGTGTTGGGAAAATACGAGATGCTGGCCAGTACCCGAAGTTTTCGGGGGTCGGACAGAGGGTCGGCAATGTCCCAAAAGTCGTATTTTTCTTTTTGCCCGTGCACGAAAGGGAAAGGAAAAAAAAACGGGCCTTTGTATTGCAATGATGTCGTGCAGGGATGTCTAGGAGACCGTGCTCACAGTCTTGCATGCATCTTACAGCAAAGACGTTCATGTTCTCAAACTTGTTGTTTTCTTTTTTTCTTTTGTATTTGTTTGTTATGAGTACCCTGCCAACGAGGCAGGGCGGAATCCGTGATCTACTGTAGTATTGTTTCCTCAGATGAATGTACCCAACTATTTTCAAGGCCGAATCCATGTTTTCATTTTTTTTTTCTTGTTTTCATTTTCTAGACTCTGACAATCTGAATCCGTGATATGCTCGAGCTGTGTTCCCTCAGAGGATTGTAACCCTGATCACATTGGCACTTACGGGAATGTATCTTGCCATTTTCACGGCTGAATCCATGTTTCTGTCTTGTTTTTTTTTTCGAGTTTTTGAAATCTGACAACCTGGCCACGGGGCTGAGATGCCCTCACTGAGGGCACACTCACACTTACACTTCCGATAATGTATACAGTAGCAATCACGCCCAAAACTTTTTTTTTTTTTTTTTTTTTTTTTTCTTCCCGTGAGAGTACCATAAAGAAATGGAGTGGGACCCAGGCTCGGCAAAACTTGGAGTGCAGTGAAAATCAGGGTCGGAAAAAACAGGCTCGGAGGTACTGGTGGTTTAAAGACTCAGGCCAAGATGACACCTAAGCTCACTAATTGGACCGCAGAGATAGAACAATATGACTTTGAGCTTAAGCCAGTCAAAGGAAAGTACAATGTAGTTGTGGATGCTCTAAGTAGATGAGCCAACTACTTTGGAGCAATAGTTCACTATCTGGATATATGGAGAGACCTGCAACAAAAAGTTCCAGAAGCGTATGCACAGGACTCTATTTATAGTGACCTCCTCAAAAAAGTTAAGGAGGCCCCATAGTCTGAACCAGATTACCGCACTACTGAGGGGTTGCTATTCGAGAAGACCAACGTAGGGGACCGTCTATGCGTTCCTAACAGCGAAGACATCCGTAGCTTGATCTTAGGGGAATGCCACGACATTGAGGGACATTTCGGTTGGTAAAAGACACTAGCCAACCTGATGCGCACACATATGTGGCCTGACATGAAGGCCGACTGCATAGAATATGTCCGCAGTTGTAAAGCCTGTCAGAGAAATAAGTCGGCTACACACGCCCCTCTAGGTCTTCTTAGACCCTTGCCTATTCCTGACCAGCTAGGAGACTCAGTATCTATTGACTTTATGGACACTCATGTCAAGAGTAGGCACGACAATTTCCAAGTCATGGTTATAGTTGATAGATTTAGTAAATATGCAGTTTTTGTTCCTCTGCCTGCGGAGGAACGAACAAAGTTATTATTTCAAAAGTTCTTCGATCATTGGGTCAGTGAACATGATATACTGTTGTCGATAGTTAGTGACAGAGACACCAGATTCACCAGTCAGAACTGGCAGGAGCTGATGAAAGTTTATGGGTCGAAGTTGTTAATGTTATATGGCCGCCACCCTGAGACTAACAGCTAGACTGAACAGATAAACAAGATCTTGCAACAAGTTCTTAGGATGTACATTAGACCCGATCAGATCAACTGGGATAGTTTTTGTTCCCAAAGGTAGCCAGTGCCTACATAAACAACGTGCATCTAACTATGCGTCGCACTCCCAACGAACTGCACAAGTCCTTTAGACCTCGTAGACCGTTTGAAGGATTGAACCGGGACCAGATTCAAAGGTTACCGTTCGGTACACGAAAATTCGCGATACAACACGAAAAAGAGATAGCTACCATTGTAGACAACGTCAGGAAAGCCCAGCATAGAATGATAGAGCAAGCTAATAAGCATCATCACCCCTCGCAGTTTCAAGTAGGCGACTTAGTCTAGGTAAAGTCAAAAGAATTTGCTCATGAGGAGAACATCTCACAGAAGTGGTTACCTGCATATAGAGGACCGTGGCTAGTCCTAGAAGTCAAGGGCGGAGAAGATGGACCATCCTGTACTATTGAGATTCCAACACACCTCCACACCTACCCAATGTTCCATGCGTCGAAGTTATTGCCTTGCATCACAAGTCAACAGTTCCCATCACGCAAATCTATGATTCCTCCAGATATGGATGGGAGATACGACATTGACGGGATAGTAGGTGAGGACGTTTTTAGAACAGGAGAAAGAGGTCGTCCACAAAAACAATACAAAGTTAGATTTGCGTTTCAAGAGCCCGAAGACGACCGCTGGTTTATACGAACAGAACTTCTGGAGACAACTCCTGATGTAGTCCGAGCCTACGAAAGAGATAAGAAGGGTAAAGGTCTTGCCTTAGACTGAAATATTCTCAGAGGACCTCGAATTTAGGCCGGCGGGAGTGAAACGGTTTTCACCTTTTTTGCAGTCACAGATGTCGGGTCAGAGTTCAATCCCCGGACCTTACCCTACCCGTGTACAGTATCGAGTCGACCTTGTGAGTGTTTGAACACCTATGTTTTAACAACTGTTGTTGTCTGCCGTAGGTCTTTGTAGTTGTAGGGGTTCGATCTATAGGTCTATCGAGTAGTAGTCACAGCCCTGCAAAGGTCGTAACTGTAGGAATTCTAAAAGGTCAAGGTCGTAGCTGCTACAGTCCTGAAGGGTCAAGGTCGTAGCTGCTACAGGACTCGAAAGGCCAAGTCCACGGACTTCCGGAAGGTTCGGAAGTGGCCTTTTGAAGTTGCCTCACGTTTAGTCAGAGGCAAGTGGGCAAGTGGAGATCCCAACTGCATTACGTCTGCAGTGCGACTGCATGAAGTTGGCACTGCAAACCCATGCAGTTAGTGGTACTGGTCCAGTCAGTCCCAATCCAGTCAAGCAAGTACCATGAGGGACTATGCGCACCATGGGCCCGGTGGAAAGGGGCAGACCAACGAGTTACAGAAGTATAAATCAAGAGGCAGCGCCCATTGATTCATTCATTCATTCGCTGTATAAGCCATTCGGAAGCACTGCTACAGCGTCTTGTACGAGGTGGTCTTCACGTCACTCGAGGTCGAAGTGGGCAAAGAAGTTAGTGGTTAGCGATAGTGTTAGCAAGCGGCCATAGCCGCGATAGTTAGTAGTGGTGTTAGTGTGTGTGAGTACGTGATACAGTATGTGTGCGCATGGAGTATTCAGGGTGATCCCCAGTTGAGTGTGTGCGAACAGAGGTGTTGGACACAGTGACGAGAGTTAGGATGTACAGGCGTTGGTGCACCATAGCCTATTGAAATGAGTTTTCATCTGAACTGTGTTTCTGGTTTCCATATCTCTGAACTTTGAGTGAGCGCTTGGCGCTAGTGTGAATCGCCATTTGTTTGCATGTGTGTGATGTAAAGAAGAAAGCGAGTCTGATTGCACCATGCACGCAGAGAGATAGAGAGAGGCTACTTTCATCGATAGTTTCAGCAAGTCTCCAACCCCGCGGCTGAATCTTCTGGTACAACATTGAAATATACACTACTATGTGTGTGTGTGTGTGTGTCAGAGAGAGAGAGAGAGAGAGAGAGAGAGAGAGAGAGAGAGAGAGAGAGAGAGAGGGTACTTCCATTTTCATTTATTAGCTCAAAGAGAAGCTTTCACTGGTGCTCCTTTCTTTAATGGTACTGTAATACCTATTTTTATTTGTTTACTACTTGTTTTAGTTTATACACATTACAGAAGTGCACAACAAGCGCACAACAATCAAAGTGTGTTTTTGTGTGTTTTATTTATATCACTTAGTAGGAAAGGAAGTGATCGAGCAATCACAACCAGGAGGTGGGCTTGGAAGCAGCCATCCTTTGAAGAAAGCGTAATAGCTCACTGGTCTAGCTTCATCGCGCCGAAAATGGATCGGGGCTCAAGTGGTTCACCGAAGCGACGAGAACAAACAAAATCAATGTTGCAAACACCTCTTTAGGCACACAGCAAGACATGCTGGACACGAAGTGCTATTGTCACGCCACCATACAAACATGGTATACAAAATCATTCCTAAACCTAAACTAAGGCACAACGTACCTCCTGTATAAGTATGCATGTACATAACACCACCAATGGTACTTGCCAAAGCTCCCAATAAACCAAAAAGCGGCCATGGACTTGGATCAACTAAATGATAAGGATGCTTTTGATAACTCATACTCATTGCTTCGCTCCGATAGGATGAGCAAAATCTAACGAATCTATGGCCTAGAACATGAAAATATACAATGTGTGTGTGTGTGTGTGTGTGTGTGTGTGTGTGTGTGTGTGTGTGAGAGAGAGAGAGAGAGAGAGAGAGAGAGG
>BFEA01000359.1:1229772-1246793 GCA_003427395.1 Chara braunii | reverse complement strand
GTCGGTTTGGGAGCTGGTCGTCCGAGCCCGTTCGTCTCCCGATCCTTGGCACGCAGCGTACTTCCGCCGGTATATCGCTCGCCCCCCCCTTTGTATTTTTTTTTTGTTTTTTTTTCCCGCCGTCCGTACCTGCCCCGCGTTCCCGCCTCTGTGCGTGCCATCGGCTCCCCTCTCCTCCGCTCTCGGGTTGCTCGACAGTTATCCAGGGGCATGCGCGCGTTCTCTACTAACTGCTGTATCCAGGTGGTTGCCAAGAAGGCCAACGAGCTCGCGCCTTCTTCCTTTGACAGTTACCAAGCCTTGCCGGGTCGCGTTCACCTCCCCCCCTTTTCATGATGCTTACTCACTGTTGATCACTTCTCCCTTCGTTCCGCCAATCCTCCGCCACCCTTCTTCTCCTGCAGGATTCAGCCACTCAGCCAGCCCCGCGCTGCCTAGCCTTCCAAATGCGATTAGAGCTCGTCTCATTTAAGTTCGTCACACGAGCGGGCCCCGATTTTATTTATTTATTTATTTATTTATTTATTTATTTCCCATCCCGTCCGTTCGTATCCACCTTGGTCATTCATTCCGGATCTTGGAGAGCGCCAGCCTCGTTCCCTTTCTTCTTAAAACAATTATCAAGAACCTCTTTCGGTGGTTTCTCCCTAGCCACCTGGATTTCCCCCCCCTTCGGGCTTCGCCTGAAACACCTGTCTTGCGTAGCTCCGCTCTCCTGGCCCACGGTCGCGCCGCCCTATCACCCGGCCCAGGTTCGGCTTCCTGTTGCCGAGCCACCCCATCCCGTACCTTAAGCAAGGAGAAGGGGGTTAGGGTTTAAGTCAAAATCCCCCCCCCATATCGCAGGAGATCCGGTTTCCAACGCCACACCGAAACCCAAGCTCCCAGTTTTTCCTCCGATCACAGCAGGATCTTGCAAAGAGCCCCAAATTGACCGTGCCGTCTCCGATTCCCATTGTACTTCACCTTGAGCACGCCAGTCCGATAGTCCCCTCACCTCGACCAGCGAGGTTCTCACTCTGCAGCAATCGTGCACCTTGGCCTGATCACGTCCCCTCCTCCGTCTCTTGTTACTCAAGCCCTCCCCCTTGTAATGCAGGCGTCTCTCACCCTTAGCCCCGATCGCCCCCTTTGTGAATCCTGATTTCTCGCCCGCGTTCGGTCCCGCCTGCGACCTCCTTCGGACTCTTCCTTCGCCTGTCGAAGGATTAGTACAGTGAACCAAAAACTTCAAATTACGTCCAATCCCCACAGCCACAGGCAATCAAATCTCAAAACCATGCAAAAAATTAAGAAAACATACCCGATTTTTTTTATTTTTTTTTGCAGAAAAACCGCACGCGGCGGGTAGACAGCCACCCGACAACCAGCCCACACCCCAATTCTCGCCGTCCCCGGCGAGCCCCTCCGTACCCGTCTTGCCCCATACCCAATGGTCCCCCTTTTTTTTCTGACACCCCCGCTTTGCATATTTTCTTACCTTTGCTTCGCACTACAACCTCTTCACAAAAACGTATCACCTAATTATGGTACAACCCCGTTATTCCCCTTTCTTTGAAACTACGATACATATTCCCTCTAAATATGGTACAACCTCCCCTTTTGTATCCCTTGTTTCCCTTTGACTTTTTGGTTTCCAAACCGCATCGACTCACCACGGCACCGCCCCCCTTAGTCTCTTACCTGCGGAACTATGATACATTTTTCCTTTAAATGTGATACAGGACCTTCTTCCGGGATCGCTACACAAGTTTTCTCTAACTATGGTTTAGTATGTTTTCTCTATTAAGGCTCCTCACCCTTTTGGGGATTACGATACACGTTCTCTCTAACTATGGTACATCACCCCCCTTTTCCAAGCGATTCTATATCTATCTCCGTCTCCTCATCTTTTTCTCGTGCCTTTCTCTCTTTCGTTTTCACTCCTTGCTCTCACGCTTGGTTCTCAAGGTTTTCCTTGAGGCGCTCCTTCTCTCGTTCAACCTGAGTTTCCTTAATCGGTTGGTATCTTCGTCCTCCTCCCTTGGTCGTTTCTTCTTTCTAGGGGTCTTAGGCAGGGGAGGTTTCCGAACCCTATACCACCTCCTAGGCGGTCGCGAAGAGGCTTTCTGCTTCGAAGTCTCCCCTTCCTCGCGGGTAACGGTCACTTCTGCGTCGGCCGCTTCCTTGCCCTTCCTTTTTGGTTTTTCTCTAAGGCTCTTCCTGCATCGAAAAAGTTTGAGGCGGGCCCCTGCGATAGGGTCTCGTAACCTAGTCCCGTCCAATTCAGCAAGGAGGTACGCCCCTTCGTCTAATCTCTTTAAGACTCGGTATGGTCCCATCCATCTGTTGGCTAGCTTCCTGCTCCGAGTTTTTTCTAGCGACGAGTCGTACATCAGAACGAGGTCACTAGGCCCTACTGGCTTTTGCCGGACCTGCAGGTTTTTGTCCCACCTTTCTTTCCCCTTCACTCTCTCCCTCTCGGTGTTCTCCCCTGCCTCGGCAAGTCCTGCGTCAAGGTTTTCGGATATTTGTCGTATCCTAGCCTCCAATCGTTCATTCCTCGTCATGTAGGTCTTCCATGAGACACTCCTCCAAGTGTCGACATGAAATTCAATGGGCAAAGAGCAGTGCCTACCAAACCAAAGCGTATAAGGCGGATACCCTGTGCTTGATTTGATTGTGATATTGTCGGCCCAAACTGCATAGCGCAAGTATTTCGGCCATTGCTCCGCGCGACCCTTGCACCACTTGGCTATGGCATCCATAAGCATTTGGTGACCTCTCTCGACCGGGGCGTTGCTTCGGGGGTGATAGGCAGTTGTATAGGCTGCCTTTATCCCTTTCTTCTTTAATATCACCTTGACCTTTTGGCTTGAGAACTCGGATCCTGTGTCCATGACTATCTTTCCAACACACCCGTATCTCGCGATGTATTCCAGGAGAAAGCCACTCACCTCCTTGGCCATCTTCTTCTTAATGGCCTTAGCTTCCACAAACCCTTCGAGGTCGTCGCGGGCGTTAATGATGTACCGAAGACCTCCGACCCCTTTCGGCATGGTAACTAGGTCAACGTGGACCTTCTCGCCCGGCACGGTGGGGAGCGATGGGACCAGGGGTTCCTTGTAGCGAACTGTCGCCCTCTTTTGGCAGACCTCACAGGCTGAACAATACTTCTCTACTTCTCCGTACTGCCCATCCCACCAATAGAGTCTACGGACCTTACCAAAGGTCCCTTTTACCCCCCTATGCCCTCCGACGACTCCGTTGTTCCGCTCTTTTATGACTGCCTTCCTTTCCTCCGGATCGCAACGCACGCTCATGGGAATTGCAAACTTGGTAGGCCTCTTAAAGAGGTGCCCCCCCCGTAGGCAATACCCGAGCGCTTCCCTCTTAATCACCTCGGTGCCTTTCCCCATGCCTGCTAAGTATAGCCCTATGTCGCGGTACTTTCCGTCGTAGAGGTTAGCGAGGAACGTCTCAGGGCTCCTGTCTTCCTCCCGGATGGTCACCCCCACTTGTGCCTTATTAGCAGCCACTTGGATCACCTTCTCCTTGGACATTGCTGCCCTTGCTGCCTCCAACCTCGGATAATCCTCCTTTCGGATCGGGAGTTGGGATACTCTGTCGGCGACCTGATTTTTGGCCCCGAAGATCCTCTCGACCCGATAATCATAGAGTCTAATATGGATCATCCATCTAGCGATAGTTGGGTCGGTTAGCGATAAGTCCTTTTGAAGGACAGCCGCTACCATGGTCGGGTCCACTCTCAGGCGGAAACGTGTCCCATAGATGTAGTGGCGGAAGGTTTTTAGGCAGTGCAACACCCCCAACACTTCTTTCTTGAATTGGCTATAGTTCCTCTCGGAGGGGTTTAAGGCCCGACTCTCGAATTGAAGTGGCCTCTCTTTCCCGTTTTGATCTCTTTGCGACAGAAGCCCACCTACGGAGCACGACCCAGCGTCTGTAGCAACTATAAATGGGCGGTTCTCCTCGTCCTCGAAGAACGGAACGCCCAGGACTTGTCCTCCTTCACGGAATTCTTCTTTAAGGGTTTTCATGGCCGCAGTCTGTTCTTCTCCCCAAGTCCACCCTTCTGTTTTTCTAAGTAGTCGTCTAAGTGGCTCCGCCTTTTCGCTGTAGGCTTTTATAAAGATCCTCCAGTAGCCCACCGCCCCTACAAACTGCCTAACCTCCGTTATCGACTTTAGTGGCGACGGCCAGGTCATCAATTTTTCCAACTTCGCGGGATCGGGTCTCTGCCCATCCTTATCACAGATGAAGCCCAATATCTTTATTGACGATACTCCCTAGCGGCTCTTTATCCCACTCACAGTAAGGTTTGCGTCGTCTAATTTCACAGGGACCTCCTTGACATCCTTCAAGTGGTCCACTACGAACTTCCTCACCCCGGGGAAGACCTCCATCTCATCCCGGTTGACCGGCCCCTTTATCGGAAAGTCATCAAGGAAGACCTCCACCTTTTCCGGTATGAATTCTTTGAGGGCTACGATCATGGCTCTTTGGAATACTACTACGCCGTTCGTTCACCCCATCGATACCACCATCATTTGGACCAGCCCTAGAGACGTGTGCATAGCGGTCATGTGTCTATCTCGGTAGTCCAAGGGGATCTCATCATAACCCGAGAAGAGATCGCAGATCGAGTAGATCGAACGACCTGTCGACCCTTTCGCAAGTAGATCCGCCTCATGTATGGATCCCACGTCCCTTATAGTGACCGCGTTGGTCCTTTGAAGGTTCTGAATCCACCTCAATTTGTTGCTACTTCCTTTTCTCATAAAGAACCATTTGTTGGCGTAGACACTTTCACAAGGTTCTGCGACGAACGTCCTTATCTTTTCTTTGATGAAGGCCACTATCTCCTCCTTCTCCTTTTGAGCATACTTCCACTGGGGTCCATCTTTCCAAGGTACGTGAGGGATCGTATGGATCCGGGCGGGCTTAGCGTACCTCGGGTCGATTCTCCCTCTCTCCGAGTCATCGAAGGCTATGGCCTTATCGCAGCCCCTTAAGGTCATCGCCATGTACTCCTTCTGTTCGTCCGTGAGGTTCCCATCCCCTATATCCATTTTTGCCAACCTATCGGTCGTAATTCTCTGTCCCTCGGTCTCCTTCTATTTTCGGATGATATCGACGATTTCCTCCTCCGATATCGAAGTTTCCCCGTTCTATCCCGGCTGACCGCAACGGGTTTCACTTTCTCCGTCACGGTTTTATGCTTCTTGACTCCACTGGTTAGGGGGATTCCTCCAAAAAATACAGCCTTACGTATCCACCGAACTCCTCTTCCTCGTCCTCTTTCTCGTATCCTACCCCATTGATCACAAACCGGCCCCCGACATCCTCGACATTTATCCGGTCCCCCGAGGGTTCCTTATCAACAAAGGGTGGTTCTTCTAGACGGACTTAGCACACCCTTGATTGGGCTTCCTTCCGCCTTGGAATACTGGTCCGGTTTCGTTCATCTTGAGCGTCCACAGTTTTTAGGACCACTCGGATCCCATCCGGAGTCTGGATCGAGAGAGTCTGACTCCCGTCCGGAAGGTCAACCGTTACCGAGAATATCGGGACCGTGGCTTCGACTCCGGCGACCTCAATCATGGGGTTATGACACACCCCCTCTGCTGGCTGCAGCTTGTTATCCGCAACTACCATCGACATGGACAACCCTCTATCTACTTCCGAACCTAGCTCCTTGGCAACAGAGTCTCTACACACCGTGGATTCGGACCCGTTATCCACCAGAGCCCTTATCTTCTTTCCACTCACCACTGCTTGGAGTTGGCCGCTCCCTAATACATAAAACCTTTTTACCTTCTCTCCCGAGAAAAAATTCGCCGGCAGTTCCTCCATAGTGATCCGGGAGGACTGCACTTCTTCTTTGGCTGGTCCATCCCCAGGAACCGTGGGCCCCCCAGCGAGCGGGATTCTCACTTTCCTTGTGATGCTTAGGAGCTCATCTCTAGCGCTCTTGCTGGCCGCTTAGTACTCCAGAAGGGTGCATTGCATAGGCTGCATTAGGGTCCTCCGTAGGGGAGCTACCGTGTCTATTTCGTCCAAGGTGCATTTCATCTCGAACTTTTTCGCCCCCTTTTTCCTAAGCGACTTAGGTGAAGCGGGTTTTTCCCCCTTCCTCTCTTCCGTGCCTTTGGCGTCGACCATCGGTTGGTCGTCGTCGCCGCTCCTTCTTCCTCCACCCTCCGTTGCGCTATCCTTGCCTTTAGAAGGTCCGGCCCCAACTTGGGTCCTTACCCTCAGGCAAGGCCCTTCTTCTTCGGGCTGGGTCTCAACGAACTTGATGCTCGACACTTGGGGCTCCCTTATGAACACTCCTCCCGACGCTTCCGTCATTTGGACGCGGGATGAGTTGGAGGTGCTCCTAACCTCGAGCTTCTTCCCCAATCTTGCCTCCTCGAGGGCTATCCTCTTGTCCACATTCACCTTCATTGAGGGATAGAAGGAGATTGCTTCCCCATCGTCCCCCCAAACTATACACTTATTCTCATTTAATTTTAAGACCCCCAGCCTTAGGGCTTCCGTAAGGTAAGGGCACTCTCGTTTGATGTGACCCTCCTCATTGCACTAGACACACCCACTTCGAGGCGCCGGGTTGTTAGGGCGAGGAGCGACTTGAGGGGGCGCTCCCGTTGCCGCGGGAAGCCCGGGAGGCAGTGGCGTTCTAGCCTGACTTACCTCTGGTCGAGCCCCCATGGCCCTAGGTTGGAGAGGGTCTCCCCATCTTCCATCCCTTGGGTCCTTCCATCGGGAGTTTCCCCATTCTGAGGCCCTATTTCCTCTGGTCTCTCGGTCGTTCCTCCAGCTCTCTTAGTTGCTGGGTTCGTTTCGCCAACCCGGGGGTCCTCCTCCCCAGCGCTGACCAGGAGGTCCAAGAGGCTGTATCGTCGCCTCTTTGGGTGCGCATACTCCGGAGTGCCATGTCCAGATTCTCCTTCATGTATTCCCGTACGTCCAATCCTCCTCCCGTAAAGACTACCTCGGCGACTCTTTCGAAATTCACGGAGTCCCTAGGGGCCTTTTCGAGGACCTCCTTCCTCTTCTCCTCAGGCAGGTGCAACATGAACATTACGCACCGGTCCACTTTCGAAAGCATCCCTCGATCCACCAAAGTCTGCGATAAACGCTTGAATCTACGAGTAAAGGCCACCAGGCTTTCTTGTTCTCCTCTCGCAACCCGATGCTACCCTTCTATCGTGGGGATCATGGCGTCACACGCAAAGATCCTAAATAGGCTATTCTTGAAGGTCTTCCACCTTCCATCAGACAGGCATACGGCCTAATGGCCTGCCTGGTCCAGCTCCGGGTCCCAATGTTGTATGAAGTGGTTAATCCACTCTTTTTCGGAGAACTTCTTCCGGTAGGCGTAACTCTCCCACTTCTTTACGAACCCGATCACGTCCCTTCCGTTGAAGTAGAGCGACTCCGATCCCAGGTTCACATTGTAGTAGGGAACTCGTCGGTCGTCATAACGACGGAAATAAGGGCCTTCAGTTGGCCCATCTATCATCGGATCGTAGGGTTTGTACCAGGAAGGGTCTGAATCCTCCATCCGAGGCCGAACTCTCGGAGGTCCCCATGGTTCCTCCTCACGGCGACCTCTATAACCCGAGTCTTCGCGCTCCCAGTGCATGGACTCCGGGCCCCGAGCCCCTTTCCAGATGTCTCCCATATTCCTTCCTACCGCCTCTTCTTGCATCCATGCGGGACCAGTTTCCATGTCGGCCCATCTTCTCGTTACTCCCCCAATTTCGATTGGTCGTGCTTCCCCAAGTTCCCTCCTTCTTAGGCCACCTTCCTCGCTTCTCCTTGGGGCCCATCATCCAGCCCTGACACGGGGGCACTCCTGCCCTTCGTCGACTCTTCCTTCCGTGTCCACGTGGTCCGCCCATCGGGTTTCGACTGGGAAGCCCCTCGTGGCTTCAGCCACCTTTTCTCTCACATGCACACGCGGTTCCATTTCTCGGTGCAAACGCTCGTCTGAGTTTGCACGCGGTTCCGTTGCTTTTTCCCCGAGGGGTTCTTCCAGGTTCCTTAAGGCCCTACCCATAGTTTCTACCCCTTCGGTCACTCCTTCGGCTGACTTGCTCAATCTCGCCCCCAATTCGGTATCCTCCTCGGTTCGCCCTATAGCAGCGGTCTTAGGTGATCGGGTGACCCCGTGCTCAACCACACTTTCCATGCACCTGTTCTTAGTCGCACTCTCCACCAGAGTCACTTCCTCGGCCTTCTGTCCCGCCACTCTCCTCCGAGCCTCTTTCTCCTTCACTCGATCCTTGTGCCTCACTATCTCCTTCGGACTCTTCACTAGTCACAGTCCACCAAGAGTCTCGCACTTTTTTCTCTTCGTAAGCTGCTAGTGCGAGGTTGGCAATTTCCAGATCCGAGACACCCCTAATCCCTCCCTGCGAGCACCCCCTAATCAGGCCTCTATCTACCTCTCCGGCCTGTCTCGAGAACAGGGGCTTAATGAAATCGTCGACCAGAACCCACCACTCAAAATCGGTAAGCTCTAGGGACTCCTAACACAAGGTGAACAACTCGTGCCCCTTTTCTTCCCCCAGGGGGAATTTATCAATTATCGGTCCTCTAATTTTGACTTTCCTCACCGCTGCGTCGTTGGGGTAGAGCAAACAGTAGACCCAAGCAGGAACTTCCCAGGTTCGGCCGTGGGCCGCCCGCGGGATTTCTAACCACCCTCGGTACTCAACCCTCTTTATTTCACGCCTTCCCGCTACTCCTCCTCTCAACCTTCTAAGTCGGTCCTGGGTTCATTTCGCGATACCCAATGGGTCCTTTCCTTCCGCTAACTCGGTGACAAAGAACTGTCTATCATCGTGAGACAAGAAGATCTCTGCCCTTCGTGTGTGGTTGCCCTCTCTTGAAACTATCGAAAAATGAACTAGCGTTTCCTGCCCATAGATTTTGAAGAACTCCGTAATAATCTCCCCTTCTTCCTCAACCTTGGGGAGGGTCACTCCATACCTAGATCCTGAAAGCCCTTTCCAAGGTCCCGACAGGGTTCCCCCTGTCGTATCTAATCACTGGCCGGCTCACCTTACCCGAGCTAATCTCTCTGCCGCCTCGACTAGTGAATCTTCACACCTCTCTCGAGAGCCCTCGCCTTGATCAAGTATCGTCCGACGCAAGGTTTGCTCGTACTCCCCCGTCCTGTCCCAGAAACGCGCCTCAACTAGGTGCACCCTGGTTTCGAGTGGGTTTCCAAGCCACTTAGAGTCCTCCTCAAACCTCCTCTCGACCTCCGACAAAGGTTCCCTCCATGTTCTAGAGAACCGTTCTCCTCTCGCCTCCCTAATAAAGATTGAAAATCTAGCTAAGGTGGTCCAGGACCTCCTTTTCCACATGGCCAGTCGCCGGACTTCGACGAGGAAACTCTTCTCGGCTCGAGCCACTCGCTCTTCTCCAAGGCCTGGCCCAAGATCCGCTCCTCCTTCTACCTCGACCTTGGGGTCGTCGTCCCTTGTCTCTAATTCCCAAATTATCGAGTTTGAGGTGTAGGTAGCTCTCATGCCTCTCCTCCCTCGGAGAGTAGTTCCTCTTTTAAATCATCAAGTATCTTTATCGTGACCGTTTCTAATAACTTGATCTTTCACAAGGACCCTAGCCTCGCCCTCCTTTCCTCTTCCCAGCAAAAGGTCAAGATTCTATATAACTCCGCCCTAACCCTCTCTAGACCCACCAGTTCACTGGTGTCGGGCTCACTCATGCCTCAAGTTCCTTCGTCGGCAGGCTATAACTATCCGTATGAGATCCGAGGGGTCTAACCCGCCTCACAGATCTTTCCCAAGTACCTCCAAGTGATGGTCGACACCTTCACGTGTTGGCCCCAGCCCTCAAAGGCGTAGCCCAAGCCCTCTAGCGACGACCAATTGTCCTCGTATGGACTTTGAAGGCACCACGTTAATAGGGAATGCAGGTCCGACCTTATGAACCGAAATTGGTTCTGGATCGAGATCCTACGTTCCACCGCCTTCCTGGCCGGTTCCGAGGGATAAACTCGCTCAAGGATGAAACGAGGGACTCCGACGGGGGTACTGTCGAAAAACAGAGGTACTTCTTCCCAACCCGCGTAGGTTACTCGGTAGATTCTAGGGTACTCCTCTCGAGGACTTGCCTCTTCCACAAGCCTCTCTAGACGGTCTTGAGTTGCCTGTGCGTCTATTAGCGGGTCCTCCCCTACTTCAAGTTGGGGACTACCTCCAGAAAACCCTCCTTAGAAAGGAACACTGTGGCCTCTCCGATCACCAACCCGTCCCCGTTGCTCACTGTCAACCGGACGAATGCTTTCCCTCGGTGGATCTCGGCTACTTCCCTTCGAATGACCCTCGTCGGATTCCTTTGACTTTCCTTGGGCAACGAGAAGTGGACAACCTCTCCTTCCCCACTCACAGGCTCTATCAAGGCCCAAAGAGTTCTGGGGATTCCCCTTATCATCGAGCTTCGTACCCCCGTCGGTTAGCCACCTGCACTTCCCCAAAGAAGCGGGCGTACGGGACGTCAGCGACGTGAGCTCGGATCCTCTCGAATATAGGGGGTTGTTCTCCCCTAGGGGGAACCCCGGCGTCCACACACCGTGTGTAGAGCCAGAACAGCCCTCTCGTCCACACTCTGGACTCCTGAGGGGCTCCGAGTACCGCCACTACTTTTTCTTTCGGGTCTCTTAAGAATGAGCGTGTCAGAAATTGGGGCAGGTCCGCGTGGAGCACTTTGGACGCGCGAGGGACCTCGCCTGGTTCGGCGAAGGACACCTGTGTCCATGACTCGAAGGTCCCCTCCTCGTAATCACCCAGTACCAGATTGTTCGCTACCAGCCTCGTGGACTCACGATACTCCGTGTGGGTCTCTCGCCCAGTCACTAAACCCCTCCAAATCTCGGTCCACTTGTCTTCGTTGAGGAAAATTGTAGCCCGAATCTCTAGGAACCGACCGAGGTGAGTTGGACCTCCTCCTTGCACCCCTTCTTTCCAGGTAAGTCTGCAATCTCGAACCCACACGTAGGCGCCTTCCCTGATGACCCCTCCTTTCTCAACACTCATCCAGTAGGGTGTCACTCGAGGGTCCCCTTGCATCAAGACTTTCCCCGCGTCACCGACTTCTATCGCCTCTACCACTCCGTTTTCGTTGAGCACAAATCTCACCATCGACAGGTGCCGTTTTGAAAACCCACTTGCGGTATCTCTCTGGTGAGAGGGTAAAGGGTTTTTCCAGGGACCCTAATCTCCTAAGAATACCCCAGACTTTCCCTCGCAGAGGGATTCCCTGATCAATACAATGCGTGTACAATGTCCACAGGGCTTCAAATGGTAATCCTAAGCTCCTTCCTCTCTCTAGGAGTTTCACCACTCTTCCCTCGTTCTCACTTGAGAACACAAAGTCCGGGACCCACACGGTCACGGGGGAACTCGCCCTTGGGAGTTTGCCTGCCCTAGCGAACCTCTCCACCTCTACTGCCACAAACCCAAACTCCTTCCGGACCCTATTTATCCACCTCCTTCCGACTTCTCTAGCCTCTCCGATCAATAAGTCCAGCCTACCCCCTTGGCCCAAGACCAGGGGTACTATAACCTTCGACGAAGCCCCCGGCTTGACGAAGATTATCGAGGTGACTTTGAGATGCACCTTAGCCGTTCTCCCTTCCGCCTCTTCCGACTCTATCCACACGAAATTCCCTCCGGCCGTAATCTCCCCTCCTTCTAACCTTCTCTAGTCGGGGATTCCCCCGTTGCTCAGAACCAATCTACACACCCTTCGCTCGTCTAGAGGGGACTCCACAAACCTACCCACGCTTCTATCAAATAGAACCATTCATTCTAACCTACCTTTTGGCGGACTCCAAACACCCTTTGCGACTCCAGAGAGATCCTCTCCCAAATCCGATTTGCCCTAACTCCGTACGGTACCGGGTTGTCCACACAATAGAAATAGAACCAATGGAGCGAACGAAAGGACAGGCCCGTCCTTCTCTCCCGCCTTATAGACCTCATGACTTTTTCGTACGCGGTCCCCTCTCCACACACCCTCCTGAAGACGTAAGAAGGAAATATAGCCTGGACGCAACCCACGGCACGGGGGTATTCCTCGTCCCGAGTGCAAGTCACTCGCAAGCGAAACGGCAGGCTATGTTGAAGGGGCACCTCCTCGAAGATCCGCCTCAGGATAGGCCCTGCGCGTAACTCCCAGTGGTTCGCCCGATACCACCCTAGTGCCCAGTGGGTGACGTACTCAATCCACGCTTCCCGACTTAGATAGATCGTGCCCTCGGCATGAACTGCCGCCCGCCGGGCCTTTCCCCCGTTCCTAGGTCTATTACTGGTCCACTGATCTCCCTCCCAAATGCCTACGACGAACCGCGCCCAAAGAAAAACTCCCTTCTCAAGTTCCACCCCTTTCTCACGCCCCGCTAGGTACCTCTCCGTACGATGATCCAACGGGACACTGAAACATTCTCGTTCCTTGAGAAGGTCAACCTTCTCGATTTTTCCTCTGCCGTCTTCTCCTGCTTCTACAATCCTAACCATGCCCCTCCTGGCTTTGCACTACCTTCTTAATGATCCCCACCAATACCTTTCACCCGTCTGACCCGTCGAGATAGGTCTCCCGTATGATCGGGGCGGGTTGCTCTCCTCGTCGGAAGGTACGGTAACCTAGTGTATAAAAATACCGGGTCTCGTAGGCCCCCAGAAGTTCCTTCTCTAGTTGCGCGAGGCCAACAGCCTCCTCCCAACTACTAAGAAAGCCTTTTTCTTGATCCATCCTACATAGAGGGCGATGTTCCAATCACCGGTCCACAAGAAGAACTTGTAACACCACACGTCTACTCCCCCACAATCACCCACGCTAATGCCTGTCGGCGCAAATTCTAAAACCCCTAGGCTCATAGATTCTCCACTATCTCCTCTACGATTGCCACCAACACTCTCCACCCGTCCGACCCATCCAGATATGCCTCCGGTATTACCAGGGCGGGTTGTTCCCCTCGTCGAAAAGTTCGGCACCCTAGCGTATAGAAATATCTGATCTCGTAGCCCCCTAAAAGCTCCCTCTCTAGCCGAGTATGGCCAACCGCTTCTTCCCAACTATTTAGGAAGGCTTCCCCTTGGTCAATCCCTTCTTCTACGTAAAGTGCTATATCGAAATCCCCGGTCCACAGGTAAAAGTTGTAGCACCATACCTCTACACCCCCATGGCTTCCCACGCTAATGCTTGTCGGCTCAAACTCCAAAAGCCCTGAACTCATAGGCGACTCAGTATCTCCTCGTCCGTCCCCACCGTAACTACTCATGCTAATCCCTTCCGGGACCGCTTCCAAGCTCATTCACCCTAATCAAGGAAAGATATTTTTGTCACCTTTACTATTTGGCCACTCGAGAGACCACCCCTACCCTGCAAGAAGAAGGTGCCTGTGAGCCCAGCAGGATCAAATGGACCAGAGAAGGAACGCTGTCTCACTCGGCTACCTTTATGTCCTCCCCCGCTGAGAGGTCCTCCCACTTCCAAGTATAAGGACTAGCCGCGAACACAGGCTATCCCCAAAGAAGGGTGGCAACCCCTCCTCCGGAGTCGGACCGTAGTCGCACACCCGTGCCCTGTGTCCCCCATCGAACCCACCCCTAGTCCTAAGTTACCCTATCTTGAACCACGCCCCTACTCGGCCCACCTCGAGCGTGGAATTACCCGGGTCCCAGGACTTTATCCGCCTATCGATCAGAGATCACTAGCCTGCCTACTCCCTCCCATTCTCCTTCTCGCATCGCGAACCCTTCTCACTTCGTTCCCTTTTTCCCTTTTCGCCACTGGCTGACTCTTTTCTCTCTTGGAATCAAAGAATCCAATCGGGGTATTCAAAGGAAAAAGGAGTGGGGAAGCAGAGTTTTAGGAAGAGTTTCTCAGGTTAAGCAGTCATATATATACGTACCTTGTGGTCCTTGAATCCTTCAAAATTCGTTTTCGTAGTCCCAATAATCCCCTAGGTCCGAGTCCGAGAAATCGGCAAGGCACCGGTCCACCCGAGACCCGTCCCCCGATCCCTCGTCCAAGGCGCCCCACGTATCTCTCGCCTCTTCTTCCCGAGGTAGCTCCCTACCCCCCTCGTTCACAATGGCGGTTGAGGTCTCCCCGCCCCCTTGTCCCGGAACCCAAAGCACCACTCTCCGCACCCCCAAATCCCGAACGACCCCCCCTTGAGAACTCCGCTCCCTTTCGGGAGGCGCATCTCGAGCGGGCCTTGTCCACAACCCGCGAGGGTCGAGAGCCGAAAACTCAAACCCCTCCCGCGAAACCCTTTCCGGCGCGGAAGATATACCCTGTGCGGGTGCCGTCCACATCCAGTGTGGGTCGAGGATATTTGGCGACCCCCTAGGATCCCAAATTGACAACGCTCCCGGACCCTCTTGAGTACCCATTTTCTCTCTCCCCCTTGCGTCCACTCTCTCGCCCCCGTGTGCGGACCCTATCACCCTATTTTCCCTCACGGCTCTTCTTCCCCCCCTTTGGTTGTTTTTTACCCTCATTCAAACCCCCACAAGCAAACTGTTTCGCCCTCTTAATTAGTTGATTTTAGAAATAAACACACTAAAAACGTCGCATTCCCCAGCAAAGACTGACCTGAATTATTTTGGAGCAGCAAGGGCCGAAGTCGCAAGCAGGGCGGGAGCGCACCTGCAAAACCGAGAGTTTCCAACACCCCAAGTCCCTTGCAAGCCCAGCACCCCCTTCCCACACTGAAACAAGGCCCCCAACAGAATCCTCACCCCGATACCGCTCAAGAAACCAAATGTCGTCAAAGGAAACATCGCCGAAAGCCACCACATAGACCTGAAGACAGTCGCCGTCGAAGAAAGTCCCGAAGAAAATGATGTTGAAGAAGAAATGCCGTTGTCGATAGACTCCGAAGAAATTGATGCCAAAAAAAAAAAAGAAAAAAAAAAAAGGACTCGATACCGAAAAAAACGAAGAATTTGACGCCGAAAAAACTCTGAAAAAAAACCTCCACTACCTGTCACGCCAGTTCTCCCTCACCCCGCAGTTCTTGAGCCTGCCGAGACCGTGGGAGAAAGCCCATCCCCGGCAACGGCGCCACTTTGTCGGTCTGTCGCTTCCCGGCTGCGACCCAACCTAGGTGCCTGGTTTTCTCCGTCCTCGAAGAGGTGCTGTGATTAACCTTTGTAACCAATTCCAGACGGTTCTCAGTCACCGGGGGGCTCGGGCCACCCCAATCCCGGCTAACTCCTCCTTTAGCTTTCGCGGCCCGCCTCGGACTTCCCCCTCGACCACCTGCTTGGTTACTCGAGCGGGGTAAGAATTCGAAGGAAGACGCAGCAGGCCCCGTGGACTGACACCAATTTCCAGTACGCGGCTCAGAGCTCGGCCGGCTGAGATTCTAAGCTCGTGTTCATACCAGACCCACGACTGATCGGTATTTGCGAGGTTCAAGCGCCGACCGAGAACCAGAGTGTTTCGACAGCTGCGGCTGCAACTAAGGACCTTCCCGGAGCCTAAGGGCTTGACGACTTTAGGTCAATTTCGAAACCGCAGCGCGCGAACCTGCCAAGACCGACTCAGACTCAGACTCTTCACGAGAACACCGACACCAACTCGAGACTTCCACAGCAAGAGAAGCAAGAGACCAAAAGATTGAATGCGAACACCTGTAAGTCGGGACCGAGCCAGGAACCGTGACAGAGGGGAAAGGTAGAGCTCAAGTGCTTTTACTTTCAACGACCAGCTGGTCAAATCCCAACCGTATATGAGATGCAGTTCGATACTTCAGCGAGGCAATTTCAGACGGAGATTTGGATTGCGGTGTGCAGCCTCTTCGGGAGGCCTGACAGCTCTCCTATCCTCGAAGGACCGAGCGCGCCCGCCCACTAGGAACCCGGCCTTTCCCGCTTCTTTCTCTCTCTTTCTCTCACTCAGTCCCTTTTCCTCGCTGTAGTTTCCCCCTTCCCCCTCTCTCTCCTCCGTACCTTTCCCTCGCTGTCGCTCACCTCTCTCCCCTCTCTCTTCCCTTCTCCGAGGTTTTCTCAGTCACGCTCTTGATCCCCTCTCCCCCGCTCTCTCTCTCTCTCTGATTCGAGGACCGCATCCGCTGCTTCCCGGAGGGAACGCGAGTGTCTGGCTTGGTTATGTGCTTGCCGACCTCACGAACCAGACGCGACAACACCCGCGGCCCGGTGGTGGCAGAAGCTTCCGGCGGGTCAGCACCTCCGCCCGTCAATTCTCAGGGCGTCGGGCCTTCTTCTTCGCTCAAGTCTTTGAGTAGACTTGTCGGTGCCCAGGTCCGCGTGCGCCCCTAACCCCTCGTTACGCCTGTGGAAGCCTTCCCCTCTCTCCTTCGGCCATCCCCCAAGCGAGCCGACGGGTTTCTGAGCGCGTGACCTCCCTCCGCGCCTCACCTCGCTCGTCGAAGCTCCCTCGCTCTCTCTTTCTCCCTTCCGCTCTGGTGCGCAACCGAACAAACGAACGAGCAGTCGCTCTCAGCACCTCCCCCTGTGCGTCTGGGCTCTCTCGCCCCCTCTTTCTCCCGTCCGCTCGTGTGTGCACCCGAGATAATGAACGTGTAGTCGCTCTCCCCTCATGCGCAAGAGCTCCCTCGCTCCCCCTCTCTCTCTCTCTCGCGCGTGAGTGAGAAGCCGAGCCCCCGAACGTGTAGTCGCTCTCGGCACCTCGTGCACCAAAGCTCCCTCGCTCCCTCTCTCTTTCTCGCTTGCGTGAGTGCGCAGCCGAGCTCCCGAACGTGTAGTCGCTCTCGACACCTACCTCGAGCGCCGTAGCTCCCTCGCTCCCTTTCTCTCTCTCGCTTGCGTGAGTGCGCAGCCGAGCTCCCGAGCGTGCAGTCGCCCTCGGCACCTCCCTCGAGCGCCGGAGATCCCTCTCTCCCTCTCTCTCTCGCTTACGTGAGTGCGCAGCCGAGTTCCCGAACGTGTAGTCGCCCTCGGCACCTCCCTCGAGCGTCGGAGCTCCCTCGCTCCCTCTCTCTCTCT
>BFEA01000359.1:1210890-1227331 GCA_003427395.1 Chara braunii | reverse complement strand
GTGTTGCTCCCACGAATAGATTGGAGCATCGTCTCTAGATGTGTATAAGAGACAGTTTTTGGCGGGGGCGGGGGTTGGCTAGCCCCGCGGCGGGGGTCCGGGGGTGAAACCCCTACCCCGGCTTGGGCCCCAGGGATCCCCGCATGACAACGCTGACCATCGGCCTCATTGATCATCATCAATCAAAATTCATCATTATTAAGATCAGTTTTGGGCATTCACTCTGACACATGAGTACCCTCACCTCCTTTCCAGTCGGTGAGTCAATTCTGGTTAGTCTCAACCAGATTGCTACAAGAGATGCTTTCCTGTATCGATATGTCAATGTCACTGGCTTCAAGCGAGGGTACTTATCCGTCCTTATAGTTCATGCTAAGTTTGCAGAAGACACCATTCACGATTTGAGGATCTATTTAAGGAAAGACAAAGAAACCCATGAGCACTTTGACTCGGTCTAGGTCTCGACAGCCAGGTACCTTGAGGAGAAAGAGAGAGAGCTTGACGAGAATGGTACCAAGTTGATCCGTAGCTTTGGACCCAAGCTCTATACTGCCTATCCTAGGTCTCCAGTCCCGTTCTTTCTCATGGATGGTTCCTACTGGGGTGATATAGTGCAGTTAGCTAAAAGGTACATTTCTCAAGCGGAGATTGACTACAAGGTAGTGACCGAGTCTTGTGAGTTATGATATGTCAGGCGAGGGATTTTTCTCAGCCGTATCTCCCTACACTATGGGATAAATTTTGTGCTATGGTTGATTTTCGTGTCATAGATCTTGATCATCTTGGATAGAAGTGTTTGGAACTTGCGGGTTTCAGGTGACTCTACATTCAGAGGCCACGATCTTTAGAGGTGCATATGCATGGCTCGAGGCACAAGAGACGCACAACCAAATGAGATATCAATGCTGAGACTTTAAAGGGATGAGTGAGGACTTTTGACTAGCGTTGGTCGTGCCTATTTTTCTGTACTTTCCTGAGATTATTATGAGTTTTTATTCTTCCCTCATTTACTTTTGTTATTGCTCGAGTCTGTTAGGTCCTGCTTCACTTGCTTTGACCTTGCTTGATGATTGTGTTCTCTAATGATCCTGTAACAGTTCTCAAAATTAGAAAATTGGCAACATCGATAAATGCATGATACACCAGAAACTCACGATTATTGTTTGCATAATCTTTGTTGTTCCGAATCAAAATAAAAGATTCCTAAGACCGGGGACCTGCGAAGACCGCAATTGAAGGGTTTCGCTCAAAGCCGGATGCACACAATAGGAAGAGATTTGTTGTATTTAATTAATTTACTTATTTTAAAACATCATCAAAATTTTGCGTGCCGGCCTGTTGGCTTTCTGGTCGCCCAAAGTGGCCCGACTGGGAAAAGTGCGACAAAAATGACGTCGTTGCCGAGGACATGAATTTTTTTTGTGTCCGGAACGAGTCTGAGTCAACAACAACTTCGAGCTTTGATTAGGCCTTGAGAATTGTTGACAATTTCTGAAGTTTCAGACAGACTCTTCTGTCTTGATTGAACCGTTATTCTCTTGGAAATCCCAGTTGCTAATTGAGTCTTATATCTTCATGTGTGAGGTACCACACTAGACTGGAAAGGGAGATTGATATTATTTACTTGAGAGGATCGAGTTTGACCTCAGGTATGTTTTATGAGCCCTTGACAGATTGAGGAAATTAAAAGAGGAGAATAAATCAGATTCAGGGATGTTAATCAAGGATGCATTGAATGATTTGTCTAAACTCACTTCTAAAGGAGTACTCCCCTTTAAGTACGAGCATTGTTGGGTTTATCATTCTCGCAGTCCAACCATCGACGTAGTTCTGACTCGTTTCTTGGAGGGAGATATCTATGATATCCGTTCCTACATCAAGAAGGGAGGTTGCAATGATTGTGAGACCCTTAAGCCACCACTTACTTCGCCGGCCTAAAATTGACTTTCCTGGCCTTACAGACTGGGTTCTTCGGGGGGGGCAGCAACCTGCGGGCGCAGGCGCAGGCGGGTTTGGTCCAAAAAATTCCAAGCGCAAACTTTGGCGATTTTTTTCACGCTTAAAAACATTAGCAAAAAAATATAAAAATGGGATATCCTGTAGATTAGATCGTGATCTTTTCAACAAAAATATTAAAAAAAATATAAAAAAATAAATTAGACAGTGAAGTAAATGTTGCGCCGTTTCGTCACATTTTTCATTTTTGCTACTCTACCATGTATGGGCCAACGGAAAACGTAACCCACATTTTCGTGATTTTTTACGATCAGAAGAGTGACCCAACGACTCTAAAAATTGGAGGGTCTATAGATTTTGTCGTGATATTTACAAAAAAAATATTTATAAAAAAAAATCATTTGAACCGCGAAAAAAATCGCAGGGGTAATTCGACTTTTGTCACTCCGCCAGTTTCCTCCACTGTGCTATCGGTAGCCCTCATGGACCTGTGTCACCAGTTCCCCCTAATTTATGATGGCGGGGGTAGTGGTGGTTTAACTAGCTATGGGAAATTGTTGTTCAGTCTGTCTATAACGAGAAAGCAGAACTAACCAAACCAAGAAAGGAAGTGGAGTGGGATTTAATGTTAGTAACTTATGAAACAATCCTTATGTCTCTTATCCCTAATAGTTACTGTGACAGAAGTAATTGGTTGCCAATAATGAACATGGTAATGAAGTGGGACATATGAGCGGACTGTCATGAGGACAAAAGAAATTTCAGCAAAGGAAATCAGACAGTGAATTAGAATTTGGCAAAGGTTCGGGTCCACGTAAAGAGAATGTTGAGTGTCTCCTGAAATCATTGAATGTTCTAAGCAAGAGAGAAGTATTTTCATATGAAGTTGTCAAGTATGAGATGGTTGAAAGTGGATAAGAACAGGAACGATTTAGAATCTCTATTCTGACATTTTACTTCATCGAGATAGATACATATGATTTATGTTCCCAAAGAAAACAATGTTGAGGTTATATATGGAAGATGTTGGGGATTTGCTGAGGAGATTGTGTTGGAAGAAAAAAAAAAACTTGAGAAGGAAAGGAAGCGCCTTACAAGATTCACTCATCTTACTGTCTTTGAAGGACTTCCAACTCCTCCTCTACCTGGTATCAGTCTGTCAAAAAACAATTAATCTGTTATGATTAAGTTTGCACTGAAAGTGAGAAGAGATCAGAGACACTAATAAGTCAGTCATATATACCTTCAAAAGAGAGACACTGGTTCAAACTGGGAAGAGGAAATAGAAGGTTGAGTAAGGAAGAATCATAAAAGTTATTGAATTTCCTTAACTTCATAACAAGGAGATTCGTGTTGTCCTACGAGATCGTAAGGTATGAGGGTTTAAAGAATCAGGTATGAGAACATGATCGTCTATATGTTCTTACTTACTACTTTATTGATCTCGATGAATTTGATGTTGGAATCTATGTACTACAACAGAGTCATGAAGGGTGTAAAAATGGCCGATGCATTGAACGAGCAATAGATATCATGCATGACGAGAGAATAAGATTTTGATAGGAATGGGAGAGTTTCTCTTTGAGTACCTATAATAGGCCTTTCACAGGGATATCGTCTCCTGCTATTGAAGGGCTTCATCTTTCGAGGGGCAATTGGTAAGCCATTATAAATTTTGTATGTAAGGTGAAGAGGTATCCAGAAAGACACTCTCAGTAGCAAGGATATCAGTTGTGAAAGACCGACTCTATGAAGTGACTGGATTCGATAATCCCTTTATAATTTTAAAATATGAGACTTGTGTAAGAGACCATATAATATTTCATATTCTACTGGTCAAATTCATGAATACCGACAGCTTGGACGTGAGAATTTACGCCCCGACATGTCTAAAAAAGAAAGTTGATTACTTGGAAGGTCGTACAGGGGCTTACATCAGTCTTATAAGAACGAAAGAGTAATTTGAAAAGTTATAGAGAAAAGTAATTTGGGGAGAGGGAGTGAGGTTGTTTGAGAGACTCCCTAACTTCTCAACTACTAATGACTTTGATGACAAGAGAGACTGATCGTCTCTCTTGAAAGTTGTTGCCTTAGTAGGTAAACCGAGGAAGAGTGACTCCAAAGTGGTAATGAAGTCCTTACTCCTAAATACCTTTGAACACCAGCTTGATATCCCTGACTACATTCATCATGAGATCTACCTTTTCTGACATTGTTTATAATGATCAATAATGTTTGACACGGTTGAACAACTAATATTTGGGGTTGTATTGGAAGGAAGGGTAATCAAGACGGAAGAAACCCTTCGGATCTAAGATAAAAGTCTCTCTGCTTTGGATGAGCTTAAGTTTTTGCAACTCTTTCTTGATCGAATGAGAGACTCTGTCTGAAGAGTTGTTACTGACCAAACCAATATCAGTTACTTATTGAAAATAGTGAGAGTGGAGATAGTTGAGAGAGTATCATATCACTCATCCAAAGAGTGAGTCTCTCTTGCAAGGAGAATAAACAACGGTCCATAAGGCATGCAATTCAATTATGAGATTGTAGACTTGATAAGGTACTTTATGATCCGGGGTACTGTGAAAGGATATAACAAAAGACTGAGTAGGAACGACAAGAGAGAACTGATTGAGGATTATATAGGGAGGCTAAGACGAATTGTCTTTCCACTGATCAGTACTCATATTATTATTGCCTACACTCTCTACATATAAAATTCCCAAGGGGTAAAACAAATAAGAGAGGAGAGGGACGAGTCTATATCCCTTGCGAGAAGAGTAAGGGATTGAAAGTAAGAAAAATGAGGTCAGAAGTGACAAGAAGAGAGAAGAGAATATCATAAAAGGTTTATGGTCAAAATGGTTTGACGAGGGGGACCTAACTCTTTTGCAGGGACTCGTGAAGAGACCCTGGTTGGTGCTATACGAAAGCTGGTCAAGAGAGTTGACACAATAAAAAGAGGGTCGGATATTGCGAGCGTGAAGAGGCCAGATGAGAGGATTTCATGCTTCAGAGGGCCTCAAGTAAATAACATTTTAAATGAAGATATGAATTATTTGGGCTCAGTTATGGTTGGACAGACAAACAGTGACTTAAACACATTCTATCATACTTTGACACTAACTCGAGATTGGTTGTCCAATAGCTGATGGAAGGGTCACAAAGTGAGAATAAACTAAAGAGAGAATGAAAAGAGAATTGAGAAAGACTCGGTTCTGACTACTACCAAGGATCTCCACAACATCAGAAGCGCTAAGTATGATACTTTCAATATCTTCCTTAAGACGTTTCTCAAAACAATCGGAAGAATTTCATATTTGGACAAGGCTTAGAGATGTCATATCTTTCTAACTAACTTCACTGACAATTAAAGGCATACAATCCTGAATCAAGTTCACCACTACCCTCTCAGATGGGATGAAATGGTTGCAATAGTCAGAACTCTACCTACGGTTTCACACAAGATTTGGTCACTGGATGACTTGGAGACCGAGAATGGTATGATCAGAGGGAACAATCTAAGTGCTGAAAATATTATTCAGCGGGTTATGACCAATTGCATGCCTGCTAATCTTGTTGTGGATGAGAAAGGGACGAAAAAAGTTGAAAGTGAGGATGAGGAAGACGATGATGATCATGATCATGAGAAAAGAGGAGATTCCTCCAGATCCATAAAAAAATGAAGGGAATGGTGGAAAAGGATAGAGAGAAAGAATAAAATATGGTGATCGTATAAGGAAGAGATTTGTCTGATAGTACTGTGGCGAATGAGGTCACACTACCACATAAGATGAGAAGAGTGGGGTAGCCAAGAAGGAGGCAATGACCATGTCTGTGACACTTTATGGAACAAACTAGATCCCAGACATCCAAGAGCTATGAGACTTCTTGTCCTTAAACATGAAGAAAAAATGAAGAAAAAGAAGAAGAGAAAGGTCAATGTGAATGTTAGTTTTCTCATTGGTGGATTGTCTGAAGAGCTCGTGCAAAAAACAGATGGTCTTTTCTCATTGATTAAATTGTCTCTATGGTCTTTAACATTAGTGGAAGACTCGCCTGATTAGGCTTCCCCAAGCGAGTTTTCTTTAGAAGAAAATCATTTTTATCAGATTTATTATGAGTTAGTAGTGTCTTCTTCCAATGGGTCAGCTTGTTCGGTTAACATGATGTTTTTTTAGGGTGACCTACCGCCAGAAGTCATTATGGAGCCCAACATAGTGGCTGGAGAGGTAAGAAATCTTCAAGCAAGATTGACGCCTAAGATTATTGAGGAAGAGAAGAGAAAGAAAGTCGAAGAGACTCTAAATGACATTCTTGATCATCAAGAATCAAACCCTTCATCGAGAAAGAATGAACAGGGAAAGAAAAAAAAATTCATCATCAAAAGTGAACTGGAAGATGCTGATACAATAATGAAAATATTAGAGGAAATGGAAGTAACTCTATCTTTGAAAAAAACAATGACTCTAACACCGAAGTTGAGAGAATAACTAAATAGGTTGATTGAAAAAAAAAAGATGAAGGTCAGCTACTTGAGATCAATTTTTCGCAGTCAAGTGAATAGATCACTATCACGTTGTAACATGAGATTTGCAACCATGGGTTGTGGTCTTTGAACTATTTATATCAATCACATGAAGACTCGGGCTTTAGTAGATTTTGAGCAGAAATTGTTCTTCTTTCCTCGAGAACTATAGAAGTTTGTGACTTAACCATTGACAGACCATCAAAGAGCATATTAAGTAATATTGGTGCGACTCTCTTCTTGACTAATTATATCGATAATTTGCCTATCAAAGTCGGAACAATGTTTGTCGAACTATTTCATGGTTCCAGGTTTGGATCATAATTGTATCATGGGCATTTCATTCTTGCATGGAATGGAAGTTGTTCAATTCTTCAGTTATGAAGGGTCATCTTCGATCGGCCTGCAAGATCCAAAGACTGTCCAGGAACAAACCTTTATGATTTGTACGTCCAACCATCATAAGCACCAGTTATCAGACAATTCAATAAGAAGAAAAGAATTTGTAGAGAGGATTAGGAAACAAAAGGAGAAGGGCAATCAAGAGCTCAAAGAGGAAGTCCCAATGGATATTAATCACATTTCAAAGACGATGAAAACTCTTGGCAAACTCAAAGATGAAGATGTGCAAATCTAGGCATTCAAGAAGACTGTTGAAACTGCTACAAGTGGCAAAATAAAATTAAGGTTTGCATCAACTCATTTTTTTTTTACGAAAATAGTTATTGGGTAAAAAAAAAAAGTACAAGCGAGAGAAGGTTAACAATAGTCGTATTTTTCATCACCACTTCAGGACACCCTTCACCACTTCAGGATGCAGTCTGCCTAAACAAGTGGTTTTCAGGGTTTTCGGACCTTTCACCACTTCAGGACCATTCAGGTTTGAAAATCTTGAATGGTCTCGAAGTGGTGAAATCTCCGAAGACCCTGAAAACCACCTGTTTAGGCAGGCTGCATCCTTAAGTGGTGCAGAGTGGTTTTCATGGTCTTCGGATCTTTCACCACTTCAGGACCATTCAGGATTTTCAGACTGCCAAAAACTCTCACTTGACCACTTAAAGACACCCTTCACCACTTCATGATGCAGCCTGCCTAAACAAGTGGTTTTCAGGGTCTTCGGACCTTTCACCTCTTCATGACCATTCATGATATTCAGACTGCCCAAAACTCTCACTTCAGAATTTTCATCCCTGAATTTTCAGCTACCCGATAACCGCTCGTGGTACAAGCCCAAGAGGGTCAAAAAGAACCTGGTGACCGTTCTAATAGAAAACAATTATGATGAAGCATTGAAAAAGGAAAGGAGAATTATTAAGTCACTAAGGGCGTTGACGAAATTGGGAAATATATTTACTAGGGAAAGGTTTGATACGTTTATCTGACCTAAAGAGAAGTAATATATCATCAAAGTATGTTAGAAATTCTCTGGTGCATTCTCCTTTGATGACGAAGAGAAAGGGCGGTTGGATGTCGATATGATCAAGGTGACAAAACTTTGGACGGTTGATCATATTTCGTAGAATAACAGACCGAGTAAGTATGCCCAGAAAAAAGAGGCAGGGGTGATGAAATACCTAGATAAGAAGATTGTTTGAAATGTTGTTGAACCTGCTAATTGATCATATATTAATCACCGACTTTGCTTCTGGATACAGAATCTTTAGAAGCTCAACTCAGTAACGGTACATGATGCATGTGATCTCCCTAATGCTGATCTCCTCTATGAATCCTTTGCTGGTCGATGCATTTATTTTTTAATTGAGTTATATTCTAATTACAATCAGTTTGTCATTGATCCCACCAGCCAACCAATGACTGTCAGGCACACACCAAGATGACTTATTCATATATGTGTGGTACCTCAAGGTTCGACCAATGGTGTGGAAGTGGTCCAAAGAGATATAATTCAAGTCATGCAAGATATTTTCCCTGAGATAACCAACCTCTATATTGATGATAACCCTGTAAAAGGGGCCATGTTTGTTGATGGAATCAAGAAGTTTGTCGTTGAGCATGTTGAAGGGGTAATGTTGATCCTAGAAAGACTTCATAAGTACAACTTGACTGCAAGTGCGCCAAAGTTTCTTCTTTTTCAATCAGCAGTAACCATCTCATGCTTTAGATGTTTCTCCAAGGGTAGGAGTCCTGACCCCAATAAACTAGAAAATATTATGAATTGGCCTCACCCCCTCAAGTGAGTGACAAACGTCAGAAGTTTCTTGGGGGTCTGTCAATTTTGAACGATTTTTATTCCTCATTTTGCTACCCTCGCAGAGCCTCTAAGAGAGATGGTAAGGCAGGGGACCGACTTATCCTAGATAGAGAAAAGACAGATTGTCGCAGAAACTTTACAAAAAAAAAAAAAAAATGGAGGTGTAGTGCTAGGAGTGCATTCCTATAATGATCAAGAGGTAAGACCCTTCATCATCGAGGCAGATGGAGGGTCAATAACTCTTGGTGACGTACTTATTCAGTGAGATGAGAATGATAATGAGAGACCTCTAAGATTTAAGAGTAGAACTTTTAACTTTACAGAAAGAGGCTACACTCAATTTGTTAAAGAGTTACTGACAATTACCCACTATGTCAGGTGTTTCAGACACTATGTACTCAGAAGGATATTCATCCTGATGACTGGTGCATCTGCTGTAATTGGTGCTATTAAAAAACATCAACAAGTAAATTCAATAGTAAGCAGGTGGATTGTCTTCATCTGGACTTTTGATTTTAAACTTGAAAGGATTCTCACTAAGAGAAACCCAGTTGTCTTAGAGCAAGTTGCTTCGACAACTTTATGGCCACCAGCACCCCCCTCGTGTAGAATGGAGACAATCTTCCCTTACCATCCACGAAGAGGTGACATTTATTTAGCTTGAACTTCTTTCTTGAGTTTTTGCAGTAATATTCGTTTAGTTCTTCTTTTTTCATCATTTTTCCAATCTCTTTGTACTTCCATTGTATTTTTCGAAAACGAATGTCTTTTTTTTTTTTCTTTCCAACCTCTTCTTCATCCATCGATTCATAATTTTTTCTCATTTCATGGGCAACAACAACTGTTGCACTTACTCTGGCATACCAGTCGTTTTGTTATTTATCTCTTTCTTTCTTAAAAATTAATTCATAAATATAAACATCATGGATCTCTTTTCAATTGTCTCTTTCTTCAGGCCACAAACTCCACTTATAGGAATTTGGAGCCTTACAATATCCACCATCCTCCTAATTCAGGAAGTTATCAACATAAGCAGATTCTTCAATCTTTCCGTCAACGTCCTCATCTTTGTCTTTTCTCCATCCAATTCGGCTTAGACCATCTACTCGGTTTTTCTCAGTGGGAATCATTTCCTGTTTGAAATAAAAAATCCAGATGAAGGCAATTCACCTGCTTACTGTTGAATTTACTTGTTGATGCTTTTTAATAGCACCAATCACAACAGACGCACCAGTCCTAAGGATGAATATCCTTCCAAGTACAGAGTGTCTAAAACACCTGACACAGTGGGTAATTATCAGTAACTCTTTAACGGATTGGGTGTAGCCTCTTTATGTAAAGTTAAAAGTTCTACTCTTAAATCTTAGAGGTCTGTCATTATCATTCAATTTACAGAAAGAGACTACACCCAATTCGTTAAAGAGTTACTGACAATTACCCACTGTGTCATGTGCTTCAGACACTATGTACTTGGAAGGATATTCATTCTAAGGACTGGTGCATCTGTTGTGATTGGTGCTATTAAAAAACATCAACAAGTAATTCAACAGTAAGCAGGTGGATTGCCTTTATCTGGACTTTTGATTTCAAACTGGAAATGATTCCCACTGAGAAAAACCGAGCAGATGGTCTAAGCCGAATTGGATGGAGAAAAAACAAAGATGAGGTCGTTGATGAAAAAATTGAAGAATCTTCTTATGTTGATAACTTCCTGAATTAGGAGGATGATGAATATTGTAAGGCTCCAAGTTTTTATAAGTGGAGCTTATGGCCTGAAGAAAGAGACAGTTGAGAAGAGATTCATGATGCTTATGCCTATGAATTAATTTTTGAGAAAGAAGGAGAGAAATAACAAAACGACTGGTACGTCAGAGTAAGTGCAACAGTTGTTGCTGCCCATAAAATGAGGAAAAGTTATGAATCAATGGATGAAAAAAAGGTTGGAAAGAAAGAAAAAGAGACTTTCATTTTCGAAAAATACGATGGAAGTACCAAAAGAATGGAAAGAGGATGAAGAAAGTGGAGTTTGTGGCCTAAAGAAAAAGACAATTGAAAAGAGATCCATGATGTTTATGTTTATGAATTAATTTTTAAGAAAGAAAGAGATAAATAACAAAACGACTAGTACGCCAGAGTAAGGGCAACAGTTGTTGCTGCTCATGAAATGAGAAAAAATTCCGAATCGATGGATGGAGAAGAGGTTGGAAAGAAGAAAAAAAAAAAGACATTCGTTTTTTAAAAATACAATGGAAGTACAAAGAGATTGGAAAAAGGATGAAAAGAGAATAACTAAAGGAATATTACTGCAAAAACTCAAGAAAGAAGTTCAAGCTAAATAGATGTCACCTCTTCGTGAATGGTAAGGGAGGACTGTTTCCATTAAGGGCGGTCCGTGAGAAAGAAAGACGGTTAGAAATAATTGTTGCTCTACACGAGAGGGGTGTTGGTGGCCATAGAGTTGCCGAAGCAACTTGCTCTAAGACAATTAAATTCTGCTTCTGGCCTAGCATGAGGGATATGATTTACAAGTTTTGCAAATCATGTGTGTTATGTTAAAAGAGGTATATTGCAAGGATGATTGAGTCTTTATTTCTTACTATACTCGTAGAGTCGGACAGTCAAGTTCACTCGGATCTCATCACCATGCCCGTAGTCAAAAGTGGTATGAAATACATAATGAACATAAGAGATAATTTCTCTGGGTATGTTGACGCAAAGGTTCTGAAAAGAAAGACAACCAAACAAGTGGCTGACTGGATAGAGGAAGTTGTATCTCAGATATCCGTTCATCAGAGAGTTTGCCTCAGATAGAGGATCTGAATTCATAAATGAGATTGTGATAAAAATCACTCTTAGACTGGCCGTCAAAATTCGATATGTAATCATTTACCCTCCCCAAGCAAATGCCCCGGTCGAGAGAGGTCACGGAACTCTGTGAGATTGATTGGCTAAATGGTGTGAAGGGAACCTCGGCAAGTGACCGAAAGTATTAAGAGTTACAGTCTATGCAAACAACATCAATGTAAAGAGAACCACTGGTTATGCTCCATTCACTCTATGGTATGGTCGGTATACTGCTTTACATATTGAGAGTATAGTCAAGACATGGTCAAGTCAAGAGAGTGACAAATAATACTCTCTTTCATAGCTTCTTCAAATCAGAGTGAGATAAATATCATAGGTTGACCGAGTTGTAATGAATTATGCAGAGAGACGTCTCTAGGAAATAAATTGTCGACTGTTATTGTTGTTGTTCAGTGCCTCTTGAGACGGAAGAGACGTCTCTTGAGAAATGTTTGTCCTGTTACCTAAGCATTGACAGCTTGCTTGTGGGTTTTGATATGTTTGTTTGACTGTTTGTGTCTGGGATCTCTTCTCTAACCTAAGATGTATTGATTGTTGTGGCTAGCCAGAGCCTTATCGCAGCAGGTTGCAATCTGGTTGGGTCAGCAGGTCCGCTACGCGAGCGTCGAATTTCGTAGTTGACTAAGGCTAAGACTTCGGGAGTCTAACCTATGAGGTCAAGAGGGGTCGGCTGGAACCCTACCACAGTTAGAGGATGCAATCAAGTGAGGTTCGCCAGAGCCTGGAATCGTAGTTAGACCGGGTCCTACGTTCAAAAATCTGGGTGGGGCAGCCAGCGCCCTACGCCGAAAACTGGTGGGTGAGCCGGTCCCCGACCACAGTGGTCAAATCGGGGCATTGGACAGTTGGACGGACGGCAGGTCTGCTGTCATGGGGCGACCATACCCGCTATGGTCTGGGTGTCATGACGTGAGGTGTGCCAAAGGGTCACCATACTCGAGTAGTGGTATGGTGGTTCTGACCTAAAGGCAAGTTAAAGAGACTGTCAAGACAAATGGTCTAATTAGTCCTGGTCTTAGGCGGGCCAAATGAGGGTTGTCAGCTTGACGGGAGGTCTGCCACCCCTGACCAGTGGGCCAAAACGAAGGCAATCAATAATTTTTGGGTGTGAGGGACTGTTCATATTATTTATTATTCTATTATTTATTTTATTTATTGAATTTATTCTATTTAACTATTGTTTGATGACTGTTTGTCAGGGGGTGTATGTTGCGAACATGCTTGGTGGTTTGTGGACATGTTGTTTTGCCGACTCATGCAGACTCACCTAAGAGTTCTCATACCAAAGAAAAATGGAAGGGTTTGGTATCCCCCTTTTATTTGTCTGAGAAGCTGAGGACACGCCTCATCTGGACCAGAGAAAAAGAACGGGGTATGGTATCCCCCAGGTTGCTTGAGAAGTTGGGAAGACGTCTCACTCAGGCTGGAGAATGAGAAAAGGGTTTGGTATGCCTAACCCCTGATACTGCTGAAAGTGGGCGTTCATAGTGTCGACGCCTGACAACATCCCCAAAATTCATTATCAGTAATGGGTGACGAGGTAAATTTTCCACTATAAGAACTTAAAGAGAAGTCAGATTTCGAGATGGAAAGAGGTGAGAGTCAACTGCAAATAAAAGAATTAAGATGTAATCCTTCTTAAAGTTTATTTGGTGGTCGACAGAGCGTCCTGGTTCACGAGGAACCTGCATCCTCGGCCTCAAGGTGTTCAAACTCTTAAGCTAGGGACGCTATGAAATATGGAATGGACTGAGACATTAAGGAAAGGAAAAATTCAGAAATTCAGGGAAAAGATATCGTGCTTATACAAGATGTAAAAAACAATCATGAACTTTATCTGAAGCAAAGCGAGAAGGAAGAAAATGCAGCAGAGAGTGCAACTATTAAGCTGAGGCAATGAAGAAGTCACACATGGGATAGATAGCAATGATGCAGACACTAGTGCATTACTTATGACTGGGGTAATAGGGGCTCTGGGAGTGTATGGAGGGAAGGAAGTGTTAGGCGCATCGTAGCGCGTCTCAAACTTCTTCTGGTAGTATTCCATCCTCGTAGGGGATGGAGTTCTCTCACACCAGCTGGCAAAAGGTTGGTGCAAGTATGACTTTGAGTGGGTACCATAACCCTGTGCTTCTTCCTCCTCCTCCGAACTGTACTTGCGCCGCTGGTGGCTCTTCAAGAGCCTTACCCCCGCTTCCCTGTCCTTGAGCGCCTCAGGCATGGTGCATGTGTGGCTATGGATATCGGGACTGAGAGAATATTACAAAAAAAAAGGGGGGGGGGGGGGGGGGGCGCGCTGCTAAGCGGGAGAACAAGATAACGGTTGCACAAGTCACGTACAACAGTTGCACGATAGGGTAAGGGAAAAGTGCGCTGCACGTCGCAGCAAAATGCAAACTGACAGCTAGCATAAGGTTGCGGTAGAGAGCTCTATAAAGGGTTATTGTAGTAATGATTGAATAAGTTTTTGATTCACATTGTTTTATACTTGGGCTGAGCGGGGACACTGGGCGGGGGTTTCGTATCATGTCAGAGGGCACGGTGTCCCAACCCTCCGTCATGTGCCGAATGCTTGCTCACGTACCTCTGCTGCATACCAAGTATTTGCTTTCGTACCTTCGTTGCACGTTGGGGAGTTGCCTTCTAATCTTTGTTGTGTACTGAGCGTTTGCTGGTAAGTTTCTGCAGTATCTCGGGTCAGCCATGTCTGCACTTGCTGTGGGACTAGTCCAGTCGGCGCTACCACTGACAAAAGGATGAGTGTGCCGCTGGACTTTTCATTGGTCCACGCAGGCTCGACGCCCGGTTGTATAGCCGAGTGCGACCGACCTGTAGCCGTGGTAGTCTTTGGGCTTGCCCAGGGACGCGAAGGTAGAGGGGGCTGGCGCGGTCTTTTCAACTGCGCGCCAAGTACCCTCTAGTCGTGTTATAAGATGTAAGGGAAAGGAAAGAAAAGAAAACAAAAAGCAAATAAAAGTTGAGCGCTAGATCGGTTCACTTCCTTTTTTCCCTTCTAATTATTACTATTACTATTTCTTTTATTATTATTATTAGTTACCTTCTGAATTTTGTCTGTCTTTTCGTTTCGTGGGGAGAATAACCGATTGTTTTTGAAACTTAATTGCAAAAAGGCGACCTGAGCTGGCCGGCCCTTCGAATCCCACTTACAGCGGGCGCGACTATCAAACACAATCGAAAGGCTAAAAATGGTAGCACCCGCGACCTCGTCGGTAGGCGGTTCATCACCCCTTGTGGGAGGTCATAAGCCCCCTCCTTGCCATCGGACACAGGTACCCATCATGGGTAGTCCGTTGGTCCTCTTTGAAGAGGGGAGGGTGGCCATCAGTATCCCGTTATGGGACCACCTGCATCGAGCCTGCAGGTCGCTTCACGCCAAAGCCGGCCGGCCTCTTGCTTTCTTTCTTCGCTTTTATTGTTTTGTTAAAATTATGGAAGATAATGCTAAATATCTTTTTTAGAGCACAGGAACCACGACCCATAGTAATCCTATAAAAATGGGGATTGATGTGTAACTCATAGCTGACCAGTAGGCACACACAGGCTACCTCCCAGTGCCAATGTGGGCAATCTGAAGGACGGGGTGCAAGGCGGTGAAGTAAGCAGATGGTAGGCTGTCCGTGTGCGAGGCCGGACGTCGAACTTTAGCTGTTCTGAGAGTGTGCGGTATGGCTCTGCACGGCTACATATCTGACTGCTTGAATCTTATAACTCGTTGGAGGCCGATGTCCAAGGAGGGACCTTGGATCACCACCATCCTCACCTATGACGGGGGAGAAGAAGCCAAATCAAAAATCAAAGTAGAAGGGGCTAGGGAGGAAAAAATGAGAGCGGATCTAAGACTGCAAGCGGTTTGTGACTAAGGCGAAGGACAAGGCCAAGCGTAGGTGCAGACGGGACGACGTCACAGCTGAGGTCCAGGTAACAGTTGCCTACCACGAGGCAGGAACCTCTATGGACACGGTGGAACGGGAATAGGCGCATATGGACTAGGACTCAGGAGGTGAGAGCTAGGTCAGCGCGGCGAGGACCTTGTCCTGGCATGTGTTGGACGAATGGAGGAGGGACCATCCGCCGACTGATCCAGTAGAGAGCGGCCCAAAGGCCAGCTCACGAGGACGACGACAAGACGGAGGGCTAGGCAGTTACAGGAGAGAGGCGCGGATGCCTCTTGGGGGGTACCTGTAGAGGAAAGGATCGGAGGTCAACTCGCGACGATGGGGATCACTGAAAAAGGAGGGGGAGGATTTAGAGAGGGGTTGGAACAGAGTGAGAAAAGAAGGACAGTGACGTACTGTCAGTCAGGATCACGAGAGAGTCAGTGTGAAAGCAAAAGGTGACGGGGTGCATCAACGACACAAACGGAAAGGAAGGAGTGTGATTGCAGAGGGCAGCTCAAGGGAGACGTGCAAAAGAGCGCGAAGGTGCACGAAAGATAGGCATACCTTATGTTTCGCTGACGTCAATTGGTCTCTCTCAAGCAGCCATTGTCGGCTACTACCGTCTTAACCTGAAAACAAGCTACGTACCTTGTATACGAATACAAGGTACGGGGTACCTTGTATTCAAATACACGGTACGTACCTTGTAGAACAAATTTTAGGGTGCAACTTTCCTGAGTCAAGGGGAAAAAACAAAAAAAAATGTATGGTAAATATTAGCAATAATATAATGAATAGGACGGGGATGCAGCGTGAATTTTTTTTATTTTTTTTTTTAAAGGAACACATTGACTGCACTGCGTGCTCACGATCCGACAACGTTACGTGTGTTTGTGTGTGTGTGTGTGTGTGTGTGTGTGTGTGTGTGTGTGTGTGTGCGTGTGTGTGTGTGTGTGTGTGTGTGTGTGTGAGAGAGAGAGA
>BFEA01000359.1:1156852-1183753 GCA_003427395.1 Chara braunii | reverse complement strand
TTAGCCCATGTGGTGCGCGCTTTCGCTGCGCACCCCCCACTATTTTTTATTATTTTTTTTGAATTTTTTTTTTTTTTTTGAATTTTTTTTTTTTGCGGGGGGGTCTGGAGCCGGGGCTGGGGGTGCCCAACCCCGGAACCCCGGAACCCCGCCGGGGCCCTGGGGCCGGGGCTCGACAACCCTGGTGTCGAGTCACTAAAGCAACTACCTACCAAACTAAAACTCAGACCAAGTAGTAGCCTCACTCAGTCACATGCAAGGTCAAACCACAAAGGTAAGTACTCTCGCCATCCCAAGTCAAACTTTGCAAACAATAGTTCGTAATCTCTCGATACTTTATTCCCTTATACCCAACTTACATAGGGCATAAAGTCAAGCCGTCCAATCTTATGGAACCTTCCTTACTCAGCCATTGAGTATACACGAATAGGTTGCACAACTACTTCTCTCTTCCGTTTGGGTATATGACTAAGCCGTTCATCTTAGAACAAGGCTCAGCCGCCCTGAACTGTTTAATATCCAAATTATATATACCTCTTTGAGCTTGGTCTTCAAAAGCTGGGCATAGGACTGAGCCATTCATCTTAGAACAACGCCCGGTCTGCCCAGGGTTACCTTCAATTATACTCTTAGTTATACTCTCTTTATTTCATAATACGCTATAGCCAGGCAGTTCAATCTTATGGAACCCATGTCAGACTAGCCTGTTCATAAATAGGATAGTATAAAATATAGCTCAAATTTAACCTTTTGCGTTCCAACATGTGCGAGGCTTTCGGCCAGACTGTCCAATCTTATGGAACTGGTCTGGTCCTCTGCCAGGTTCGTTTCTCTCTGACCCAACTGTGTACAGCATGAGTCCAAGGCCGTCCAATCTTATGGACATGCCCTGCCCTCAGCAAGGATTGTCCCCTTAGAATAAACCAAGAGGGGGGCTGAGCCGTCCATTCTTATGGACTTGCTCAGACCTCCTCGATCAGAAACAAAAGAAACAGAACAAACCCCAATCAAACATGGCAACCAAACCCTCCAATCTTATGGTATAGGTTTGGCCCCTGAAAAGTCAATCACAGTCAACCCCCCACAATTCAGAGCAATCAGACCGTCCAATCTTATGAAACTGGTCTGACTCTCCATGCAATTCAAAAATAACCACATCGGTCAGGCCGTCCAATCTTATGGAACCGGTCTGACCCCATAGGACCCATTCAGGCTCAAGCAAAAACACTTTTTACCCACCCTTCCCCCAAATGCAATCCCTTGTATTCACAATATGCCTTCAAGCAATCAACAACACTGAAACTGCGATTGCACACACATTCCTTCATTTAGTCTGACTTGTGTCCTGTCAATCAAACCAAAGTCAAAATAGGGGTGCATACAGTATAATCAGTCAACATAACAGGACGTACAAATAGGGGTTATACCAGGGTATATAAAGGGAAAGCAAACGGTTACCTTTCAATTCCCTGCTTCCAGAGCCTCGCCTAGGCTCCGGCAGAGCTCCCGCAATCGGTGGGGCGAACCTCCCACAGAGGCCTTGGCGCGGATTACGGGTTGCAATCCCGCCTGCCGCCTTCCTCTCAGAACCAACAGACCAAATTTAGAATAAGAAGGGCAGAAGGAGAAGATTTTCAGACTCTCAGATCCAAGGAGGGTGCTCTCAGACTCGCAGGAGAGGGCCTTCCAATCTTTAGTCGCCTGAGGGCCCCGCAATGACGGCCAGGTTGTAACCGCTCGGTCAATTCTTCAGTCGACCCGCCAACTTTCCCCTCCTATCGACCACCCAATCTGCAGCACTAACCTCCGTTCCCAGGCTCAATCACATCCCCTATGGCACCGCTGGTTGCAACAGCCGGCAACAACCACCGCAGTCTGGAGTAGCACTCCGCAGTCAACCAGCAGCCACCAGCCACATGCAGCCTCCAACAGCGGATCACGGCCCGTGATCGATCAACAGCCGCAGCTGCGTATCGTCATGCAGCAGCAGCTGCGCACAGTCCGCCGCAACAGCCCGTAGTCGCCAGGAGCAGCGGCCTGTGTGGCCGGCAACGGACAAAGTTCCCAGCAATCCTGCCAGCTATGCGCAGCGGGGGCCCGGAGCAACTGCCACAGTCCGCGGTAGCCGCCCCCGATGGTTACCGGATGGTTTACCAACAACCCCCAACTGCGGCACCACCGAAGTCGAAAGCACGATCCGCAGCGCGAGTAGGGAGCACTTATCACAAGCCACCCTCGAAAACCCCCTCATCAACCCCGCCTCCAACTACAAAAACAACCAGGTACGCCCTCTCTCTCTCGGTGTACACTCCGGTCGCTGCGCCCGCTACTCCGCCGTCACTACAGGCCTTACTCCGGTACAACAGGTAAGTATTTGATCCCGTAGCTGGCCCCTCCCCCGCTGCCACTAGTGATACGGTGAGCAAGATCGAACGAACCCCCACTCACTGTTGGCTCCCCACCATCCACTGTGTGCCGCAGTCACTCCGACAGATATTCGCCACCCATCCTAGGCACCCCAGATATCTAATTCGTGCATCCTCCGTTTCGACGTACCTGGCTTTGTCTATCGGTCAGGTGAGTGCCTCTTCCCCTTCAACTCTGCACTCCCGACGCCACCATGCACGCTCTATCCTACTAACCCCCTATTATACTAACTCCCTACCCAAACTAACACTGTCAGCGGTTTTGCCATGCCAAAAAAAAAAAACCTCCATTTTGCAAATTCCTCCGCCCGTTTTCATCAAGCAACGGGGGAGTCACCCCCTTTTTTGTTCACCACGCCCGCCACCTGCCATAGCCCGGCGCATCGACCTTTCCACTGACCTTCCTTCCCGCTAACTCTCCTACTAAACTGACCTCATATTCGATGTCGCCCTCTCCTAAAAACTCCGGCTAGCATCTACCCCCGCCTGATCACACCAAGAAACAGGCGATTTCCGAAATTTCTGCCCTGCTACGGCCAGCTCCCGCCATGTCTCCTGCTGCACGTACTTGGCTCCGAATCACGCCAGGTTCGTCCCTTCGTTTCCACTTCTCCCTCCTCCTCTTTCGTTCCCGTCTGCGCCTCATCGACCCACTGTCGGGCGCCCGTTACCCGTTGTCCGCACCTCGTAGTTTTCATGCTTCCTCGGCTCCCTTCGGCACCCCGCTCCCACAGCGCCTTCTACCTCTTCTCACCCCCTCTCTCTCTCATACTCACACACCTGGCGCCGATCTCACCCCGTACGGGCTTCCGCTGCCGCTCCTTACTCCGCAAGTACCTGGCCCCGGACTCCGCCCTAATTCATTCGTCCGCGCTCACTCTACTCCAACCCGACTCATCGCCCGTAGTCCGCTGCGTGACCGCCCCGACCAGCGCTGGCATCCCCTTTATCGAATGTACCCGGTACAAAACCGCACCGGGTTCATCCCACATCTTCCTTACTGTGCCCGCCGCCCCGCTGCCTTAACGCCCCCGTACTCTCTTACCTTCCTTCTCCATCCCCGGGTGTACCTCAACGCAGAACCCGTCCGGGTTCCTTCCTTTCTCCGGACACCTTCCTCGCTGACGTCACCCCGGTCTCCTTCTCTCCGGTAACACTTAGCGCAGCCGCCCACTTTCCCGACTGCCCCGGCTGTCAAACTTTCCAACATGCAAAAAAAAAACTCTCCGTTGCCCCGACGGAGCCTCCCACTTATACCGCTCTCCCGCTCCGTACTATCGTATCTCCGACACCGTCCTGCTTCTTACTGTCGCCTCGCCCACAACCGCGCTGTGCCGGCCGGGCAATTCCGCTGTCCTCGCCTGAACCTGGCGGGGCCCTCGACCAGGTCCCGAAGGACCTTCACCGTGGCCGTACCGCTTGGCCCTCCATAATCTGAGCGGCCCGTGCAACCCAGAGCGTCGTGTTCCACCCCGTGGCGCCTCCCCTATACCGCCCCGATATCTTCCTCCCGGTTCCCCAAGGGCTTGTCTGCGTCGGTACCCCGCGGCCCTCTAGGACAACCTCAGGCAGGTTCGACCACTTTTGCCCTTACTCACCAATTGCCACCACCTGGGTTCGAGCACGACCCGTACCTTCAACAGCTCCATGGTGTACCCACTGACCCGCGTCCTCGGGGTCCTATCAGCAGTCGTGGTGCCACGCCCCAGCGGAACGGGTCCGTTAGATAGAACTAAAAATAAGGGAAGATAGAAAAAAGTGGGTATATAAGGGCCGCTAACGGGAAATGGGTATCGGTCGTCACCCCGCCAGCCCTGTGGGTCATGCTTACCAGCAAAACCGAGGGGGATAGCCCGTCAGGCCCTCAACCCCTCAGTTCTCTCCAGCGCTCCGCTGCTCCTTCGTTGCCGCATGCTGGCCTCGATCCCCAAGTCTCCGCAGTAATAGTCCACCCTCGTAACCTATAGGGCTAAGCCCAAGCCTGGTTCAATTGGACGCGAACTTCCAATAAGAACAGCCCAGGTCCTCTTTTCCTACCTGCAACCGGCGCGCCAACACCCGTTGCCGGCGCCGGCCTACTTGGATCCCACCGTGGCCACCCGCGCGCCTACCGACGCGCCCGTCCTACCGTCGATCGCGCGCGCCAACCCAAAATGAGCCTTTTATCCCTTAGTCAAACCGCAGCACGATCCAAGTCGGACGACTAGACCGGCCGCGCACTCAATTAAAAAAATCACACGTGCGCCTTAAAGCTGCGCGCCCACATACCCTCCTAACTTAACCAAGGCGGGTCTCGGACTCGATCATGCCTCGCACGGCTTATTTCGACCAAACTCATTGTCCCCTGTCATTTGCAAAAACCAGGGCGGATACCCTTGTAAGGGTATTCGCGCCGACATCCTACCAGACTATATTAAGCGCCGTCCCCATCGCCACGCCAAATAAAAAAGCTACAAACTCATTCACACTTCAAATGCTGACGAGAGCGGAACCAATTCCAATAAGCCGACAGACTCAGGGTTGAGGCCTCCAACACTCCATGCCGACATAACTATATGCTGCCAGGGTTTCAACCTGGGTTTCCGTTGTCCTGACACTAGGACGCAGGTGTATTACGCATCAATACTACAGCATAAGTTTCAAAGGTCACCTCAAACCGTCCTTTCCCCTTTCGTCCTAGACAAACGCCGACTTTTCGTTGGGTGTCCCGGTTAGACTCTCTCTTACAAGCAGAGTCATACAGGGACGCGGGCCTTAGACGAGACCTCAGAAGGCACTCTCGCCTTCCCCGCGAAAATCCTCACAATCAAACATATATATATGTATACGTAGATCTCCTCTCAGCTCTTTCTGCAGTCTAGTACAGAAACGCTAGGTCTCCATCATGGCCCACCATAGTCTGGTTGATCGAGCCAGATCTACGGCCTACCGCATTGTCATCTTAGCGGCAGTCCCTTCGTTGGTTATGCAACGATAGGTTCTCTCTTGATAGACATTCAATCAGGGCGTCCAAACGACTCGACTCGTATCCCTCGCCATTCCACCAGAGTAATTTCCTTGGGGCGTGCATAACCTCTTAAACTCTTACTCTGCTGGTAGACGTGGGCCCGCAGCCAAGTTGTGCTGGCTTGCAGCCATCCAATAGGGGTTGCGCCCTAGGGGTGCTAGCCTTTACCGTCTAGCTTGGTATTCCTCAATATGCCTTAGGATTAGCACAGGTGTCCAGGCGGTGCGTCGCATAACAAACTCACAGGGCCACTGCGGGACAACACAGGGATCTGCCCTACTTTTAAGGGTATTTACCAGCCCCCTATGGGACAATATAGAGGGCACGGCCCCTTCTCACAATCACAAACAATCTCACCGCTAGGCTCACACGAGGTCGTGGCCTACGGACTTGATCAGAGACAGCAGACCACACATCCCACGACATCTTTATGCACTGACTTGCGACCTTCTCAGCTTCACCAATGATTCCAACTCGTAACCCTGGTTCCTCTCGTCAAACTTTATCATTCAAACATTGCCTACGATGTCCTTAAATCTATCACTCATTTTTCACATGAAGGGGGTCTCTTTCAACAGGTCTCCCAGCCACCCCTCTCTTTACAGGATGGACTATCACGCGACATGGGTTACACTGCTGTCAATAAACAACATCCCCACCTTCCATAATCTGAGGGGGTCTCAATTACAGAACAACTCAACTGAGGGGCCTTCTTATGGGCCGTCTCCCCAACTTAAACATAAAACAACTCAAACTAAGGGGTCAACTTATGGGTCCCCTTCACAGCTCAGCCATAAACATTCGGCATGGTAAGCATCCGAGCCTTATAGGCTCGCAAGACCCCTCAGGGTCCTCATACATCTGTCACAAAAACGACTGCGCTGCCTCCTCTTATACCCGGCCGTTCCGCCCGCCCATGGGCAGGCCGCACGAGTATACCGAAGAGTAGACGACAATCACAATCACACAATACACATACATGAGATGTATCCCACACATCTCTCACACAAAGCCCTCATTCATTGGGATAAAGCCACACGTGTGAGAGTGATCGTGATCGTCACAAGAATAACTCCCACAGAGTCTGGAATCAAAGATATACTCGGGAGCAAAATATCTTCCTCAAGTCTCAATACGACACTCAACTCAAACCCTCAACACACAACTCGTAGGGTGTATTTGGGAACAAAATGCCTGCCCCGAAAACACTCAAATGCTCACTCCACTGTCCCGCTCCGCAGGATAAACTCACGTCCCAAGTGTCATGGACTCTCAGAACCTACTCAAAGCTACAAGTAAGAGCATTTGAATCACACAACTGAAAATGCAGGTCACGTATGTCGTAGATATCATACAACTAAGTCTCATCCCCTAGACCGTATCACACATAAAGCTCAAGCCGATCACACACCGCCACCTATGTATATACAACTAGACGGGACTCGCCTGACTAACTCAKAGTATGTACACTCCTATCACGGCCTCTGCGTACAGAGGAGCTCTAATCCTACTGTCATATAGACGGACCAGTCCCTACTCACTCATAGCCTCCTGGTTCTGTCTATATAACTGTGCCCTACCCCCATCTGGAGCCCGCTCTACCACTCGCCCCTGCTTGTCGTACATTCTCCCACCACTCTCTGTTACTCTCTCAGCCGCCTTGTCCTTAAGGAACTTCGGGCATTCAAGAGCTCTATGTATGCCGTCCTTGCAGAAGAAGCACTGATCGTCTGATCTCTCCCGACACCTCCTCTTCTTCTTCTGGGACCCAGGCAACGGCGGCGTCTCGCTGGTTTCCCTGCTCATCTCGTGGCTTTGGGGCATACTCCATGACTCTGCCGGCCTCGCCTCCATCATCTGGGTACTCGGCCCTGCTAGCGTCTCACCTCCCTCGGGTCGGTACGCTGGAGTGTCCAATCTCAGTGGCCTACCCTCGCGGACTCCTCCCATCGCAGTCGCCTCCTCGTCCCTATGCAGGTCAGAAGGTTGGGGAATCACGGTAGTCGCTGGCTCGCTCATAACTTCCTGTTGCTGCTCTTAGATGTGCTCTCCAGAGTCAGCTCCAGTAGCCCAAGAGCCTAAATGCGTCCTCAGCTCCCCTATCTCTGGCACACGCTCTGGGGTATTCTGTCTCTGAGGCTCTCCTGACGGGATGTCCAACTCCATGGTTGCCACTAACTCATCCAGTCGAGGCGCCTCTCCCTCCATTGCCTTTGGCTCAGTGGATGTTGCTGCTCCCGTAAGGGCACCCTCCTGCACCTCCAAAAGGATCGTAGGGGACTCCTCTGTGGGGCCCCCCTCCGCCACTGGAGGTTGGGTTCTCTGCGCCGGCTCGTCCTCAAGACCCTCAATCGTCATAGGGGTGGCCCGTCGCGAGGCCAACTCCGTGGGAGTCCTGAAGCTGAACCTCCTCTCCTCGGCCTCCCGCTTTGCTGCCGCCTCTGTCGGGTCCAGGAACACCTTCCCCATTCCCTCTTGCTGTGGCGTCTCTGTCGTTCCTTCCTGGGCAAAGAGCCCCTGTACCTCCTCCCCCTGGATACCATACCGGCTTTGCTCCGTCCAGTCGACCACCTTAGTGGCTGAGAGCCTCTCCACCATCGCCGCCATGTCCTGGAGCCTCTTCTCCCATTCCGCTTCCTTAACTTCCATACAGGACCTCCATGCTTGATTCTCTGCCCTCTCTTGGACAACTGTCCCACCTCTAACCTCGAGGCCGCCAACTCATCGCTGAGCATGGAGTACCGTTGGAAGGACGAGACCGCCACCTCACCTATCCTCCTATCTGCACGCTCAATCTCCATCYTGGCRGCTGAAAATCCCAAGTCCTCTGYCTCTCGTGCCTCRTCCAATCTTGCACTCCCCTGTCCTACCTCTCGCGACCTCAGGCGAGCCGCATCCCTCTCGCTCTCATAGCTGGCCCAAGCCTCGCTAATCCTCTGCTCGCTCGTCGGAGGGTCAATTGGCGGCTTTGGCGCTTCTCCTGCGGCCTCCATCCTAAGCTTTTTCTGGTATAGCTCTTCGAGGCGTACCTGCACCCTCGCGCACTTCTCTTCTCTCGTCTCCCCCGGTGGCTTCCCTGTCCTCGCCTCGTGACCCTCTCGCAGTGGATCTCTCTCGCTTGTCCCCTCCTCTGTGGGTGGCGGACCTGGCGGAGGCTCCCCGGATGCCGACACCTCCACATCCATGCGTGCACCTGTAGACTCAATTAGTTGCGGCGCCACAGTAGTAGGTGTCCTCGCCCTGTCGCCCCCCTCTGGCTCCGCCTACGGCGGGGGTGGCGTAGTAGCTTCCGGTGGGGGCCCAAACATCTCCTCGTTGTCCGGCTCAGGAATTCCTTCAGGCCAATACTGCCGCGCCTGTTTAGGAATCGGGGTAGGAGGAGGGGTATCATCCCCAACAGTGATAACCCCCTCAGTCTGCGGCTCCTTGGGTTCGCGAGACCCCGCCTCAGGCCTCGGCTCAGGTGGCTCCTCCTCTGGCTTATCCTCTACTGGCTCATACCGTGCCGGTCCGCTCTGGTCCGCTCCCAGCTGTGACGCCCCCCACAGGGACGCATCGAGATGAGCCTCCAATCTGTCGAGCAGCGTCCTCAACGGCACCGCCTCTCCCCCCTCTGGTAACGTCGGCGAAGGGCCCCGTAGATCACTGCCCGTGATTCGGCGAAACTCCACCTGCTCGAGTCCATAGGTAGGGGGTAGCTCCGCCGCCTGAGCTGTCCCCGCGGCCTGAACTGATTCCACCGCCTGGGCGCCCTCCGCTGACCCCTCTCGCTGTGCCAAGGTTTTTCGACCCCCTCTAGTCGTAGTGGTCCCTCTCGCCTCTGGGCCCCGTGGCCTCTTACTCCTTTGTCGTCTCTCCACCCTGGGCTTTGGTCTCTCGGGCTCCGGTCGTCGAAATGCCTGTCTCAACTGGGCCTGGCAGTCCTCCTAGTCGTGTGCCCTATCCCGAATCTGCCTTGCCAATGACCTCTCCGCCCTCCGTGTCCAGAGGGGCAGAATCTGCATCCACTCCTCCTGCCCAGTCCCCGGGTCACGCATATACTGCTCATAGGCCGGGATGAACTCCTCCGCATTGCCTTCCTCCAATCGGATAGGCAATCCATCCGGTCCCATCGACGAAACCCTCAGCATCTGCATCCTCGCCTCCACATCTTGCCATGTCAACGCCTCCTCTCGAATGTGCGCAATAGGCTCCTCGAAGCGCCCAACTCCTCTCAGGTGTCGTATCCTCTCCAAGGTAGACCAGCCCTCCCGTGTCGCATGTGCCTGGTAGGAATCCAGAAAAAGCTCTATGTTACCGTCGTCGAAAATAGGCGTAGACTCCCTCCCAACCGGTCTGCGCGAGTCATCCCCTCCTGATGATCCCTGAGGCCTCTGTCGTGGCCGCGCGCCCCTCCCGCCCGTCTGCATTGCTGTCTTCGAAAATTCAGACCTGCACAACAGGCGAGAGAAAGCAAGCAGGCACAAAACAAGGTTAGCCCTCGGTTCATCAAGTTTTTATGACAACACACATGCCTTTTCCTACTTCCTCACCTGTCCTGACCATAACATGCGATACCTTAAGGACCAGCCTACTCTGAGAAAGGTAGAATTCTTTACCTATTCCCTGGCCACGAACTTCTTCATCCTGGTTCCTGATACCCAATCCTGCCAGCCTGTCCCGTCCAGCTCCTCGATCTGATAGGCCCCAAATTCGCCGCATCGCAATATTCTATAGGGGCCCAACCATCTCTTGTCAAGCTTCCTCGACCATTGCTTTTCCAGAGAGGAGTCGTATAATAATACGACATCCCCTACTGCCAATGGCTCCTTTCTTACTCGTGCCATCTGGTCCCACCTCATTTTATCTTCCATGCGTCCTTTCCACCTGACCAGCGGCCTCTCGCAATCTTTCTTCGGCCGCCCCCACTTGCCGCGCCCGAATATCGAGCAGTTCTTCGAAAGACAGGTCTACCTCCAAGTCCTGGCGCCTCCACGTCTTCATAAAACTTTCTATGGGAAAGGTGGCATGCCTCCCGTACCATAGTGTGGCCGACGCGTATTTGGTAGTCCTCTTCACAGTAACATTCTCCACGAAGAAAGATGCCCGTAGGAACTTCGACCACTGATCAGGTTTGCCCTCTGTCCACTTAGCCAGGAGATTTGTGATGGTATTGTGCCCCCTCTCCACAGGAGCGTTCGCTTGAGGGTGTGCGGTCGTAGTATAGTTGGCCACTACGCCATACCCTGCAAGCAACGTCCTCACCTCATTGCAGGTAAACTCTGATCCTCGATCCATCACAAACTTCCTGACAAAAGGGTATTGTAGGTAATACTCCTCGATGCGGTTCGCCAAAACCGGGCGAGTCTTCGTCCGGATAGCTCGTCCGTCCACAAACCCAGTAAGGTTATCCCGTGCATCAAAGATGTAATTACACCCATTCTCCCCTGCTGGCATGAATAACAGGTCCAGGTGTACGACCGCACCCACTTCCCTTTCTAACCTTGGGTGTAGAGGCTCTCCAGGCCTTTGCGCTGATCTTTCTTGGCAAGGTATACAGGACCGGCAGTATTCGATAACCATTGTCAGCATCCGTCCCAATGGTAGAGCTCGCTTATCTTCGCACATGTGGCACCTACTCCTCTGTGCCCCCCTGCTATACCATCGTGTAGGGCCGCTGTGATATCAATTTGCCGGTTTCTCCCACATACGATCCTCTTGGGGTTCCCGACCTGCCGCTTTATAAACAAGTGGCCGTTTCTTACCACATAGAGGTGCCTCATCTTCTGTGCCTTGGCACTTGCATCTTTATCCCTCATCTCACATGATAGGAGCAACCCCAATTCCCGGTAGATCCCATCGTACTCCTCCGCCTGAAACTCCTCCTTGATTTCTCCTTCCTCGAATTCGTCGTCTCGGCTTTCAAGAAGCAGAATCTCATTCTCCTCGTGACTGAACGAGCCCTTCCGGTCGAAGTCTCCCTGCAGGAGCGTATTGGTGAGAAGGTACATCCCTCCCATTGGCTGCTCATGCTCCTCTACCTTAGTGGGGCCTTCCTCTATTGTCCTCACTTCCTCCACCAGACTTTGCGTACCTGCCAATGCCAACTTCATCATCCAACCAACATCCTTACTCCCCCACAGATCCTCCTCCTGAAAGGGCTTGAGGACTAACTCTTCCTTCTGCTCGTACCCCTTCGGCGCCAGCCATATGGGGTCACTGACGCAATTGGGCACTCGCAAGGACCACTTGTTTATGTGCAGGCGGACGTCCTCCTCTTGATCCAAAAACCCATCAACTGGCGGCGTGTCTTCTATCGATTCCTCGTTTGATCCGTCCCAGTTGATGCGGCTTAACCCATCTGCCCTGTTTTTGTTCCCTGGGATCCTTTCCAACTCGAAATTAAACATCCAAATGTAGGTCAACCATCTTGCGACGGTTGGGTCAGATGGAGTATAATTCTTCAGGGAACATGCCAGTGCAGTCGGGTCTACCCTCAAGATGAGCCTCCTGCCAAAAACATAATTCTGGAAGGTCCTTAGGCAATAAAGTACCGCCAGCGTCTCCTTCTTGAATTGAGAGTAGTTCCTCTCAGTTGTATTGAGGGTACGACTTTCAAATCTTAGCGGCCTCTCCTTCTCCTCAGTATCTGCCTGAATCAGGACTCCTCCCAAGGCAGTTGGCCCAGCGTCCGTCTCAATGACGAATGGTCTTTCCTCCGTGGCCTCATAATTTGGCGCTCCCAATACCAAGCCCCCTTCCTTAAACTCTCCCTTCATCCTACCGACCACCTTTTCCTTGTCTTCACCCCAGACCCATTCTTGATCCTGGCGCACCAACTTCCTTAGATGTTCCGTCTTCGTGGCAAAGTCCTTCACGAAGCTCCTCCAAAATCCGCATGTCCCAAGGAAGCTCCTCACATCCGTTATCGAGCGGAAGGGCACTGGCCACTCAAGAATCTTATCTGTCTTCTGTACGTCAGGCCTCCGCCCACTCTCATTGCAGACGAACCCTTGAATCAGGGCCTCCCTCATACAATGTTTCGACTCGGGGCCGCTCGCCGTCAGGTTATGTTCCTCCAATAACCCCAGAACCTGATCGATGTCTTGGACATGCTTCCAGACAAAGCGTCGCACACCGGGCATCAGTTCGTCTTCCTCCTTCTCCTTCGGACCTTTGACCGCCAGGTCATCAATATAGGGCTGAGTGATATGTGGACTGACCGTCTGCATGGCTCTGATCATATGCCTTTGCACCATCGCCACTGCATTCGTCCACCCTTGAGGCGCCATGTTCATATGAATCAGCCCTCTGGAAGCATTGCCGTTACAGGCCTGTCTGGAGGGTATACAGGGAATCTGTCGTACCCAGAGTAGAGGTCTATGAGCAAGATTATAGGCCTCCCTGCGCACGACTCTGACAGCGCGTCCGCGTTTGGTAACCCCCCCGCATCCCGCACCGTCACGACGTTTAACCGCTGCAAGTCCTGCACCCACCTTAGCGTCCCATTTGGTTTGATAAAACAAAACCAAGGTGACGCATATGGTCCACCGGAATAGTCGGCCACGTGCGTCCGCATCTTGTTGTCCAGGTAGTCCAACACCTTCTTCTCCTCATACGGATTTGGGTATCGCACACCCCTTAAATTCCATGGCTCGTGCGGAACGGTGTCGATTCGTATCATCGGAATCTTGTCCACATCCAGCCTTCCACGCTCATCGTCATCGAATGCATACGCGCGGTGCCTTTTCTTCATCAGCCCCACCATCAACGCTCTTTCCTGGGGCGACAGGAAGTCGGGTTCCCCGATTATCAGCTTTCCCTTATTCTCGTCGTTGATACGGCACGGCCCGGCCAACGCATGCTCCCGCATACGCCGTATCAATCCTCACTCCCGCTCGTAATAGGCTTCCTCATCCTCTGTGACGAGCACGGGAACTGGGCGACACTTCTTATCTATGGTCTTGTACCGCCTTTGGGAACCCTGCTTAAGCCCTCCCCTAAAAAAGGTCGTCTTGTCGCTCGGGCCTGGGCCATCGCAGGGCCTCCCCTCCCTCCCGGAAGCCGATACACCAACTCCACCTCCCACACCTGAGGGTTCTCCAAAACCTGTTCCCTCAATGCCTTAATGGCCTCCGGATCCGCCATGTCGTGAGCCGATACCACCTCCATGGCCTTATTCACATCCATGAGGCTCAATGTCAGCACCTCAGCCCTATCTTCTTCCTCGAGCACTTCCCAAAGCCGTCTCCGCTCGTTCTCTGATTCCTCAAAGGTGAACGAGCCTAGATTGGGCCTATTCCTCCCGCTCCCCGGCCCTGTGTTCCGGCAGGTGATAACTTCATAATTCCCACACGCCGGCTCGCACAAGAGCAGGATCATTGTTCCGTCGTGCTTATTGAAGATCAACATTTCCGTCCTGCACAGAAACGACCGCCCCAGAAGGATGGGGTGATCGACATGGGGCATAACGAAAAAGCAAGTCCTGGCACCTTCCCAATCTCTATAATCATATTTGACGATGTGCCGCAAAAGGCGGCCTTGCAGTTAGCACCATGCAGCATGCCATGGTCCGAGCGGTCGATCTCCATGCCTATCTTCACCGCCTCCTTCTCCCTGATGATGTTCATCTCTGCACCTGTGTCCACCATCCCAGTACAGTTCTGGTTCCTTATCACCAAATCCACCTGCCCGCACGCCACACATTTCCAATCCATCCTTGTCCCTGCCTCAGTCCACTCCACCTCTCTAGGCAGGACCGTACTCAGATGGACATTTGGCACCAGCCTTCGCGACAGTCGTCCCTTCAACTCACCACGGAGCCTTGGCGCCGACGCCAGGATGTCTTTTAGGTTCATCAAGTCATTATGGCCTTCCAGGAGTTTGTCCACCATCCGCTCCACATCAAAGCCTTCCTCCATCCGGACCTCGTACTTCTTCCTCTTAGGCACGCTGTCGGGCAGGCTTGGTTCGGCCTCCTCCTGGGCCCCCCTCTTTTTGGTCCTCATCTCCGCCCGCTGATCCTCCTCTTGTCGGAGCTTCTCATCCTCTTCCTCGTCATCCTCTTCCTCTTCCTCCGGAACCTCCACCACCTCCTTCCTACGTCCAGGCTCCGGTTCCTTTCGAGGGGGTGCCTGACTGAGCGCCTGACTGGGCTCTTGACTAGGCCCAGCCTTATTTTGGCTCCTGGTCCTAGCCGCCTGCGGCACCCTCCCATGCGACGTGGGGGGTCTATAGGTCATACCTGACCTAGGGCGTCCCTACAGTCGCCACTCTTGGAGTCATAAAGAAAGACCTCAGGCAGGTTGGCCTCCCACTCTCGGGCTTCCTCACACAGGGCTTGCAGCTTCCGCTGGTATCTCCCCACCTTTTCCAGCAGATCTTTCATTCTTCCCAGGAGGAGTGTGGCCGACTCTCCTTCGCCTTCCTGCCCCTCATCATCCGATTCGACGACTATTGGCTCCTCTCTTATAGTCCCCGCCTTCAGTCGTTGAGTGACCTCCTCGCTATCTCCCACAATCTCCTCAACTTTTATGGCCAACTCTCCTTTCTCCTGCCACATCCTGAACATGGCCGGGGTTGCCGATGGCCCTGCCGCCGCTCGCCTAAGAGCTTCTTGCCTGATTCCTCCCGGGGTCCTAGGGTCGATAGGCTCTCCCCACTTATCGTATATATCCCCGTCCATACAAGAGGAAATTAGACCGGCCAACTCATCATCTCGCCGCCGTTGGCAGAACCGTATAATGTGGCCCACCTCGCTACAATGCCAGCAGGTGGTGTTTCGCCAATCAAAGTGGGGCCTCCCATACCCTTGGCCCCCTTCTTGGCCACCTCGGCCACCTTGGTTCTGACCCCCCTGACCATTCCAACCACCCCCGCGACCCCCATCATTTCCTCCTCGGCCTCGGCCGCCACCTCCTCGACCCCCTTGACCTCGCCTTCAATTGCCTTGTCCGCCTTGTCCTTGGTTTCCTCCCACGGCCACGCTGACCTGCGAGGCCTGTTGGGAGGGAGGTGGTTGGGCCACAAACTGACCCTGAGCCGCAGGGTAACTCGGGGGCCCCATACTTGCCGCTGGGCCCGCATAAGGGACCATTTGCCCGGGCTGAGTTTGACTACCCCCGCACGAGGCCCAATGATTACAACTGGGCCAGGATGTAGGCTGACAATGCGGCACCCAATGCCCACAAGCCGGCGGCGGCCCCATACATGATGGCCCGACCGTCGCTGATGTTGTCATGGCAGCAGGTGGCGGTGCAGCAATTGCTTGCGGGACCTGCCCTTTTCCGGATCCTTGACCCCCACCTGTAAATTTCGCTGCTTCCTCTGGGCCTTGGTTAGGATCTCGGATCTCGTCTCTTCTCCGCCATAGTCCTCCCGCCTAGCCTCCTCTTCCACTGCCCCCGACGGCCGGCCTTGGGCCACGGTCACTCCCCTCTTTTGCACTTCCGCCTCATTATCATACCCCAACGCTGCCAATACGTCCGTGACGATCCTCTTCACCCCTGGGGTCCCGGACGCGGTGGCGTCCCTTTCCTTTCTCTTGCGCCTTTGCAGCCGCACCTGGTGTTGTTCCACCTGGTCCAGGCTCCCCTCTTCCACCCCTTTATCGATAATGGCCCTGGTGAGTTTTTCATTTCCCCCTCCGTGACCCGTCAGCTCCGAAGCCTCCGAGCCAGTAAGCAGACCCAAAAATATAGCACACTGGGTTTCTTCGGAGATCCCGTGCACCTTCCGCGCCTTCCTTTTAAACTCGTGCACAAACGCCCCAATCGTGGAAAAGTCATCCTTGCTCATGGCTTCCAAATCCGCCATGGTCAGCAACCCATCCCCCAACCTGTACTTTCTCTGCATCATGTCCCTGAACCTCGCCCAACTACCATTAGCGGCATCCACGACCTTGCCCACTTCCTGATGGTGGCCATGAAGGACATATCTTAGGACTCGCTGGAGTTTGACCTCGTCCGACAGGCCCACCAGTGCTTGCTCCGTCAGGTCCAGCCAGTCGGACACTCGTTCTCCCTTGAAGTGGAAAGTATCAACCTTCGGGACATTGCTCGACGCCTTCTCGCACTTATCCAGGGCATCGATGAGGTCGTCGAGCTTTACAAGCTTCCTCCCTCCATCTGCCATCTCCTCAGGCATTTTGATTAACCGCCTTCAGCTTCAATCCCCCTGTTATAAGAAGCGATAGGACGAAAGGTTCTACTCAGCAGTCCATTCCTTCATGATCCTACCGAACCGACCACCTAAGCACCCGACGCTCCGGACCTAACAGACATTTCTCTCTCTACTTCCTACCTCCCTTAGGTTCACCTAAGGAAGACCAACTCTCATCACAGAATTCACTCACATACTCGCCTCGTTCATGCCATCAACCAAACCATCAATCAAATCAACATTCATACCCACACAACCATATAGACTACTATACGACCCATCTCATAGTTCTTCTCCTATTTACTCACGCGCCTAGTTCTCTCTCATTCTCATATTACCCGGATGTCGTTCCACCAGGGACAACGGTAGGCTTCCGTTATCCCCTACAATGGCGCCACCTGTCAGGCGCTTCGGTTCGGCGCCTCACATGGCAGCGCGGGACCCTCTCGGCCGCGTCACGCAGGAGTTGGACCAACTTCATCGCGAACACACAAATGGAGCTTCCTTAGGCCGCTCCGGCCGAGTGCGCCAGCCATACCTCTCGCAAGCCCCTACGACAGGATAGGGCCTACGCGAGGCACAACTTACCTCCACCTTACGGGAGCTCTCACCTCCCTTCGGTGGGCGTATCCCCGCCGAGCTACCAGTCCACAGTACGAAAGCTACTCGGTTGCAATCGTAGAGGTGGACCAGCCGAGGGCGTTTCTCGTCCGTCGTAGCATAGGGGGTACGCGCGGTAATACGCCTATCAGGCCCGCACGCGGGCCGACATCTTGGGGAGGCTGAAGTCCCAAGTGTGGCTCGACACCGGTCGACTAGGACGCATCCCACACACCACGCACACACCACTCTACGAACACAAAAACAAAACACACTCGCACGCACACATTGCACAAACGACACAAAACAAACAACGCGACAACGCTCTTAGTCCCTCGGTAGCCAACCCATAACTTTCCAATGAGGAAATCGGATGGGCGTCGCACGCGACTCGCAATGCAAACGTACGCAAGCAGTCGTAGTGATGACGTACTATGTCGTGCCCATAATCAAGCGGCCCTCGTTAATTTCGAGCATCGCATTCGACTCTCAAGTGTCGGCTGACACACACCTTAAAGGTTAATCTCTCGACGCTGGACAACCACCGTGCGCGGTTGGAGACCACACCCTCTTCTGCACCCTGTGCAGAGGAGTTGAGTAGACAGCCTTAAGTTGTCGTGGCGGTCGAAACATCAAGGGGTTTGACTTTGACGGCCGCCACGGACTATAACGTCCAACCATGAAAACGCAAAAAGGAGACTCACTCCAACCCCCATTAGTTGATGACTCTCTAAAATGGAAAGGGGGGTGGATAAGCCTAAGCGACGCGCGAGCGGAGGAGGTCCGGTATCCTATCCATAGGCTACCCGACATCCGGGATAATGAGGCCCGTACACGGACCCCCAAAAACTGACCGGAGCTAGTCCTCCGCCCACGTGCCGCTTCACGTTACCAAGACCCCAAGTTTGTTGGTCGTGTCGCGCTCGTGATCTCGCCGCCTAACCCATAACTCTTTTAGTGCAGGATACGACGAGTGTCGCGCGCGAACTTAGTATAAGATCGCGAGGGCGCTGGACTTACACATCCTATCTCGCTATGCAGTTCTACGCGAGTAACCGCGATGACGGCGCATTGTGTAGTGCCCACACCCAAATGACCTACTATGAGCCAAAGGGTCATCTTTCAACGCTCAGGCGTAGGCTGAAGCGCGAGCCAATGGGGGTAACCCTTTAGCACGTACAAAACCGGCCTGAGGGCCTTTCCGTCTTCTGCACCCTGAGGTGTCCCAACGGGTGCGGGGCAAGACGGCCCCTAGGGCAGGAGGGAGTTTGGAGCGGTGGTGAGTTGTCTGACGCATCACCAGCAACACGCTGACACTTCCGCCCGAAACTTTATCGTTCCATCAAGATGAATCGCAACAAGGAAAGAAAACAAGGATTTGGCGAGGGATATCCCCCCCTTTTTATTCACCCCAACCTTCGACTGACCCTTAGTACGTGGGCACTTCAGGCCACGTTGGCTCCACACGTAGGTACACATGCACTGGCACGTATATATATATATATATATATATATATACAGTTTGTCACAGCCCCTCGTTTGTTGTCCTCTTCTCTCTCTCTGCCTACGGTTTACCGGGCAGTTCTATTTGTGACGATATATATATATATATATATATGCACAAGGGGAATAATTATGTGACGATCACTTCTCACAGTCATAGTGCGTCTCCTCCTAGACATATATATATATGCGACCGCAAGGCAACCCAACCAAAACCCCAAGTCTTTGAACATACATGCAATCACATCAAAAGTCAAACAAGAGTCTACACGCTACGCGGAGTCAACTCCAGCCAGTTCCTATACTCATACCCCTCGCTTTAGCCATGCAAACCCCAACCTCCACCTAGCCATCCTCAATTAAATACTCAGTACCTTTGTTAAACGGCCATTCAATAAAAGTCTGGGTAAAACCCTAAACAAACAAAAAGATCACTAGGGCTAAAGCCTTTTAGGTTGAGTATGGGCAGCGAGTAGGAGTTGAGTCGTGAGCCGAAGAATCGACAACCGACCTGTTATCAGTGATAACAGAAAATGATCATCGTAGGATCAAACTGAATCTAGTCCAAGTCCTGAATCAAACGGTCAAGTGGACCTGTAACACAAGACAGACCAATCCCCAGACTACCCTTTAAGTCCATGCAGAAAAGAACTCCAAAACACATTCTCACTCAAGACTATCCGTCAACCAGGTCTAAGTCTACCTCTAAGCCAGTGCCCAAAGCAAAGGTAGACTAACGACAGAATCTCCCCTATTCACGGTGGATTGTCAGAATCGCCACCTATCAAAATATAATCTAACTCTTCTAAATCCAAAAAATTTTGACAGCGCTTCCCGTAGGAAAAGTGACTTTTCAGAATTTATATTGGCCCGAGTATGGAAACAGAAATAATCTTTGACTTTCCAAAGTCCAATTTTGTCCAACTCCCAAAATTAGCAAAAATTTGGGCAGCACTCCCTTTAGAAAAAAAGACTTTTCTGATTTTTACTAAGTCATATATAAACTTTAGACAAGTTGAACTTTGAAAAGTCAAAATTTGACTAACTCATTGGATTTGCAGAAATTTCGGCAACGCTTTCCGTAGAGAAAGTAACTTAGCAGAATTTATACAAAGCCAAGTACAATAAAAGATCCCAGAAAATGCAAGAATCGATCTAAGTAAAAAAACTTAGTCTAAAAAATGCAGGAATTGACCTAACTCCTATCGCTCTAGCACGTGGCGAGCCACTAAAGCAACTACCTACCAAACTAAAACTCAGACCAAGTAGTAGCCTCACTCAGTCACATGCAAGGCCAAATCACAAAGGTAAGTACTCTCGCCATCCCAAGTCAAACTTTGCAAACAATAGTTCGTAATCTGTCGATACTTTATTCCCTTGTACCCAACTTACATAGGGCATAAAGTCAAGCCGTCCAATCTTATGGAACCTGTCTGACTCAGCCATTGAGTATACACGAACAGGTTGCACAACTACTTCTCTCTTTCTTTTGGGCATATGACTAAGCCGTTGATCTTAGAACAAGGCTCAGCCGCCCTGAACTGTCTAATATCCAAATTATATATACCTCTTTGGGCTTGGTGTTCAAAAGTTGGGCATAGGACTCAACCGTCATCTTAGAACAAGGTCCGATCTGCCCAGGGTTACCTTCAATTATACTCTTAGTTATACTCTCTTTATTTCATAATAAGCTATAACCAAGCCGTCCAATCTTATGGAACCCATGCCTGACTAGCCTGTTCATAAATAGGATAGTATAAAATATAGCCAAAATTTAACCTTTTGGGTTCCAACATGTGCGAGCCTTTGGGCCAGACCGTCCAATCTTATGGAACTGGTATGGTCCTCTGCCAGGTTCGTTTCTCTCTGACCCAACTGTGTACAGCATGAGTCCAAGGCCGTCCAATCTAATGGACATGCCCTGCCCTCAGCAAGGATTGTCCCCTTAGAATAAACCAAGAGGGGGGCTGAGCCGTCCAATCTTATGGACTTGCTCAGACCTCCTCGATCAGAAACAAAAGAAACAGAACAAACCCCAATCAAACATGGGAACCAAACCCTCCAATCTTGGCAATCAAACCCTCAAATTTTATGGTACAGGTTTGACCCCTGAAAAGTCAATCACAGTCAAACCCCCACAATTCATAGCAATCAGACCGTCCAATCTTATGGAACTGGTCTGACTCTCCATGCAATTCAAAAATAACCACAGCGGTCAGGCCATCCAATCTTATGGAACTGGTCTGACCCCATAGGACCCAGTCAGGCTCAAGCAAAACCACCTTTTACCCACCCTTCCCCCAAATGCAATCCCTTGTGTTCACAATCTGCCTTCAGGCAATCAACAACACTGAAACTGCGATTGCACACACATTCCTTTATTTAGTCTGACTTGTGTCCTGTCAGCCAAACCAAAGTCAAAATAGGGGTGCATACAGTATACTCAGTCAACATAACAGGACGTACAAATAGGGGTTATACCAGGGTATATAAAGGGAAAGCAAATGGCTACCTTTCAATTCCCTCCTTCCAGAGCCTCGCCTAGGCTCCGGTAGAGCTCCCGCAATCGGTGGGGCGAACCTCCCACAGAGGCCTTGGCGCGGATGACGGGTTGCAATCCCGCCTGCCGCCTTCATCTCAGAGCCAACAGACCAGATTTAGAATAAGAAGGGCAGAAGGATAAGATTTTCAGACTCTCAGATCCAAGGAGGGTGCTCTCAGACTGGCAGGAGAGGGCCTTCCAATCTTCTGTCGCCTGAGGGCCCCGCAATGGCGGCCAGGTTGTAACCGCTCGGTCAATTCTTCAGTCGACCCGCCAACTTTCCCTTCCTGTCGACCACCCAGGCTGCAGCACTAACCTCTGTTGCCAGGCTCAATCACTTCCCCTGTGGCACCGCTGGTTGCAACAGCCGGCAACAACCACCGCGGTCTGCAGTAGCACTCCGAAGTCAACCAGCATCCACCAGCCACATGCAGCCTCCAACAGTGGATCACGGCCCGCGATCGATCAACAGCCGCAGTTGCGTATCGTCATGCAGCAGCAGTTGCGCACAGTCCGCCGCAACAGCTCGTAGTCGCCAGGAGCAGCGGCCTGTGTGGCCGGCAACGGACACAGTTCCCAGCAATCCTGCCAGCTATGCGCAACGGGGGCCCGGAGCAACTGCCACAGTCCGCGGTAGCCGCCCCCGATGGTTACCGGATGGTTTAGCAACACCCCCCAACTGCGGCACCACCGAAGTCGAAAGCACGATCCGCAGTGCGAGTAGGGAACACTTATCACAAGCCACCCTCGAAAACCCCCGCATCAACCCCGCCTCCAACTGCAAAAACGACCAGGTACGCCCTCTCTCTCTCGGTGTACACTCCAGTCGCTGCGCCCGCTACTCCGCCATCACTACAGGCCTTACTCCGGTACAGCAGGTAAGTCTTTGATCCCATAGCTGCCCCCTCCCCCGCTGCCACCAGTGATACGGTGAGCAAGATCGAACGAACCCCCACACACTGTTGGCTCCCCACCATCCACTGTGTTCGGCAATCACTCCGACAGACATTCGCCACCCATCCTAGGCACCCCAGATATCTAATCCGTGCATCCTCCGTTTCGACGTACCTGGCTTTCTCTATCGGTCAGGTGAGTGCCTCTTCCCCTTCAACGCTGCACTCCCGACGCCACCACGCACGCTCTATCCTACTAACCCCCTATTATACTAACTCCCTACCCAAACTAACACTGTCAGCGGTTTTGCCATGCCAAAAAAAAAAAAAACTCCATTTTGCAACTTCCTCCGCCCGTTTTCATCAAGCAACGGGGGAGTCAACCCCTTTTTTGTTCACCACGCCTGCCACCTGCCATAGCCCGGCGCATCGACCTTTCCACTGACCTTCCTTCCCACTAACTCTCCTACTAAACTGACCTCATATTCGACGTCGCCCTCTCCTAAAAACTCCGGCTATCATCTACCCCCGCCTGATCACACCAAGAAACAGGCGATTTCTCAAATTTCTGCCCTGCTACGGCCAGCTCCCGCCATGTCTCCTGCTGCACGTACTTGGCTCCGAATCACGCCAGGTTCATCCCTTCGTTTCCACTTCTCCCTCCTCTTTCGTTCCCGTCTGCGCCTCACCGACCCACTGTCGGGCGCTCGTTACCCGTTGTCCGCACCTCGTAGTTCTCCTGCTCCCTCGGCTCCCTTCGGCACCCCGCTCCCACAGCGCCTTCTACCTCTTCTCACCCCCTCTCTCTCTCATACTCACACACCTGGCGCCGATCTCACCCCGTACGGGCTTCCGCTGCCGCTCCTTACTCCGCAAGTACCTGGCCCCGGACTCCGCCCTAATTCATTCGTCCGCGCTCACTCTACTCCAACCCGACTCATCGCCCGTAGTCCGCTGCGTGACCGCCCCGACCAGCGCTGGCATCCCCTTTATCGAATGTACCCGGTACAAAACCGCACCGGGTTCATCCCACATCTTCCTTACTGTGCCCGCCGCCCCGCTGCCTTAACGCCCCCGTACTCTCTTACCTTCCTTCTCCATCCCCGGGTGTACCTCAACGCAGAACCCGTCCGGGTTCCTTCCTTTCTCCGGACACCTTCCTCGCTGACGTCACCCCGGTCTCCTTCTCTCCGGTAACACTTAGCGCAGCCGCCCACTTTCCCGACTGCCCCGGCTGTCAAACTTTCCAACATGCAAAAAAAAAACTCTCCGTTGCCCCGACGGAGCCTCCCACTTATACCGCTCTCCCGCTCCGTACTATCGTATCTCCGACACCGTCCTGCTTCTTACTGTCGCCTCGCCCACAACCGCGCTGTGCCGGCCGGGCAATTCCGCTGTCCTCGCCTGAACCTGGCGGGGCCCTCGACCAGGTCCCGAAGGACCTTCACCGTGGCCGTACCGCTTGGCCCTCCATAATCTGAGCGGCCCGTGCAACCCAGAGCGTCGTGTTCCACCCCGTGGCGCCTCCCCTATACCGCCCCGATATCTTCCTCCCGGTTCCCCAAGGGCTTGTCTGCGTCGGTACCCCGCGGCCCTCTAGGACAACCTCAGGCAGGTTCGACCACTTTTGCCCTTACTCACCAATTGCCACCACCTGGGTTCGAGCACGACCCGTACCTTCAACAGCTCCATGGTGTACCCACTGACCCGCGTCCTCGGGGTCCTATCAGCAGTCGTGGTGCCACGCCCCAGCGGAACGGGTCCGTTAGATAGAACTAAAAATAAGGGAAGATAGAAAAAAGTGGGTATATAAGGGCCGCTAACGGGAAATGGGTATCGGTCGTCACCCCGCCAGCCCTGTGGGTCATGCTTACCAGCAAAACCGAGGGGGATAGCCCGTCAGGCCCTCAACCCCTCAGTTCTCTCCAGCGCTCCGCTGCTCCTTCGTTGCCGCATGCTGGCCTCGATCCCCAAGTCTAGTCCACCGCCGTAGCCTATAGGGCTAAGCCCAAGCCAGGTTCAATTGGACGCGAACTTCCAATATGAAACAGTGTCGCGTGCCGCCTTGGCCCGGAAAGAACAGCCCAGGTCCTCTTTTCCTACCTGCAACCGGCGCGCCAACACCCGTTGCCGACGCCCGCCTACTTGGATCCCACCGTGGCCACCCCGCGCGCCAACCCAAAATGAGCCTTTTATCCCTTAATCAAACCGCAGCACGGTCCAAGTCGGACGACTAGACCGGCCTCTCACTCAATTAAAAAAATCACACGCGAGCCTGAAAGTTGCGCGTCCACATACCCTCCTAACTTAACCAAGGCGGGTCTCGGACGCGATCATGCCTCGCACGGCTTATTTCGACCAAACTCATTGTCCCCTGTCATCTGCAAAAACCAGGGCGGATACCCTTGTAAGGGTATTCGCGCCGACAGTGTGCCTCCCCTTGGGGTTGTCGAGGCAATGGGGGGGAAGTGGCTCCGGGAGGGGTGAGGGGGTCACCCCTCCCCTAGCAGGAGCTGGCGCGTCCTTGCGGCACCATTGTGACCGTGGTGCGGAATGCCTCCCGAAAGTGGAGCCACAAGGAGGTGAAGCCCTGAGTATGGGAGGGTGACCCCTGCCACTAGCGGCCTGGTAGCGCAGGTCTGGGCTGATACTCCCGGGTGGGTTGCGAGGATTGTGTGTTCCTTCCTTGAGTGATCACTAGGTAGTGGGTGGGCCCGCTGCACCGCCAGTGGGGCTGATCCCAACGAGGAAAGCCCTCTTTCGGACATCCTCCCAAGACCTCCCTGGGTCATAACCGCCAACACCTCCACAACCCTTTTTGAAAAGAAAAAAAAAAAAAACAAGTTGTGAGAGTGTGGCCTATCGACCCTCAAGCGTTTCAGGACTTCAAGCTAGAGATGTCAGGGATAACTGGCTTGTGGCAATCAAGCGTTCACAGCGACGCTGCTGGTTACCGCCATCTTCACGGGCAATCACCATCATCATCATCATCATCATCATCATCGCCGCCATTGTCGACATCATCATTGCCACGGCCTCTCACCTTCATTGCGCGCATTCGATCCGGCGACCTCGTCGTTCACCGGGGGAACGATCGAGAAGACCCTTTAGGGGTTGATTGAAGACCTTCCTCGACTCGGAGGAAGGACCTTGATTGCTCCCGGCCGACCGGGAGCGCGGTATCGTCAATCTATCTCCCTCTTACTAATCCCATCCCTTCCTCTCGCCGCTCTCTCTCAAAGATCTCATCTTTTTCCTCTTCTTTTAGCTCCTCTCCAACCCCCCTTCTCTTCTCCACCCTCCCACCTAATTGGTCACATCATCCAAAAATTCTACTATGTGTAACACGTATCTTCCCTCTTTGTGCTTGCCTAACAATGCCGGCCATTCTGTCGTTCAGAATTTCAATCTAATTCAAGAGGATTAATCTTCATCTTCTTTTCTCCCAATGCTGTGATCGAAATTAATTTCGGTAGTCTTGTTCTAAAGTTACGCAAATTTCTGTAGTTTCTTGATTCTTTTCGTTATTTAATTTTAAAATACAATTTCATTTCAGAAATTCATGAAATAAATTTTGGAATTTACTCAATTCAATTCTTTTGATGTTGGATTTTCTTTTATTTTCCATCCCCCGTAAAATTCCGAAATTCTTCTATTGTTTCTGAAATTCTTTTTTAAATTCTTTTGAAATTTCTTTGAAATTCATCTTAATCTTGTAACAAGTCGAGAAATTTTGTTGACTTGATCTACATAATCCTGGAATTTCTCTCAACCTACTTTCCGTGGCTATCACTAATTCTTTATGAAATTTCATCGTAAATTCTTAATTTAGGAATTAGCTTTCTACTTTTCTTTCAAATTCCCTTTAATTTTAAAAATTCTTTTAATTCTGGAAATACGACAAGGAATTTTTTATTTTACTTCAAAATTTTCCTGTCAACTCATATATGCCTCTTCCATCATCCCCCTGAACTTTTGGAAATTTTTACGAATATTTTTGAAATTTGTTGAATTTTGCTTCAATTTCCTTAAAAATTCCGAATTTACGCCCAAACAATTTCAAAATTTTATTTGACCTCGTGACTGACTTATGCATGCTTTTGTCTATACCCACGCTATCCCTTGAAAATCTCCCCTCATTTCCTCGCCTGAATTGGAAATTTTGACTCCTTCTCCCTCACTCTAAATTTAAATTTTCTTAATTTAATTTTGGAAGTTCGTTTGACCTCATTTCTACTCGCCTTCCTCTCACAGTCCCTTACTCCCCTTTCAGTGTGCCACCCTGGCTCCCCGTTACATCCAACAACGCGCACTCCAAAATCGCGCTCAAGACGCTCGTGCCCCCAATCGACTCGCTCGCTTTTACGCACCGACCGCGGCCACAGATCGTCCCTCTCATCACGGTCCTCCCTCGACATCATCTTCATCTTCTTGATTTGTTGACTCCATGCAGAGTGAGCCGATGAGCCCCTCTTCCTCCATCAGTGAAGGGTTTGCGCTACTAGCTCACGATACCATGGCCGATTCGACTCACATTTCCACCCCTATGGCCACCAATTCGGGCCCAGCCGCCGAATCGGATCGCCTACTGGCTCTCCTCGAGAACATGCAGGCCAGATTCGAGGCCAGATTCGAGGCCAGATTCGAAGCCAGATTAGAGGTCAAATTCAAGGCCCTCCATACCGACTTTTCATGCCTGTCGGCCCGCGTGTCACAGCTGGAGCCCCGTACCGGTGCACCTCCCTCCCCACCCCCCTCATCTGCATCTATGCCAACTTCCTCTCCTTCTTC
>BFEA01000359.1:1127685-1151221 GCA_003427395.1 Chara braunii | reverse complement strand
GGGTCTATGGGTCGGGTGACCCAGGCCAAGCCATCACCCGCCTGCCACCCATCCAGCGGGTGACCCAGGTCAAATTTTCACCCGCCCATCACCCAGAAAGGCATGCTGGCTGCGCCCGCCCATAACCCACCCAAGACAACTCATGTAGACCTAAATCCGACTCGTCACCCTGTGGGTCGGGTGGGTGCAGGTGGGTGCGGCTCTGGGCGCCCGGTGCCCAGCTCTACCACGGACTAAAACGTCGAACCATGAAAATTTCAAAAGAGAACCTCACTTCAATTCGCATTGGTTTAGTGGCCTCCTAAAATTAAGGGGTAGGCAGACCCAAACAACACGCGCGCGGAGGAGGCTCGAAAACAGACCCATAGTCTGCCCGATGTCCGGGATAGTGAAGGCCCGTACACGGACTCCCATAGGTCGATTGGGACTAGTAGTCCGCCCATGCGTCGCTTCGCGATACCGAAACCCCGAGTCTATTGGTCATATCGCGCTTTGGTTCTCGCCGTCTAACCCATAACTTTTAGTGCGAGGGTTGGTAGGTGTTGCGCGCGCGGATCTAGTATAAGTTCGCGCGGGCGCAGGACCTACACCTACCATTTCACTATGCAGCTCTACGTGAGTATCTGCGATGATGGCGCATTATGTGGTGCCCATACCCAAATAACCTATTCTGAGTCATGGGGTTGTTTTCGACGCTCAGGCGTTAGCAAAAGCGCGCGCTAAGGAGAAGTAACCCTTTGGCGAGCGCAAAACAGGCTTTCCGTCATCTGCACCCTGAGGTGTCCCAAGGGGTGTGGGGTAAGACGGCCCCTAGGGCGGGAAGGAATTTGGAGCGGTGGTGAGTTGTCTGGCGCATCACCAGCGACACGCTAACCCTTCCGCCCGAAACTTTATCGTTCCACCAAAATAATTTTCAACAAGGATAAGGAAAACGAAACTCTTAACATTATCAGAAAGGACATTGTCGGGCTTAGCCCTGTAGGAGTTACTCGAGCGTACGCCTACTTAGATTATCATCTCATCAGAATGGGAATAAAACAGTCTCACTTAAACAAAAAAGGTTGTGGGGTGGTTCACTCTCACGACAGTTATGCGGTTTTGCCCATCTGAATCCATAGCAATATCACTCAACATGAATCAATCGAGACTCCTCCACACATATCTGCAATCACATAACAGAATCAAGCAAAGATCCGCGCACTACATGGAGTCAACTCCAACCAATCTCTATACTCATACCCTTTGCTTTAGCCATGCAAGCCCCAACCTCCGGCCAACCAACCATAATTAAGTACTCAGTACCTTTGTTAAATGACCATTCAATAAAACTCCGGGTGAAATCATAACAAACAGTAAAATCACCAGGGCTAAAGCCTTTTTAGGTTGAGTATTGAGAGTGAATTGGAGTTGAGTCGTAAACCGACGAATCGGCAACCGACCTGTTATCAGTGATAACAGAAGAGTAATCCTTTTGTAGTAATCCTTTAGTAGTAATCCTTTTGTATCAGGGTACTACTTATGCTTGTGTCAAGGGGAGAACATTCCCTCTAGTCGTATCCTAGCTCCTCCATTAGTACCAAGTCACTAAGCACCTCCTCTACTCAGGATACATCTGCTAAGTAACTTCTGGCTGAAAAATATTATAACTCCCCACATTCTACGAAACTTCGGCAACGCTTCCCGTAGGAAAAGTGCCTTCTCAGAATTTCTGCAAGCTCAAAAACGACTAACTCCTCCAGATTTGTAGAAATTTCGGCAGCGCTTCCCGTACGAACAGGAGGCTGTCAATATTTATACAAAGTTGAAATATGAAAAGACAAGCAAGGTTACACTTGGGACTACCTTCTGACACCTGCTTGATGATTCAGGATCAACGACTGGCAGCGCAACCTCAGGTGAGATTGTGGGCTAGCATTGACCCTAACTCTTAGCAGGGTCAGTTCTGTCTTCATCCCAAGTTCCCCCTCCCATCACCCATCTAACCTACATGCGGCTCCAACACTTGGCAAGCATCTAAAGCAACTATCCTATCAAATAGCCGCCCCAAGTGAGAGCCCATAGGTATGCATAAACAAATATCTCTCACAATCCCACATCAATTTGCCCAAGTAGTTCGTTAGATCATTTAGTTCTTTCCCTTTAATAAACCCCCTCGCCTATGGCATACGATCAGACTCACCTGAAATGAAAGGGTATATCTAATCTGCCTAAATAACAGATAAAATACGCACAACTGGACTGCCCTAACCCTTAGGGTATTTCCAACATAACATAAACAATATACGTAATGCACGTGACCAGACCGCCCTACCCTAGGGTACGTCTAGTTCCTGTCAACCCAATGACATGACACATAAGACGGGGCCGCTCTAACCCTTAGGGTGCCCAGTCTGCCTTATACAAGGTTACATATGCCATACCATTAGACCATCCCTACCCTAGGGTACGTCTAACTTGCCTGAACATAGGTACAAACGACAAAAAGTCGGACTGCTCTACCCTAGGGTACGTCAAACTTACATCACATCAACGACAAAAGCATATCATTAGGCCGCCCTAACCCTCAGGGTACGCCTAGTTAGCCATACAACAGGTAATATGATATAGACACTTGCACAAACTTTACGTTTTTCCTTCTCTTGCTAGGCAGTCAATCGGACCTTTCCAACAAATAGAACTTTCGACCCGCCTTCTTTGTTTAGAAGTGAAAATAAAACAAATTTATACTAATTCTCTGCTCCTTAGTGTTATCATGAGCATATAACTGAACCGCCCTACCCTAGGGTACGTTCAGTCTGCCGAGTTACTTTCTTTTCATTCTTCAGCTATTTCCTTTCTTCTTTAGTTCGACCTGACTTATTGACTGGCTTTCCCTACCCTAGGGTGCCTGCTCTGACAGAAATATAAATTCAACATAGTATACGTATCAAGTTTTATATTTTAGGTGACCAATTGATTCATGGCTCATGGCTAAGCCGCCCTACCCTAGGGTACGCTTAGTCTTATGCCCTTTGATCCCTCCAAAGAAACATACTCCTCAACTCATTAAAATAAACACCAGGATTCTGATCCTTCCCTACCCTAGGGAGCCCGTCCTCCTGTTCAGAAACCCCAAAAGAAACAGCGACTAACCCATCCTACCCTAGGTGAGACCAGCCATAAAAAGTCATGCACACAGCCCAACAAACATCAATAGAACATAGCACTGAGCCCACATCCATTCGGAGGAGCTTAGCCTTGGGTTGACCCAGCCAAAGCATGCAAAACACCTTCACCCCACCTTCCCCTAGTTCATTCTGTCTGAAATCCCTCAAGTTTATCTGAACTCTCATATCGATAGTTGTTCATTTAGCCTTTCGCAATGCATGTCCTGACATACATAACAAAACAAGAAGTAATAACCTTTCATAGTTATGTTCGGATAGCCCAAGGATAATAGTTTAGGGGAAGGGATCACACGGGTTAACGAGATTATACCTGAAGTTCCCTGCCCCCAGAACCCCGCCTGGGCTCCAGCAGAGTTCCCGCAATCGGTGGGGCAACCTCCCACAGAGGCCTCGGCGCGGTCCTACGGCTTTCAATCCCGCCTGCCGCCTTCCTCTCGTAGCCTCAGACTAGACTGGGAGTAAGAAGGATAGAAGTAGAAAGAGAAGACTCTCAGATAGTTGCACCCAATCTCACTGGAGAGGGCCTTGTTGTCTTGATGCGCCTGAGGGCCCCGCAATGTAGCAGCTTGGCCTTCTGAAGTCAAACTGCTGAACCCCATTCTCCTAACAACCTCCCAACTGCAGTGATAAGCCCCCTAATGAACCTTCAAACTGCAGCACCAGCCCTGCCGTAAAGGGAACCAGCCCCGTACCCTGCTACAGCAGTCTCACCACAGCCTGATAAAGCTCAACAGCACACAGTCCGTCGCTATGGCCTCCCAGAGGTATCATTACAGTCACCGCAGCAGCAGCATACGGTGCGCAGCAACAGTCCAAAGTGAGGGACAATGCCCGACTTCAACAGTTGTGCCCAAGGCAGCGCCCAGCCAGTGGAGCTGTAGTTCGCTGCCAACCCCTCAGCGCAGCATCAGCGGACTTGGGTTCAGCAGCAACCTCTTTTAAAGGAAGTGACAGTCGCCTCCTGGATCCAGCTTCTCTGACTGCAGCAGTCTGGTGGTCAGCGACCCACTGGTCTGGGCACAAAATGGCAGGTCACAACGAGTGTCATAACGGACAGTTCACCACTGGCATAGCTGGAGGGTACGGTAGCAGCACGGTTTCCACCACTCCTGGGCCAAGATCCTCCTACAACAGCCTCCGATTAGACAACCTCAGTCCACGGTGCGCAGACTGCACCCTGCTAATGACAGCTGCAGTACAAGTTGACCCAGCAGCAATACCCCTCAATAGGCTCCCATGGCGATAGCGGCCAAGGCCTATCCGCAGATGCCCTGCAAGGTGATCCCGAAGTTACTTCTTAAAGGCACTGCCACACACAGTCCGTGTGCTGTGGCAGCCCGATCCAGCCGCAGCTACAATAGCTGCCACAGTCTCATAGGAAAGCTGCAACCAGCCACCGAATCCACACTCGGACAGACGTATGACCGCGTTATAACCGCGGTCTGCCTGACGTTCACAATCTTCCCAAACAGTAACCGCAGACCATACCCACAGTAGAGTATAGCTTCAATGACTACGTCGTTCACCAGCGGTAGCGCAGACTGGCACAACAGTAGCCGCTCGGTACGTATCCTCAGACTCAAGCCTCCCACAGCTGACCACTGCCGGCTAGTGGTCCAACAGAAGGCGCATGGTGGTTGTACGGTGGCAAGACTTTATGGTGATCTAATGAAAGATACAGCAGCAGTCTCAGTCGTAGGACACAGCTATACCGTGATTAGCCTTCAACTGTGATTTTGCTATTCAGCTGCCCCTCAACAGGGATATCCTGTCAACAAGTGGTCTGCAGCCAACTAGAATATGAACCCCGTGCTCTACTCAAAATTGGGTGTAACACGTCGTGCGAATCAGCAATCGCGTAAGCAACAAGACGCAGCAGTATAACATAAACCTTAGTCAAGGCAGCAGGCATACCACATCAGCGGCTGATACGGCCCTCTGACTGCAGCATCTGGCTCAGATGTAGTTCCAAACGAACGTAGTAGGAACCTGAAAAAAATATATTGGAGAAAACTGGCTCAAGGAGTACCAGCAGCACTTCGAGATGTAAGTGGCAGGGCTAGTGGCTCACGTTGTGTGTTAGTGGTAACTAACACCTTGGTTCTGATCAAGGAGAGAATAGTTACTGCCACCTCACTTCGACTCGCCCTCTACTGCACCCATCCCGAAAACAAATCCTATGTCAGAGCTCAGAAAGATGTAATCCCACCGAAAAGGAAATCCCTTCCTCCCTGCGTGACACGACCGACCAAGACTTCGGCCAGTTTCACGCCCCCCCGTCTTGTGCTTGTGGAGGACCAACCAGCCAGAACTAACAGTCCAATTCCAGCGAAGATATCCAGGCATGAATAAGTTTGGTGCATTCAACAGTAGCCCGATGCCAGCGGGTATATACCTCACTGAGTCGAGATCCCGGTCATCAAGATCGGCAGCAGAGATCCAGACGCCTAGTCGATGACATGTATGGTGGCTGACATGATGACAACATAATGACAAAGAGAACTCCAGTGGGGACAGAGGTGGCCAGGATTGAGACGATTGCGAGACAGTGGTAGCGTAAAAAGGTAAGTCTACCCTCAATGCATGGCCAGATGCATCACCTCTCATTCCACAACTCTTGCTGACTTCCAGCAGGTGGGTATATCGCCTCCTCCGCACCCTCGCCCTTCCTAACCGGTCACTCACCTCTCTCTCTCTCTCTCTCTCTCTCTCTCTCTCTCTCTCTCTCTCTCACACACACACACACACACACACACACACACACACACACACACACACACACACACACACACACAGCGGTCACTGAACCTGACGAGATCTGGACAGTGCACCCCCCATGGTGCGGGTGGCCCCGAGAATCGGATGGCAGACAGTCGAGTACGGTTTCTCGTGTTTACCACGGTAGGAGGTTGGGTGAGCGAGAGTGTAGAATGCAATGGAGTTTTTTAGAGGCAAAGTACGAGCATGCAGGTGCGACCACCAACGTTCAGTAGTTCGGAGCCAGAACTGGGACGGGCGTCCGCCGATCTGCACTGCCAGTGGTAGTGGATGCCCGTAACGAACGAAAGCATGCACGCCCGTGGCAGTGACGATGATAATGATGCTGGAACTGACGAATGCGCGAACATTATTAAGTGCTAGAGGGACTGATTAGGAAGAGGTCCATTTACAAACATGGCCACGCATCGAGCGCTCCGCTCTCCTCATGAACGGAGGTCGACGCATTTTGCAAGAAAAAGTCACAGCTACGCTGTCGCCAGTTTCCCGTTGGTCACGCACTAGGACCCATCCTTTACCATTTTCTGCATGGCATGGCCTGATCTCTTCCTCCGCACGCTGGCTCGTCCTTCCTCCTTCTCTTCCTTCGAAGTCTTCTTCCTCCGCCAGTTCCCCACCGCTACCTCCGCCGATTTGCTTCGAATGCACCTGGCGCCTCTTTCCGTCCCGGTTCGTCCACCCATTTCTTTCTTTTCTCCCTCACATCTTTTCGTCCACTACTCTCCACCACTCACCGTGCCGTCTTCACCACCGCGCTCGCCCTGCCCAAACCCCCTATTTAGGATCTCCCCTCGCTTAATCAGATTCTGAGTTTCCTCACCTTCTTCGCGCCACTTCAGCGTAGAGCACCAAGCCAGTCCCCGCCATGCACCGCGCAAGGGCGGCAAGGCTTCTTCTATTAACCTTCTATCCTACTAGCCTATCAGTAAAACTAACGCCGGAATCCGAGTCGCCCTGATCCAAAACCTCGGAGTCCCCCTCTTCCCCGCTTGATTTCATCCAGAGTGGGGTGGTTTCTCACTTTCCCCCCCCCGCTCACTCCCTCCATGGCTCGTTCCTGTCCTACATGCACCGGCCGCACCTAGTCGTCCGGGTTCATCCCACCTTCGACTGCCCCCGTGTCCTACCTTAGCGCCCCGCTATCTCTACCTTAGCGCCCCGTCATACCTCTCCACTGCACCACGTAATCCCACAGCGCCCTGACCATCCCCCTCGCCTTCATCACACTCCCGGCTTCACTGTCTTCTGTCGATGCCAACTGTATTACCCGCGGCACAAAGCCTTCCATTAAGACCGATCACCTGGCGTAGTGCTGACACACCGTCATGCCGACGTACACAGAGTCGGGGAAGAAGCCGGGGCTCTTCCCACTTTATACATGTCAATCTGGCGCAGGGGTCATGCTACTCTCCTCTGTATCGTTCCAATTTTGACGGATGTCCCAAACGACAATAGCACGGCAGTGGCACCCCGGCAGTGGGTGTATCCACTGAACAATGCTGCTGGGCCTCCTTGCCGGTCCCGGCGCCGGTACAGGACCTCGTGCCAAAAAAGACTGAAAATAAAAAATAGAAATAGTAATACTAAAATAAAGAATTAAAACTTAAAGATAGAAAAAGAAAAAAAAAAACGGGTGGGGGAGAGGGCCGTTAGTACTTGGTCCTTGCCTACGGGCCCGCGGTCGGACTCCCCTGCAAAAACCAAAGGGGATAGTCCCACGGAACCCTCAACCCCTTGACCTTCCTGTCTTTTTTTGCCGCTCTGCTGCCTGCAGCTGGACTTGATCCCGGGATCCTGGGATCCGCCTGGTGAGAGTTCAGTGATGTAGCCTATAGGGCTATGCCCCAGCCTAGTTATGATAGGCCCAGTCCGCTATATGAAGGGTGTCCGCAGCCCGCCCAGGCCCGCAAGGGTGTGCCAATGCCACCACTTGGCTTACCCCATAAGCCCATGACTTCGTGATGTCGTGTTCCACTGCCTCCAAGGCCGCCGTTGCTCGGCTCACCACACGCATTGCCCCTTCGTGCCGCGGTCGCGGCCCGAGGCTCTTATAGCCTGCCATGACCGGCCCTTTTGTCGCCACCCTGCCGAAGACCCTGACCGTTACCCCTACTAAGCCTAGCCCGTCCCAACTTTTTTACCATTCCGGCCTCCGCTAGTACACTGTTAAGCTTAGCGCCCGCGCATTGTCACACGACGTGGCCCCAAGGTGCTGACTTTCGACGGGTCGGGCTATTATTCTCCGCTAGTTACCGTCTCGCCTGGTCAACTCTACACCGTCCAACCTTCCGTCCGTGCATGTGAGGCTGCGACCGCCTTAGCGACTCTAGCGTGGCCCTCACTTGTCCTACCGGCGTCTCATAGTCTGCACTAGTCAACCGTTGGCCAGGCTACCGTGTGCCCACAAAGTGCCCGCTCACACTCTCCCTAATCACCACGGATGGGACGCGCCCTTAAATATCGTCAGAAGCGTTCTTCCTGTAAGCCACAAATATGTGCCCAAATACCCTTATAAGGGTATTCGGTCCGACACCGTTGAGCGTAACTATACTGCCGACGAGCGTGAGGTCCTTGCGCTGGTCTACGTTGTTAAGAAGTGGCATCATCACTTGCACGGTCACACTTTCACCGTTTTGACGGACAACTCTGTCCTCGCCGCCTTCCAGACGAAGCTTGAGCTCACTTCTCGCCAGGCTCGTTGGTGGCATGATCTCTCAGAGTTCGACTTTACCATCAAGAAGATTTCCGGCGAAAGCAATCGCGCCGTTGATGCCTTATCCCGCCGCCCCGACCTTCAGTGCGAGGATCGTCAGCTATCTGCTATTTCAGCTCCCACCATCCACCTCACCTTTCTGGATGAGTACCGCCGCGCATACACCCAATGCCCTGAGTTTCAGTCCATCTACGCTGACCTACAGGCTAGCAAGTCTGTCCCTAACTTCCATCTCGATCCCTCTGGACTCCTATACTAGCTTGGTCACCGAGGTACCCGTACTCCTCGCTTATGTATGCCCTCTACTAGCCAGCTCCACGTTCGGGCCGTCGCTGAGTGTCACGACCAGCGCGTCGCCGGTCATCTCGGTGTCTTCAAGACACTTGACCGCCTCTACCGCCATTACGACTGGGAGCACCAGCGCCCTTTCACTAAGGAGTACGTCCGCACCTGCAAGATCTGCCAGAAGGCCAACATTCCCAACCACCCCCCCTACGGTCTTCTTCAACCCTTACCCATTCCCACTCAGCGTTGGACTTCTGTCTCCATGGACTTCATCGGTCCTCTTCGTCCCCCTACCCCACGAGGCTACGACGTCATCTTCGTCGTTGTCTGCCGGTTGACTAAGCATGTTCACTTCCTCCCTTGCAAGTATGCTAGTTCAGCCAAAGTCATCGCCTTCCTATACTTCAACCGTATAGCCATTCATCACGGTCTCCCCACTAACATCGTCTCTGATCGCGATCCCCACTTTACTTCTCATTTCTGGCATGGACTCCATGAGATCTATGGCTCCGAGCTCCGCCTCTCCTCCTCCTATCACCCCTAGTCAGATCGACAGACCGAGGTCACCAACAAAACCCTTGGGAGTATCCTCAAGAAGATTGTTGAGAATGACTCTGATTGGGATCTCCACCTTGCTCACGCAGAGATTGCTTATAACCATGCTATTTCACCTGCCATTGGCATGTCTCTCTACTACTGTGACTTCGGATACCATCCTCGTCTCCCATCTGACCTTCTCCGTCCATCTCAGATCCATCCTGACACCAAATGCCTTGCCCTCGATGACTGGGTAAAGGAGATGGATGTGCTTCTTAGCAAGGCTCGTGAGAGCATTGTTAAATCTCAGGCTCGCATGGCCACTCGCGCTAACCGCTCTCGCATCGACCATCCCTTCAAAGTTGGTGATGAGGTTCTTGTCGACGCACGTCACTTCCATCCCGAAGCTGACACGCTTCGGAAATTCAGACGTCGATATATTGGACCATGCACCATTCTTGCACCCGCCAGGCCCAATCATGATTGTCCGGTGAGTTTCAGAGTGAAGCTCCCCGATTCCATGTACCGCGCTAACTTACATAACGTGTTCCATGTATCTCTTTTGCGCCCCTTCAGATGGTCTCCTCCTGAGTTCCACGGCCGACCTTACCCTCGCCCCTCTCCCATCATCATTGAGGGTCACGAGGAGTTTGTCGTCTTTGATATCGCGTCCCGACGTATGACTGATGGTGACCCTCCCCGCCTCGAGTATCTCGTTCGATGGAAGGGTTACCATGACGAGGAGTATACTTGGGAGCCTCCCGAGCACCTGAAGCATGCTATGACTTTCGTGCCTGCTTACGATCGTGCTCATCCTTTCCCTTCATCATCCTCCCCTCCTACTTCTCGTCCTTCTACCACTGACCCATTTACCTCAGCGACCACTAGCATTCCCCCTCCTCCATCGATGGGTCCTCCTGCTCCACCGGTACCCGTCTCAGGTCCTCCTTCCCCTGTGGATGTGGTTCCGCCTGTTGTTGCAGTTGACTCCTCTCGCCCTCAGCGTACCCATCGACTTCTTTCTCGCTATCGTGACTGATCTACACCCCCTATACGTTCTCTATCTTTTACTATTCGTAAACACTTCTACATTCAGCTTCTACATTCGGCTTCTACATTCGACTTTCGACCTCAGTGCTTCTCCTCAGTACCAGAGTACCTGTCGCATTATTCCGGACTTCTACTCGGTTCTTGTGGTACTCCCTCTTCATCCAGGCTACTTCGGTTCGACTTCAGTCGGGAGACTCATCAACTGGACTACTTCACTTTTTCGGCTACAGAGTTCCCATCATTCTCACCTATCCACCACCTTCGAGCTTACCCTTCAGTCGCATGATGACCCCTATTTTCCCTGTCTATGTGGGTGTGTTTGTCTGTCGCCCTTCTGCCTTACCGTATGTTGCGCGCCCTCCTCTGGAGTGTACGTTTTCTTTGCTCGCGGCTTTTGGCCACATGTCTATGCCGGCATAGCCCTCTCTCCTTCTAGGCTCACCTTATGTGTGCTCCCTTGTGTGAGTGTTCTTCCCCCTTTCAGCTGGCGGTACCCGTTTGATGGTTTCCATTGAGCCCGGTGCCGTGCTGTTACTCTCCCTCTGAGCCTTATGACCCTTACCTGGTTGTGTGGATACCCCTTTGGAGTTTACTCTAAGAGCTGTACCTGCCGCCTTCCCACCCATCCCTACCTCTGCCATGCGACTGAGTTCCCTTCTCTTTTGTTCAGGTATTGTGCACTGTGTACAGGGCACGTGAGACTGTGTCATATTCTTTTTCGACTTAGGACATTGGTTTAGTTATTCTTTGGTCTTTTGGGCCCTGGTGTTGATTTATATTCAGCCTCTTTGGCTCATGAGACATTTTTCTCTTTCTTGGCCGACACAGGTCAGACATTTTTCTCTTTCTTGGTCGACACAGGTCAAACATTTTTTTGCTTTTTGGGTCAACTCGGACCGGACATTCTTGCATAGATTAGGCTTAAGGCTTAGTCTGCATTGCATCTCTATTCCTGCATGGAGTTTGCTCCGCATCTAGGATTGTTTCCTTCGCCATTCCTTTTGGGTTTCCGCTTTTTCAGCGGATAGCGTGTTTGATGTATCGCTTGATTCACAGGTCCGAGGATCGTGTAGCGGTACCCCTACGGCCCGACAGTGAGACCGTCGGCCTAACCCTGGTCCAGTACCAGGTTGTTCCCGTACCTGGACCTAGGCCGGTATATCACTTCGGCCTAGGCCCAGGCCCTGTCTCTTATACACATCTAGATGTGTATAAGAGACAGGTATATCACTTCGGCCTAGGCCCAGGCCCGACGGTCAGTTGGTTCATTAAGTTGTTCGTTCGTTCATTGAGTCGGACTGGACCTTCACTCAGCTGCTGCTTTTCGTGTGTGTCCATCTACTCTCTCTCTCTCTCTCTCTCTCTCTCTCTCTCTCTCTCTCTCTCTCTCTCTCTCTCTCTCTCTCTCTCTCTCTCTCTCTCTCTCTCTCTCTCCGCACGTGCCCTCTGCACGTGCGTCACAGGGGGGGTAGAAATTGTCTATCTCCCTCGATCCTTACCAGATTTAGGCAGGGGAAGTTGCAAACTTGGGGCTTGTGGATTGGGCGAGGTCAGTAGTAGCATTAGTTTTAGCTTTAGATTAGTCAGACAAGAGCTAGAAGGAAAACTTGTTGCGCGGAGAGATGGCGAGAGTGAGAAGGAGGAAGAATAAGAAAACGCTTATCTCCCTCGTTTCTGGCCGGATTTGGACGAGGAAAGACTCAATTTCGGGTTTTTTTTATAAGACGATTCCGATGGTCTAGTTAATTTTGAGATTGGTTAATTAGAATTAGAGTTAGTGGAGAAGATGGCGCGCGGATCTATGGAGGAATGAAGAAGAAGAGTTATGGCGTCGTGAAGAAAGTATAGCTCGTCCGTTTCTTAATGAAATCGGTCGAGGTGAGGTGTTAAAAAGAAGCTTTGTCTCGCGGCGAGTCACGTAGTAGAGTTAGATTTGCGTTAGGATGATCGGTTCAGGCGGTACAGCTCGTAAGGACTGCGCCGAAAGGGGGAGGCTGTGGAAGCAACAATGAACCTCCCTATGATCTGACAGAAAATTCATCCTCATATTTGCATTCGAGTGGAGCGAATCCAACAGACAAAGAGAAAAGTATGAGCAAAAAGTAGGACGATTGCCAGAGCTCGTAAGAAATGGGGTGCGAGTTGGGTGATGCGCCTAACTGGGTCTTACCGAAAGATTCATTCCGATTCTCCTCATTCACTTAGGAGAAGAAAGGGTGAGAAAGTTGCTGGTGACTTACTTTCAGTTCAGTAAGCACTAGCATCGACGGAGAAGCGGAATAGGGAGACACTGCGATCGGGAGGAGAAAAAGGTCGATGAACCCGGATGCACGGTGAACTTGAAGCTGCATGCATGGGAAGTTGTCACAAATCGCTATTTTCGAAGCTGCAATCGCCCAACTGCTCGCAATCGAGTTCGTATTCGGGATCTCCGTTCGGGGTCTTTGAATTATCGTTCGTGGCCTCTCATTCATGATCCGCAGCGCTAATAATCGGATATGTTTGGGGAAACTTTGGGCTGAGGAGCGAGGAGTAGAAAGGACTGAGAAAAGAGGTTGGTGAGGAGGGAGATAATCGAGAAAGGGGAAAAGCGGAGGGTTTACCTGGCCGACCGGAGTCGCGCGTAACTCTGCGTTTAGGTACGCTGCATCTGGTTGGGTTCGGCCCGAAGGTTCACTCAATTTCGCCCATTCTTGTGGAATGGAGTAGCGTGAGGCCAGCCACGGGAATTGAGGCTTACCTGCGGCTGAACCACTGCCTATCCAGTCTAAACGAAGCGGTGGGAGGCAGTCATCGGATAGCAGACTTACCGGATGAGAGGCGTGTTATCCATTACATCTAGGTGAAGAGGCAGAGCAAGCGAAGCTACAAACTTAGAAATTTATCGATTGGCCATTGTAGCGACCAACTCGTTTAACAAGGCTGCAACAAACCGGTTGTGGGGGTTGAAGATTGACCTGTTATCCAGGTACCATTCAGCCTGTCAGTCTGTACAGCCACAGATCAACCACAAAAGTGCGGGCTTACCTATGGCCAGTACGCTTCGAGTTATAGAGTAAAAGGGGAAGTTGACAAGTGGGGCGAAGCTATAAATTTATCCGTTGACTGACACGCCGATGCTATTGGTCAAGAGAGCAATAGACCAGCCGCGAAGGTACATGTTTAGCTACAGGCCGGTGTGTTGCTCGTCCTACGACGCGGAAGTGGTTCAAGGTGAGTTACGTGGGTGCAAGCTTGCTCATAGTTAATGCATTTGGGGTGGTGAACTCGGTGGGGAGACTTAGTCTTTGGAAAAAGGGACCTTGCTGCGAACAAGAGGACAATCAGGAAGTCAACGGCGGAGGACTCAACGTTAGTTAACCAGACTGATTGTGCGCTTTGGCCACCATTGCGGGGCCCTCAGGCGCATGAGGATATCAAGGCCCTCTCCTGCGAGTTGAGTCAGTCCCCCTCTCGTATCTTGAGAATCTGAAACCCCTCCTTCTGGCCTTCTTACTCTAAGTCTGATCTAAGGTTACGAGAGGAAGACGTCAGGCGGGATTGCAACCCATAGGATTGCATCAAGACTCTGTGGGGAGTCTGCCCAATGACTGCGAGAGCTCTGCCGGAACCTAGGCGAGGTTCTGGAGGCAAGAAACTGAGAGGTATACCACCTTCTGAATGTATGAACCCACTATACCCTCGTTTGACTATCTCCCTCTAGTCTGACTGTTGTATGCATGTGTTTCCCTATGACTTTTGTTTTCTTTTCAGGATTCAATCAGACTAAATGGAAAGAACGTGTGAGAGTGAAGCTTAAGTTTCTTCTTTATTTTGGCTGAAGCTAGACTAAGGGATGAACTTGGGGAAGGTGGGAGGAAGGCAGTTTGCATGCGTTTGACCAGGTCAACCAAGGATTGGGCATTGTTTCTAAGCCGAATGGCCTAGGGCTATGTTTATTTGCCTATTTTCTGAAGGATCAGACATTGTTTCTAAGTTGAATGACATGGTTGCTCTGTTTATTTCTTAGGGTTTGCCTTGCTGAAGGGTTTAATATCTTGTTTCATTCTAAAGAAAGTTTTGTTGTCTAATGCTTAGCATTGTTTCTAATCTGAATGGTTTAGCCTGAAGCCACGCACATAAGTATAAACTGAGTATAACAAAAAATACTTTATTTATATTTGCATGTGAACTGGTAGTTGGACATAGTTTCTAAGCTGAATTGTCCAGCATTAAGCCATATCACTAAGAAGAGAAGGAAAGTCACATAATATAATTGGAAGTAATATGGGCAAGTTGAGCATTGTTTCTAAGTTGCATGGCTTAGTCCCCTGCCCATATTTTTATTTAGTTTTTATAAAAAAGTCAAAAATTATTAAATTTTGGATATTAAACCATTCAGGGCGACTAGGCATTTGTTTCTAAGTTGAATGGTCTAGTCATATGCCCAAAGAATAGAAAAGTAGTTGTGCAACCTGTTCATGTATATCGTAAGGCATGTTAGACATTGTTTCTTAGTTGAATGGTCGAGCACTATGCCATATGCAAGTTGGGTATAAGGGATAAATCATTTGAAGATTTCACAAACTAATCTATGAGGATTTTACTTGGGAACTCGTGAGAATACTTACCAATGTGGTTTTGCCTTGCATGTGGATGAGTGAGTTCACTACTTAGTCTGAGTTTCAGTTTGACAGGTAGTTGCTTTAGTTGCTCGCCACGTATTAGAGTCATGGGAGTTAGATCAATTCCTGCATTTTCTGAGTTAATTTTTGTTTTTAGATCTATTCGCGCATTTTCGGGAATCATTTGTTATACTTGGTTTTGTATAAATCTTGGTAAGCTACTTTCTCTATGGGAAGTGCTGCCGAAATTTCTACAAAACCAAGGAGTTGGTCAAAATTTGACTTTTTAAAGTTTAACTTGTCTAAAGTTTTGTATATGGTTTAGTAAAAATCTGAAATACCTCCTTTACCAGAGGGAGTGCTACCCAAATTTTTGCTAATTCAGAGAGTTAAACAAAATTTAGAACTTCAAAAGTCACAGTTATTGTTAGATTTATGAACTTAGCTTTGTATAAATTTTTGAAAGTTACTTCTCCTATGGGAAGCGCTGCCAAAATTTCTACAAATCGACGAAATTTGTTAAATTTTGTCTTGATAAAACTCAATTCTTATATTTGAGTTCTTATCTAACTTAGTATAAATCTAGGAAGTTTACTTCTTTAAAGGAGATGGTGCCCAAATTTTTACTAATTCAGCGAGTTGGACAAAATTTGACTTTCTAGAGTTTAGTTTTCGTATTCGGGCTAGTATAAATTTTGAAAAGACACTTTTTCAACGAAAAGCGATGCCAATTTTTTCTTAATTTAGAGAAGTTAGATTATATTTTGGCAGATGGCGATTCTGGCAATCCTGAATAGGGGAGATTCTGTCAAAGTCTACCTTTTCTTTGACACTGGTTTAAAGGTAGACTTAGACTTAGTTGGCAGAAGAATCTTAAGTGCGAACGTGATATGAGGATTTATTCTTCATACACTTATAAGTTCAGCTGGGGAGTTGACATGTTTTATGGTACAGGCTTTTGGTGGACGTTTCGATTCAGGACTTGCGCTAGATTCATCTTAATCCCACGAGGATCATCTTTTTTTAGCCGTATGGTTTGATTTGTTGCATTTTGTTTTTACCTTGACTTTATTGAATGGTCATTTAACAAAGATACCGAGTGTTTTATTCTGAGAGTTGCACAAAGAGTACGGTTTGTGTGGCTAAAGCAAAGGGTGTGAGCGTAGAAAATAGTTGAAGTTGACCCTGTGTAGTGCGTGGACTTTGATTGAATCTTTGATGTGTTTGAAGGTATGCTTTCTGGTTCGGACTTTGGATTTGACTTCATGCGATCATATACATATATACGGTTGAGAGAAGTCTCACTATGATTGTGAGAAGTGATCGTCATATATTTATAACATTTTATATATATATATACATACATACGCCTTGAGCATCCGCGTGGCCTACTGTGACTGTGCATAAGAGTTGAAGAGATTATGTTTTGAGAGAAAAGATAAATTTCTTTTTACCCTTTGTTTTTTAGATTTTTTATAAAGTTGGACATTGTAGTCCGTAACAGCCGTTAAGGTCAAACCCCTTGATTTATCTTCAAGCCCTCAATCGTTGGAGCTGGTCTGTAAGGCAATAAGAAACGATTGTCACCACAGGTATGAACATGTGTACCACCCACTCTCTGCAGGGTACAAAAGAGGGTGTGGTTCTCAACCGCACTTGTCGGTTGTCCATTGTCAAGAGAGTAACCATTCAGGGCGCGTGTCAGTCGACACTTGAGTGTCGGACGTTGTCGAGAGCATCGGCTCCCTCTTTTTTGCAAAGCACAGAAACCCTCTTGGCCATGTCACGCAGGAGTTAAACAAAACATAAACAGAACAACTCGGGAACGACGCATAAATAATTTGCGAACCGCCAAGGCAGACGAGGTCTCGTCTTTCCTTCGCCGCTCTAGTGGGGTGCGCCAGCTATACATATCGCGGTCCCCTACGACAGGATAGGTTCCCGCAGGGCATAAGCTTTCCTTCCTTAAGGGGCTGTCACCACCCTTAGTAGCGTATCCCTACCGAGCTACACACCCACGTGCGAAAACTTTTAAATGCAATTGCAGAGGTAGATCAGCCGATGGTGTTTGCTCGTTCGTTGTAGTATAGATACGTTTGGTTAACGCCAAGCGGACCCGAACGCCATTCATTCCATAGGGCGCTGATCTCCTAAGTACGAAGCGGACACCGGTCGACTAGGACGGTCTCAACGAAGCGTGAAACCGCATTTCATCCTAGTCCCTTAGACACACCGTCAAAATAAAGTTATAATAACCACACATAATTACATCAACCTTAGTGGATAAGAACGTATATCAAATTTGAAACGATAACTGAAAGAATCAAAATCATTATTGGATACGTCCAATAACACAAGATAGAAATACAATCCAACCATCTCAGGTCGAACACCACAAAACAATCATACAACCGCCAACAAGGAGTTGGCTACCGACATTAACATTGATGCAACCGACGAGGTAGTCGATCAGCCTTAGTTTTGACTTAATGAGACGCGTTGCCAAAATCATTCATTCCGACCTACCGCCGACCTAAGATTCGCACAGACCCGTCTCCCTACATTCTCAATCTTTTTGGATGATAAGTTGTTTTGCGGATGATTCTTGATCAGGTGCACTGCTTGAAGTGTTGCATGTCTCTCCCTCTAGGAAGTGGTCTGCGATACTCCTCCTCCTCGCCCGAGCACAAGACTCGGATCTTAGAAGTCGGGTCATCTTCACCGAATCGGCAGAGTACCCCTCCCGTAGAATGGTCCACTCTGGTCGATAACAGGGTCGGCTCCTAAAGCAATGAACCCCCATCCCAGATGCTTCCTAGACACAAAGGATATGTCCACTGCAAGTAGTTCTCAATTATTATCATTTCTCCTGAGTTCAGGGTAACTTTGACGAAAAGAAACAGAAGAAGATAGAAAATGAGAACCATTTGGACAGGTTTAGGTAAATAAGGTCATTTGGAATAGAATGGGTCAACCCCGGGAAAATACTAAGTTCTTTTGACCTTATCTGCTTTATTTCGATCGAACTCATTTACGACATGCACTGAATTAATCTTTCTTCGGAACGACAAGTCCTTTTTGACATGTAAGCAAGTGAGAAGTAAAAGGAAGACAATCCTTTCTTTTTTTCTCAAACTCCTTTGCAACCATCTTTCCACCTATCTGCACAGAATGCCAAAAAAACAAGTATAAAAGAAACTCATACAATCTCAAACTCAAGTCTAACCTTTCCATTCACATGCATGCCTCACATAACTTCACTCTACCTTTTTCTTTTGAACATTCAAAAAAACAGGGTCAAGCAAAGTATGGGTTCACACAGATGTGAAGGGAATCTGAACCTGTAGACTTGTGAAAGTCAGTGAAAAATGTTCGACAAAAAAATAGGCTAAACCGGAATGGCAGCCTCGATAATTGATGGGGTGAGGGCCCACTTGAGAAGCCACCCGTACGTCTCAAGGGAAGAAACCCGTTTGAGGTGCTTCCTGTTTATGTGTGTGAGATGAGGGTGAAACTTATGATTATAGAGTCTTGTTTCGCGACATAGATAAAGGTATGGGTTTTGCATAAAATTGTCAGTGGATAACCAAGTTTAAAAGAGAACATGTTCATGTGATGATAAGTTTTCTTCATGAGGAAAACTTGTTTGTGAGGCTCTGCAACCGGTCGTGTCTGATGAGATCAGGCAGTACGGATGCAGGCATTGAAAATTTGGCTCGAGGGTACCTGGGATGCCTAAGCCGAGGGCTAAATCAGCATCGTTAGGGCAACCCCCAATATGGGTTGTTGTCCTGCCCAACCAGGACAGCGGACCCCAGTTTAGAGAGTTAAAAAGTGCTTGAAATTGCCGAGAGAGAAACGGGTGGAAGAAAGTCGTACATCCCGGTCTGGGCAGGGTGGATGGTGACCGCGTGTCACCCTCCTTGATTGAACGCAGGGGTGCCTGCCAGCATGGACTGATGTGACTGACATTGTTGTAGGGAGCGATTCAAAACCCCCGCGGGTGGCCATCACGGCAGTCAACGGCCCTGAGCACACGCCTGTTTTGGTGGGCCCGTTCGGGTTCCTTTGTGTGCAAGGTGCTGACAAAATTGCTTTATCCTACCCTTCTTGGTACTCGGACCGAGGGGGTCAACGTGTGTGAGAGCCGGTGGGTGTACAACCTACAAAGCAGATCAAACCTGAGCAGCAAGAACCCATGCAGGCGTGCCGTCCACTAGCCACGATCTGTTGTGAGAGTTGTTGAGTGTGACCATGCTCATTGGGGCCTGATAGATGGTGAACTCTACATGAGGCCAGAGGAAACTCTGGTTTCCTCTGGCGAACCAGCAGCGACACAGTCGGCGCAAATCGTCCATCGGACTAGGGAATGGGGTGAAAGACTACTTGGACCGATGGAAGTGGGTTCCTTCTGAAGTTTCCTTCAACATAGCGGGAGCTGGTTTTCCTTGAGCCTACTGAGACTCCGCTAGGGAGAGGAAGACGTTGACGATAACGGGGGGAAAGAAGAAACAAGGAAAAACAAGAAGACGAAAGGGAAATTGACAAAGCCGGAGGAGAAAACGGGCATGGGGAAGGGAGAAGTTCATAGCTTGTACGATTCCTAACAGAATTGGGCGTGGGAAGTTGCGGAATCGGGGTTCTTGGAATGAGCGACCTCGAATCCAAAGTCAGTTTAGCGGTTAGTAAGGTGAATAAGGTGGTAAACCAGAAATAAGGCATGCGATGGAGTCGAGGGAAAAGAAGGGGAGGAGAACAAGAGTGGAGATCATGTACCTCACTCGTTTTTCAACGAGATCGAGCGAGGGAGGAATTGAAACGTGGGTTTTGGCATGCCCTGAATTGATTGACTGCGGCAGGTTATGCGTTAAGGCAACGGTTTGGTTGATAGGGGTTGCAAAACCTGCACAATGCATGAATAAAAACTAGTGCGAAAACGGTGAGTAACGAAAGTTTAACTCACGATCCTAAGTGGACTTAGACGGGTGATCAAAGGTGATATAGGGGGCTATAGGAGTGAGATAAGGGGTAGGGAGAGGGAAGCGTCGAAAAGAGTAAAAGGAGGGGCTAACGGTATGGGAGAGGAAAGTCGATGGTAAGGAAAATGGGCGGCGGCACATTGCACGTCTCGAAGAGACTTTAGCAACATATCTTTCACACATGTTGTGCAGTCATCGTGACCCCAGGTAGCTGATGCAGCAAAGGTATAAGTGTGAGTACATGGGCAAGAGTGAGAGAGAGAGAGGGAGAGGAAGGAGGGAGTGAGAAAGGGAGAACGTGCGTACCTTGGAAGACTTGTAATGTGGGATGAATCGAAGATCCCGGTCATGAAAAAGTTGCTCCGAGTCATCGTCGATCCCACCGATCGTTTTTTTCCTTACCATCGAAGTCATAAGTTTGCATTTATCTCATCCTCGTAATTGACGAGGACGTAGAAGCCATCGCCAAGGTTTTGATGTCACTTGTCATGATCGAGGCCGGCGTTTGAATGTGCTTCGTTGTGGTCATCGTTATCAAGTTCATGAAGCTGGTCTCCTTTTAGTTTTCTAGGAGAAGTTTCACTCTTGTTCTTTGCAGTTAGTGAGTTGGTCAGCAGGGGTAAGTGCGCATATAGGAAGAGAAGAAGAGAAACACTCACCAAGCTGATCTGGTTGGCCCTCCTACTCAAGATCCTGAATGTATCTCTTGGAGATCTAAAGGAAGATTCATTCATATTTTGCGTTATTTGTGAGGACTTGAGTAACACTCTCCCGCCTAGTCATAATCGTGCTTGTGTTCGACACACCTATCAGGACCCTTACTTGGAAGCGATCATAGTCAGGGACTCGAGGTGCATCAAGCTGGGTGTGGTGTATCTTACCATGATTTTAGAGGAAGATTCATTCTCGTTTAGTATATTAACTATTAAGATGAATGATGGGGTGGACCTTGCAGTTCATCTACTGTCAGTCGCCTTGTGCTCGTTGAGGTTACCACTTCTTCGCCTTCCCATGCTTGTCGAAACCTACTACTCCAGCGACCGTACTGCTTCGTGTTGTGAGCGGTGCAGGTTTCGGAGTGACGGAGATCCCCACATTGCTCGTACTCAGGGAGCCCGTTGCGAGGTGACAGTCGTAATCGGTATCGCAGTCCCGACCTCACACTACGTATATATCGCATGGTTGTCCTCTAAGCTTGGATGGGGTATGCATGGCCCGCTTTCTATGACGGGTGATACTACCCTTAGTGGCTGCTAATTGGAAGATGCCCGTGGTTCTTGGTCACTGTCATGTTCAACAGTCATAGATTGCCGCTATTGTTGGGTTGTTTCTCCCTATTATGCTACCATGGAATGTTCGAAGTTGTGGTCATTGTTATTTGGAATAACCACTTTAGTTAACAATTGGGATTACTACTACGCATCCGAAGGCTGTTGCTGCGGTGGGTTGTCTCTGACGTACGATTGAGTGGTGGTTGTTGTTCTCAGCACCATCAGACTATTACTCACTCGGACTCTTGTCGCATCGCTATAGGCTACTACCATTTTTTGGTAATTGAGTGGAGGAGATAGTGAGAAGCCTGAATCACGACTCTGCAACTGAGAGTTGGGAGTCGTCATTGTTGATTGGAGTTTGGATTTTGTTGCGACATCAGCTGCCTATTGACGCCGACGCATGCCATTGGCCACCATTGCGGGGCCCTTAAGCGATTCAAGGTTCCAAGGCCCTCTCCACGAGAGTCTGAGCGAACCCCTCTGAAAACTTGAGAGACTAACTTTACTTTCTTTGTCCTTCTCTCTCTCAGTCTGGTTTGGTGTTCGAGAGAGGAAGGCGGTAGGTGGGATTGCAACCCACAAGACCGCATCAAGACCGGAGGTTCACCCACTGATTGTGGGAGCTCTGTCGGAGCCCATGCGAGACTCTGGAGGGAGAGAACTATGAGGCAGGGTGACATGAATCCATTGGAATCTCAATAAACCCCTACTTATACGACACCAGGTTATTCTGTTTGGTTTTGCCTTACGTTTTGATTAGACGGGAAATCTAATATGTGAGGTTAATTCATCCGTCTGTGGTGAAAAGTTACGATATTTGCATGCAATGATCTGAATGGGCCTGGACATGGTGTCGTATCGACTGATCTGGGCGTTTTGCTATTTGTTGCTTGCGATAATCTTGAATAAGGTTGGATGTGATGTCGTATCGACTGATCCGGACACTTTCTCTCGTTTGCCTAAAAACTTGAAACGGGTCAAGATGTGATGTCGTATCGATTGATCCGGACGCTTTGTTGGTGTCTGCCTGAAAGCTTGAAATAGGTCTGGATGTGATGTCGTATCGATTGATTCAAGTGCTTTGTAGACATCTCCCTAGATGTTTGAAATAGGTCTGGATGTAATGTCATATCTACTGATCCAGACGCTTCGTTGATGTGTACCTAGAAGCTTGAAATGAGTCTGGATGTGATGTCGTATCGATCAATCTACAAAATTTGTTGACATATGCTTGAAAGCTTGAAATGGGTCTGGATTTGATGTCATATCGACTGATCCCGACGTTTTGTTGACGTTTGCCTTAAAGCTTGAAAAGGGTCTCGGCGTGATGTCGTATGGACTAATAAGTGCGCTTTGCTCATTTTTGCCTTAAAATTTGAAATGGTTTTGGGCGTGATGTCGTATCGACTAATCCGGATGCATTGCTCTGGTTTGCTTAAAAGCTTGAAATGGGTCTGGGCGTGATGTCATGTCGACTGATCCACGCACTTTGTTGTCATTTGCTTAAAATGGTTTGAATGAACCCGAACATGATGTCGTATCGGCTGATCCTGACGCTTTGCTGAGTCAGACAGTTTGCTTGTTGACAAAAGTCATACTTTCTTTCTTGTGGGAATAGTCCAAGCTACGTATCACCTGCGGCCTGGGCCGTGGGGTCAAACTTGGTGGGTGGCACATTTGTGGCTGCAACGACGGACAGTGAGCCCAAAGTTGCAACCACGATTTTTACGGATATTTCCCCGGCAAAATAAAATATAACATATATATATGGGGTTGTAGGGTTTTTTTAACCCTACAACCCCATATTTGTACTTTCCAAATCGCATATTTGTTAGCATTGAAAAAAATAAAAATTGAAAACTGTGAAAAAAAAAAAGAAAAAAAGATTCTTTTTATTTTTTATTTTTTTGTTGTGTGGGGGTGTATGTGTGTGTGTGTGTGTGCGTGCGTATGTGTGTGTGTGGGTGTATATGTATGTGTGTGTGTGTGTGTGTGTGTGTGTGTGTGTGCGTGCGGGCGAGGGGGAAGGGCAACCCCCCTCCCACCAGTCAATCGGTCAATCATCCAATCAATCAATCAATCAATCAATCAATCAAAATAAAAAAGCAAAAAAAAAGGTGTGTAAGTGTGTGTGTGTGTGTGTGTGTGT
>BFEA01000359.1:1114936-1127474 GCA_003427395.1 Chara braunii | reverse complement strand
CCCACCAATCAATCAATCAATCAATCGGGGGAAAAATGAAAAAAAAGTGTGTATGTGTGTGTGTGTTGTGTGTGTGTGTGTGTGTGTGCGTGTGTGTGTGTGTGTACGTGTGTGGGGACGAGGTGACGACCCCTCCCCAATCAATCAATCAATCTATCAATCAATCAATCAATGAATCAATCAATCAATTAGTGAATCAATCAATTAGTCAATCAATCAATCAATCAACCAATCAATCAACAAACAAAATCCCAATCAATCAATCAATCAAGATTTTTTATTTTTTATTTTTGAAAATTTATTGTTACCCCTAACGCACCCTTTGCCGAATTTTTTTTCTTTTTTTCCTGCGAGGGGATGAGGTTAGGGTTGCCCAACCCCAATCAGCATCCAAACCCCCGCTCCCCCCCACCCCCTCCTCCTTGGCCGTCACGTGGCCGCACGGCCATGACTGAGGTGTCGAGGCGAAAACCTTACAAAGGTATCCGCCCTGGTTTTTGCAAGCGACATTGAATAAGTTTGATCTAAAGTTTAGGCATACTGCGCGAGGCGCGACTGTAGTCTTGGTTTACATTGATTGAGTGGTTGACGAGAGCAAAGAGTGTGTGGGCACGCAGGCTTGAGGCGCGAGTGATTTTAATTGTTGATGATTGAAGAACCGGCATGATCGCCGACCGGATTTTTATTTCTGACTAAACTAGGATTGAAAAGATTTGTCTCTTGATTGGTGTACTTGCTTAAGACTTGGGCGTATATGCGGATGGCAACATCGACAACAATGTGATTTTGAAAATGTTTCGGTAGATCTGCACGTCACGCAGTATTAGTTTATTTAGGTGTTCGTCAAAGCTAGACCCAGCCTTGGGCCTAGCACTGGCGATTATAGCGTCGGACTTTCATCAAAGAGATTTAGGGATCGAGGTCGAGCGGCGACGACACGGGGATATCAGAGTAGAGAACCAGGGACCGAGGGGTTGGGAGCCCGGCGGGCCTATCCCCTCTGTTTTTTGTCGTCGGCAGCGTCAGAACGATGCCGACATTTTCTTTTTCCTCATTCGTCAGTCAAGGACCTTGAGTGTGTGCCTCCTTTTTGCGGGCCCGTTCGGATTGCGCGTATTCGGGGTATTGGCAAGATTCATGTGCCCTGCTCGTTTCGGGGCGTGGACCGAGGGGTTCAACATGCGTGTGAGCCGATGGGTGATTTAGCCCACAAGGTGGAATGGAACCTGGGCGGCAGGGACCTTTTTGGCAGGTACGCCGTCCTCCAACTACGATTTGCTATGAAAAGCCCGAGTGTGAGCATGCCCATTGGGGCACGAAAGATGGTTGATCGGGCTCAGGCGCAAAGGGGCGAATACACCGGGATAGGTCATGGATTGTGAGGGCTAGCCTCATGGAGCCTTCTCCGTTTACGACCTTCATCTAGGTGGAACGGTGGGGGTCCACGTCCTTCCACTCTTCGAAGCCGCAAAGTGGCCATAGCACTCGGGCATAGGTCGTGCGCCTCAGCACTATCCATCTTCGAGGATGCTTGATTCTGCAAGTGAGTTACCACATACTTCTTAGCGGAGTTCGACTTCTATAACCACCGACCTATTGTTTGAATCAGGCTGCGGCGGTGTGGGGTGCCAGGTAGCACGCAGTGTACCGGTGAATGGTCCGCGATAACCGGGCGCTATAGGACGAAGTTGGTACGAACGGGAATGAAGAGAGGAGTAGCGTGAGTGGGAACATTGGGCGATAGGGACGGGTAACAACAACTGTCAGGCACTGCGCTAGCACCAGGCGAGGAGACGAGCAGTTGAGCATCGGGCACGGAATAAGCCCGGACGACTTACTGCGCTAGCGGTGTTCGGAAATCGTAATGATGGAGAACGAGTTGGGCGCAGTTAAGGAGACATGGCTCTCTCGATCCTCAAAGGAAATGAGAGAGGTAAGATGCAATCCCAAGGTCTTGGCCCTGGGTGACTTCGATTATGATGTCAGATTGGGTAGAAAGTTAGTAGAATGAGAATTGGTAGGGAAATGGGTTGCCTCGAGCTATGGAGGAGAGAAGAATGAAGAAAGAGGGAGAAGGCATACCGAAGTCAATTGTAAATGGAATCGAGGAAGGGAAAATGTCATTTCAACATTTTGTGGTTGGGCGAATTCATTGGCGGGGATAGAACGGTGAATGGGAACATGTAAGGGAAGGTAGTGAGAAAATGAGGTGCGCTGGGAAGAGTCGAGGAAAAGAAAGGATGGGACAAAGAGGAATGAGATTCGCACGGTTCGCTCGTTTCTCAACAAAAATGAGCGAGCAAGGATGGGATTCTAGTGCTTTTTAGGTAGGGCAGTGTCGAGCCCATCGGTTCGGCACCGCACAAACGGGGCGCGACCCTCCTGGTCGCGTCACTCAGGAGTTGGTCTTATCCTTGTCGTGAATACATAATGGAGCTTCCGCAAGCCGCTCGGACCGAGTGCACCAGCCATACCTCTCGCGAGCCCTTACGACAGGACAGGGTCTACGCGAGGCACAACTTACCTCCACCTTGTGGGAGGTGTCACCTCCCTTCGATGGGCATATCCCTACCGAGCTACCAGTCCACAGTACGAAAGTTAATCATCTACAATCGCACAGGTGGACCAGTTAAGGACGTTTCTCGTTCGTTGTAGCATAGGGGATACGTGGGGTTTTACGCCTCTATCGGACCCGCACGCGAACCGACGCTTTGGAGGGTTGAGGTCCCAAGCGCGACCCGTCATCGGTCGATTAGGACGCTTCCCATACACCACGCGCACACCACTCTAAAGACATAAAATTTAGAACACACATGCACACGCACATATACGGAACGACGCAGAACAAACAACGCGACAACACTCATAGTCCCTTAGTAGCCATCCCATAACTTTCAGATGCGGAAATCGGTTAAGCGATGCGCGCGAGACTTAGTATAAAACCGCGCGGATAAAGGGTCTTCCCATATCAACTACCAATGCATGAATACGCAAGCAGTCGCAATGATGGCGTACTATGTAGTGCCCATAATCAAGCGGTCCCTCGTGGATCCGGGTACGCATAATCAAACTCGAAATATCATGAGGGTCTACCCCTTCACGATATTGCACGGCTGAAGGAATAGTCGTGCAGCCTCTGCGACACCTCCGGCCTTTAGGCTGAGTGTCTCGGTAGGCAGGGCAAATAGGTTCTGCGAGGGGGGTGATCCCTTCCATACAGAGCTTAGGACCTGGGATGTCTTGGACAAGGGCCTCGAGTCCAGGTCCAAGACGAACGTCCGACTAAGAAATTTTAAGAAGTCCTAAAAAAAACGGGGTTTTCTTTTCCTTCTTAATCTCAACCGCAATTAAACCCTTAAGCGTGAGCCCCTCAGGCCACGCGAACACCCAACATAGGTATATACATGTATATATGTAAAGGGGCAATAAGTATGTGACCATCACTTTCTCACAATCACAGTGCGACTCCTCACAACCATATATATGTGTGTGATCACAGACAGTCAAATCTAAAATCCGAACCACAGAACATACCTGCAATCACATCAAAGAGTCAACCAAAAGTCCACGCACTACACGGAGTCAACTTCAACCAATCTCCATACTCATACCTCTCGCTCTAGTCATGCAAGGCCCAGCCTTTGTCCAACTTTCCATAATTAAATACTCAGTACCTTTGTTAAATGGTCATTCAATAAAAGTCTGAGTGAAAACCTTAATACAACAACAAAATAAACCAGGGCTAAAACCTTTTAGGTTAAGTATTGAGGATGAATTGGAGTTGAGTCGTAGACTGACGAATCGGCGACCGACCTGTTATCAGTGATAACGAAAGATAATCCTTGTGATATCAAACTGAATCTAGTCTTGATCTCGAATCAAACATTCAAGAGGACCTGTAACATAAGACATGTTAATCCCCAAGCTAAATCTATGAGTCCGAATCGAGAGTAATCTCAATGCCTAAAGAAAAAGGTAGATCTTTGACAGAATCTCCTCTATACAGAGTGGATTGCTAAAACTGTCACCTGACAAAATATAATCTAACTCCTCTCAACTAAGAAAATTTCAGCAACGCTTAGAAAAAATGTCTTCTCAGAATTTATAATAATTCAAATATGAAAATAAAAATCAAACTCTAATTCTGGAAAGTCAATTTTTGTCTAACTCCCTGAATTAGTAAAAATTTGGGTAACACTCTCTTTAGAAAGGAAGTTTTTCCTGATTTTTACTAAGTCAGATATGAACTCAGAAGCAAGATCTGAGTTCAACTAAGACAAAATTTAACTAATTCCTTAGATTTGTAAAAATTTCGGCAGCGCTTCCCGTAGAGAAAGTGTTATTCCAAGATTTGTACAAAGCTAAGTTCCTAGTCTAAAAAATAACTTTGACTTCCCAAAGTCCAATTTTGTCTAACTCCTTGAATCAACAAAAATTTGGACAGCACTCCCTTTAAAAATGAAAACTTCCCAAATTTTTACTAAGTCATGTATATAATTTAAACAACTGGGCCTTTGAAAGCCAAAATTTGACTAACTCATTGATTTTCCAGAAATTTCAGCAGCGCTTCCCGTAGAGAAAGTGACTTACCAAGATTTATACAAGACCAAGTATAATAAAAGATCCGAAAAAATGCAGAATTTGACCTAAGTAAAAAAAAACTTAGCTCAGAAAATGTAGGAATTGAAACTAACTCCTATAGCTCTAGCATGTGGCGAGCAACTAAAGCAACTACCTATCAAATTGAATCTCATACTAAGTAGTAATCTCACTCAGCCACATGCAGATCAAACCACAAATGTAAGTACTCTCATCATCCCAAAGCCATCTTGTCAAACAATAGTCCATAATCTCTCAATGATTTACCCCTTTATACCCAGATTACATAGGGCATAAAGCTAGATCACCCAAACTTATGGAATATGTCTAGCTCAGCCATGGAGTATACACAAACACAGGGCACAACAACTTTTTTTTTCTTTGGGCATATAACTAGGTCACCCTAGTCTCCCTGAACTGTTTAAGTATCCAAGTTTTATATAATTACCTTCACTTAGTCTTTTGAGGTAGCATATAACTGAACCGATCATCCTTAGCTCAAGATTCAGTTTGCCCCTTCTTACCACAAGTTTATTCTTAATTGGTACTCTCTTCAGTTGGTGATAAGCTATAGTCAGACCACCCAAACTTATAGAACCCTGTCTGACTAGCTTGTTCATAAGTAGGATAGTAATAAAGTATAATCAAATTATAACATTTTGGTTTCATCATGTGCGTGACATTTGAACGAAGACCACCCAAACTTACGGAACGTGTCTGGTCTTCAGCCTGATTCTTTCTCTTAAAGCTAAAGCAGGAAGAGGTTAAGCCACCCAAACTTATGGAACATGCTCAAACCTCCTCGTTCAAAACAAAAAGAAACTAAAATGAAACTCAAAGTAAACAAGGCGACCAAGTCACCCAAACTTACGAAACATGCTTTGCCCCTGAAAAGTCATCCACAGGCAACCCTCGCACGTCAGAGCAACCAGACCACCCAAACTTATGAAACATGTTTGGTTCTCCTGGCAATCCAAAATAAACATAACACTGGGTCTCCCCAAACTTATGGAGACTTGCCCAGCCTTTGATTGACCCAGTCAGACACAAGCAATACAACCTTTCTCTCATCCTTACGCAACCCCACAATCTGCATTCAGTCAAACAATGAAACTAAAACTGACATTGTGCATACATTCCTTTACTTAGTCTAAATCATGTCTTGAAAGTGAAACTCAAAGTCAAATTAAGGGTGCACACAATATACTCGGTCAAAACACAACAAGGAATATAGATAATGGGTTATAGTTGGGTTTATAGAAGGAGGTGAAAGGTTACCTCTCATTTCCCTGCCTCCAGAACTCCTCCTGAGTTCCGGCAGAGTTCCCGCAATTGGTGGGCTGACTCCCCACAGAGTCTTGTTGCGATCCTACGGGTTGCAATTCCGCTTGTCGCCTTCCTCTCTGAACAGGATAAGACTGAGAGTAAGAAAGGCAGAAAGAGGGGTTTCAGACTCTCGAGATACAGGAGGGGGACAAACTCAACTCGCAAGAGAGGGCCTTCTAATCTTCATTCACATGAGGGTCCCACAATAGCAGCCAGAATACACAGCGGCTTTGTCACACTGGAGTCAACCACCAACTGTGGACTTCCTGGCGACTCTCCCACTCACAGTAATAGGCCCCCACCTTTCAAAAGATCGCAGCCTTTTCGCAGAGCTTTAAGGCCCAAACTGCATTGGCTCCAACCTCAGGACATGGGCTGTTGGTTCAAAACTTAGTTCCCCTGATTTCAGTAGTGAGGCAACAACGCAATCCCCTTAGCCATGCAGCAGGTGGCGTGCCCACAAACGCTGGTTAATATCCTCTCCAAAGCCCAACAACCGTACATATTGTGGCTGGCCTCACGCTACTCCGCACAATCAGATGGGTTGTGTATTGGCCTGGTGGATCAGTCAACACGCAGATTCTTACCTCGTTGTTCACCTACAGTTAGTCGTCCGGTAGGATAAGCAGCTTCCCAGCCAACAGTTAAGCCCGTACCTTTGCGGTTCACCTCTTGCTACTCCAGCTTCACCCGGTAGATACAAAATCCTACAACGGTGGTCCTGGTAACTGCGAAGTCATGCAGCAACAATCACTCCTCGCTGCTTACTAAATATGCTAACTAGGATTGGGTCTTCCGAATGACCTTCCAGAAAGGCACACCAGTGAAACTGAGTTAGCAGCCAGTAGGACGAGTACGAGCGTCGAGACCAAGTGTATGCAGCACGGGGACGACTCTAATGCAATAAACAAGTGAGCCGCTCTCGCCTTTTTTTTTCTTTGAACACTCCTCGGTTGAACAAGATGCACTAGCTTGATGAGCACACCTTACGATCATGGTGAGAACGACCCCCTCGATGATGGTAATCACGACAAGCAAAGCAACTGATGAGCAGTAACACGATGATAACCCAACCACGATCGTAAGGACAGTGGCCAGAATGGGAGCGGACAGCAACTCTCCATCCGACTCTCAAGCTCACCCATCACTCAAAACGAAGAACGTATCTTCCGCTGGGATGTGCAAAGATACATTCTCCCATAGTCGCTTGCTGTTGCGCCCGTCATGTACGTACTAAATCTCCCGTCAAGAGAATGGAGGCATTCACATCATTCTGAATTTGTTCCTCCTGAGCGCGCAAGGAAAAACAGGTAGAGGCTATCTGCAAGAAAAATAAAACGAATCTCCTGCCAAAATATGGCCAGGTACATCCGTTGTTCCTTATGTATCAAGCCGAGTCATTATCCCCATGCCCAAAAACAGAATCCGCCACGACTGTTAGGCTCGCCGTCCTTTCAAACCATGGATTCAATCCATCACTCGCCCATCTTCATTGGGGAATAAGTAAGATCTTTGCTTTGCAACCCTCTATATCCACCTTCTTCTCGTACCTCGCTTCTCCACTACCCCTCGTTCTACTAATCCCTCGCTAAAACTAACCTCGGATTTGAGGTCGTCCGCCCCCAAAACTCCTGTCCATCACTTTATTTTACTCGGTTTCGTTAAGGATCGAGAGAAACATCAGCTTCCCGCTCCTACCATATCCACTTTCACGACATCTCCGCGCACCGTTTTCTCTACTAACTTCTCGTTCCACTAACTCCCTCCGAGAACTAACTCCACAAACGAGTTCCCCTTGCCTTCACTCGCTCGTTTTCAATGAGAAACTAGCGAGTCATGCGAACTCCACTCCCTTTGCTCCCGATTTTCCTTTCACCATAGCTCCGTGCAGTAATTTTTCTTACTAACACTCTTTCAGCTACTCTATCACTCAATCTAGTCTCACCACCGTACTCGCCTCCTGATCTCATCAAGGACCAGGCAAAACTTCGTTCTCTCCTCTACTGTGCTTCCTACGCACTTTCTCGTCTAGGTTCACTCACCTTCTTCCTCCTTCGCACTCCTCTCGCCAGTCCCTTGTTCGTAGCGCACAGTCCAACGAACTTGTGAAAATTGTTTCGCAGTTTGAGCTTTCCGAAGGAAACTTAGAGAAGAACCAACTCCTACGTGGTTTGATCAGTCTTTCGTTCCTATACCTTAGATTTGTCGAACGGTTTGCTCGCTAGTCAGCAGGGAAGTCTTCACCTTCGCAGCTACTTTCACGCTACCTCCATCGACAGTACGAGCAACGTACTCGTCGAATTGGTAAACTTTCAGTCGTGCGGTTGTTCTCACACTACTTTTCCTGATCGAGCGAGCATCATATCGGACAGCAGGTTGGTCCCTAACTTCTCGGCCGGCTCATGCTTCCCCCGCCGATCGGACATACGAAATCAGAACGAATCCTCCTACTGAAAACAGGAAGATTCATCTGTCAATAGCTTCCTTTGCGCGCATCTGTACCCATGCTACCACCGCCTGATAGGGCAGATAACCCATCTACTATCTGGTAAGCCTCTACACCCACGGCTGCTTTGACAGTCAAACTATCTGGGGGAGGCTTCGGATAGAACGAGCAGCCAGGCCCTTCGACTAACCTTCTGCCCCTACATCGAGCAGATTAAAAGCGTACTCCCCTAGGTAGCTCAGCCCTGCAATCCAAATCTACTGCAAGTGGCAGACTCCCCTTGGTAGCTTAATCATATAAAAGCATAGCCCTCTGAGCAGCTCAGACTTGCGACTGACGTAGTGCTGCTTGTAGCCCAGTCCATGCAATTTTTAAATCCAACTCAGCCCGACTGGGCGTTTAGTCACAAGTGACTTATAGTCCTGCCCTCGACCTACCACAATTTGGCTGATCAGACCAAACCACGACTCGTCACGTTGTCAAGCCACGATGTTGTCTATATTGCTTGCGCAATGCTAAGACGACTCTCCGACTTTTGTACCTAAATACCCCCCAACAGTCATCCTGGCTAGAGCCTTTGGAGTGACCCAATACTTGACTTAAATATTTAACCGTCTCATGCTCATGATAATAGTATATATAATAATGATAACAATCATAATAACATAATAATAATAATAATAATAATAATAATAATAATAATAATAATAATAATAATAATAATAATAATAGTAGTAGTAATAATAATAACCCGCTCATATTATCATATGCCATGGATGATGGTGCGGGCCACCCCTTTAGAATTTTTTAATCGTCATAATATAACGAACGAGGAAAAATAAACTGCTAGCACCGTTCTGACGCGCCGCCGACTGCAAAAATCAAGGGGGATAGCCCCGCCGGGCCCTCAACCCCGCAAAGGAAAACCAAGGGGGATAGCCCCACCGGGCCCTCAACCCCGCGATTCCTTCGCGGAGCTCCCACGCTCCCGCACCGTGCTCGCTGACCTCACTCCCTAAATCTTTTTGAAGAAAGTCCGACGCCGTAACCGCGAGTGCTAGGCCTTAGGCTGAGCCTAGTTCCAGTGGATGCTTAAATAAACGGATATTGCACGACGTGCAGACCTACCGAAACTTTTTCAAATTCACGCTGTTGTTGATGCTATCCTCCGCACGTACGCATAAGTCACAGGCAAGCACATCAATCAAAAGAAAATCTCTTTAGTCCTAGTTCAATTAGAAAATAAAAATCCGGTCGGCGATCACACCACTTCTTCAATCATCAATAAATAAAATCACGGGCGCCTCAAGCCTACGCGCCCACACACCCTCTGCTCTAGTAAGCCATCCAGTCAACGTAAATCACGAACACGACTACTCTTTGCATGGTACTTTTAATCACGCTTATTTTTTGTTGCTTGCAAAAACCAGGGCGGATACCCTTGTAAGCGTAGTCGCACCGACAACGGATCGAATGATGAAGACGGATTAAGAAGAAGGTTAATAGATTAAAACTTAGTAAGAAAACAAGTTGCGTGAAGATGGCTGAGGCAAGAAAAAGGGAAAAAGCTTGGGAAGGACAGCGAATCTCGCCCGTTTCTTGACGAAAATGGGCGATCGAAGATCCAATTCCGGGGATTTAAGGCGTTCATAACAAGGTGGTCGGAGCAGATTTTTGATCCGGGTACTCATTTGGCTGCTATGCACGAGAGAGGCTGCGCGTGGGAAAAACGGCCAGTGTACCCGACCCTTTCTTTGTGGAAGATTCATTGAAAATTCTGGTCATTTTATCAATGGAAGAACCATGGGGCAAGTCGCGGGGTCAGAGACTTAGCTGTTTCGCGGTGCTTTGCTTATCCTAAGGGATGCCTCGGACCACATTCCAGTGAAAAATTCATGCTTATCTGGAGATAGCGGTTAAGGCCGCGTTGCTCGCACTGGTCGGGGTCGGGGTATGGCTCATTGGATCATTAATTCCAATATTGCTCTTTATGGTTGTCGCCACCACTTCATCTAATGTCAACGAGCTACATTTCGACAGGGGGTCGTAAAGAAACTGAGAAGGTGGTAAGCCGAGCTAGTTCTGTTTCCATGCTCGGTTGCACACCATGTGTTAGACAAGATTGTGAAATAGCAGGGATGCGACTTACACTTTCGGTATTTTTGAAAGATTCGTTTTTATCTTTACGCGATTTGTGCGAACTTGCGAAGTGACTTCAAGTTATCGTCTCCAAGCTGTGATCGCCTGATGTAAGGCTCTCGGTAGAAGCCATCTTTATTCTTTGTGCTTATGATGGTCTCCTTCAGCCGTGAAGCAGCCTCTCCGGTGTAGGCTTGACTGGGTTGTGACTGAAACCGAGTTTTGCCTCGGGAATGTAACAATCTTCCCCATACTGTGGCTTTTCGGACTAGCTGTTGTTGAGCCACGATATAGGCAGGTTATGCTTGCACTGCTGCTGATGATGAGAAATATGCTCTCGTTGGTGTTTGGATTCGGTATTCTAGTCTTCTAGTGGGTAGAAAATCAGTGGACAGTGATTGCAACTCTCGAAACAGTGGTTGGCTTCTCACCTCCAACGTGAACGTGCATTCTGGACGTTTATCATTTGATCATTACTCGGGCTTACACAGAAGTGAGAGGGAAAGCGAGAAGGGGGGGGGGGGAATCGGGCGAGTACCTGCTCATTCTGGAGGTTAGCAGAATGAGAGTTTGTGGTTGCCTTGGTTGCTGTTGTGACATGCTCAGTCAACGCTAAGAGGTTGTGGTGGTGGACTGTTATCGGAGTTGAGGGGCTTCAAGTATGTATTGCTATTGGGCATCTGATACCATTGTGAAAGGATATCAAACAGCGAACAGTTGAGTTTCACGATATAGTTTGACCGGAGTTTAGTTGCACACTTATCATATGTCTAGTTGAAGACCTCACATGTTGGCCTGTGCGCCACTTAACTCATTGGTTGGAAAAACAAGAAACTAATCATTGAGCATAACATCTCTAGGATGGGCTGCAGCAGACTGGTCAAAAAGAACGGCGCCGTAACCTTGGGAAGTGATTTGTATTTGCAAACGGGGGTCATTATTGCAAACTCGGAGGTTCGTCATAGGGGAGTTGTTTAGTAGTGTGACTTCGGTTTGGTCGACGGCTTGCGTATCTGACCATCATTGCGGGGCCCTCAGGCGATTGAAGATTACAAGGTGCTCTCTTGGGAGTTGAATTTGTCCCCCTCCTATATCTCGAGAGTCTGAAACCCCTCTCTCTATCCTTCTTAATCTAAGTCTAATCATGTTACAAGAGGCAGGCGGCAGGCGGGATTGCAACGCGTAAGACCGCAACAAGACTCTGTGGGGATTCGGCACACCAATTGCGGGATCTCTGCCGGAACTCAGGAGGAGTTTCGGAGGCAGGGAACTAAGAGGTAACCATAGTTTTCCTTCTATAAACCCGGTTATAACCCCTATCTATATTCCTCGCTATGGTTGACTGAGTATATTACCTGCATCCCTACTTGACTTAAGTTTAACTTTCAGGACACAAACCAGACTTAACTAAAGGAAAGATTGTGTAAGTTCAGTTTCAATTTTGTTGTGTTAACTGAAAGCAGATTGTGAAAAAGGATTGCGTCTGGGGGAAAGGTGGGAGAAAGGTTGTATTGCTTGAGTTTGATTGGGTCAACCAATGGGTGGGAGAGTCTCCACAAGATTGAAGGGTCCAATACTATGTTTATTTTTCGATTGCCTGAAGAACAAGACAGGTCCTCATACGATTGGGTGGTCCGGTTGCTTTGACTTGCGAGGGATCCCTCTGTTTGATTTTCGGGGACCAAGCAATTTTTCACAAAATTGGATGGCTTGGTTGCCTTGTTTTATTTTAAGTTTCCTGATGTTTATTAATATTTCTTGTTTGTTCTGTGAGAGGATCAGGCAAAGGACCTGACAGGTTTCCAATTTTTGGTGCTCTCGTCTGGACCCATGAATATGATAGAACCAAAGGGAAAAACTTGTTTATACTTCTATACTATTTGAATTATGGGTAGCACTACGTACGTGTGCGCGGGTTGCGCGTACACGCGACACGTATTCCTGTACGCGACACGTACGCGCGTACACGCACTCCCGTATTGGAAATATGTAAAAAAAAAAAAAAAAAAAAAAAAAAAAAAAAAAAAA
>BFEA01000359.1:1062088-1075358 GCA_003427395.1 Chara braunii | reverse complement strand
AAATGTTTACTAAATCAGGGATTTAGACAAAATTTGACTTTCTAGAGTTGATAATTATTTCAATTATTCGTATTTGAGCTAATGTAAATTTTGAAAAGGCAYTTTTCCWAYGGGAAGCKTTGCCKAAMTTTTCTTGGTTTAAAGGAGATAGATTGACAAGTGACGATTTTGGCAATCCACCCTAAATAGGGGAAACTCTGCGAAAGGTCTACCTTTTCTTTGGGTATTGGCTTAGGAGTAGACTCAGACTTAGTTGGCATATAGTCTTCGACTCTTTGAGCGAGAATGTGCTATAAAACTTTATTCCCCATACACTGATAGTCTAGTCTTGGGTATTGACCTATTTTGTGTTACAGGTCGTATTGATTGATTCGATTCAGGATTTGGGTCAGATTCAAATTGATCCCACGAGGATCATCCTCTGTTATCACTGATAACAGGTCGGTTGCCAATTCGTCGGTTTACGATTCAAGAAACGTTGCCGAGCACATCGGTCCGGCACAGCACGCGGCAGCGCGGGACCCTCCCGGCCGCGTCACGCAGGAGTTGTTCTAAATCCTCGTCGCAAATATATATGGAGCTTCCTTAGGCCGCTCCGGCCGAGTGCGCCAGCCATACCTCTCGCAAGCCCCTACGACAGGATAGGGCCTACGCGAGGCACAACTTACCTCCACCTTACGGGAGTTGTCACCTCCCTTCGGTGGGCGTATCCCTGCCGAGCTACCAGTCCACAGTACGAAAGTTAATCAGTTGCAATCGCAGAGGTGGACCAGCCGAGGGCGTTTCTCGTTCGCTGTAGCATAGGGGGTACGCGCGGTAATACCCCTATCGGGCCCGCACGAGAACCGACATCTTGGGGGGCTGAGGTTCCAAGCTCGACTCGTCGTCGGTCGACTAGGACGCATCCCACACACCACGTGCACACCACTTTACAAACACAAAAATAAAACACACACACACACACATACGAAACAACACAACACAAACAACGCGACAACGCTCCTAGCCCCTTCAGTAGTCATCCCATAACTTTCCGATGCGGAAATCGGATAGGCGCCGCGCGCAAGACTTAGTATAAAACCACGCGGACGCAAGGCCTACTCATATCGACTAGCAATGCAAACGTACACAAGCAGTTGCAATGATGGCATACCATGTAGTACCCATACTCATGCGGTTCTCGTTAATCTTGAGGGTCGCATTCGACACTCAAGTGTCGGCTGACACGCGCCTTGAGGGTTAGTCTCTCGACGCTGGACAACCGCCAAGCGCGGTTGAAGACCACACACCCTCTTCTGCACTCTGTGCAGAGTGGGTGGTACACAGGTTCATACCTGTGGTGGCAGTCGTCTCTTACTGCCCTGGAGATGAGTCTCACTCCAGGCCTGAGTAGAAGTCAAGGGGTTTAACTTTGACGGTTGCCACGGACTACAACGTCCAACCATAAAATCTCCAACAAGCAAAGGATAAAAGAGGATCTTCCTTTTCTCTCAAAGACGTAATCTCGCTAACCCTTACTCACAATTACAGTAGGGTCTCTCAAATACTCAGGGTATTTGTAAATATATAAGGGTTGATTATATAGGACGATCACTTTTCATAGTCACAGTGAGGCTCCTCTCAGCCATATATGTATGTAATCGCAGGCAATCACATCCAGAGTCCGAACCACAAACGCACTTGCAATCACATCAAAGATTCATCCAGAAGTCAACACACTACACAGGGTCAACTTCAACGATTCTCTGGCCTCATACCCCTTGCTTTAGCCGCGCAAGCCTCAACCTCAGCGCAACCTCCGCGCAATAAAAATACTCAGTATCTTCGTTAAATGGCCATTCAATAAAGTCCGGGTAAAAACACAACAAAACAAATAAACCACAGGGCTAGAGCCTTTAGGTTGAGTGGCAGGAGTGAGTTGGAGTTGAATCGTAAACCGACGAATCGGCAACCGACCTGTTATCAGTGATAACAGAAGATGATCCTCAAGAAATCAAGTTGAATCTGGTCTTGAACTTGAATCAAACGATCAGGAGGACCTGTAACACAAGACAGGCGAATACCCAAGCTAAAATCATAAGCGTATGGAAAATACAACTCCATAACACATTCTCACAAAAAAAACTCATAATTGACTAAGCCCGAACCTACCTCTAAGCAGTGTCCAAAGCAAAGGTAGACCCTGACATAATCTTCCCTATATATAGTGAATTGTCAAAATCGCCACCTATCGAAATATAATCTAACTCCTCTAAACTACGAAAATTTCGGCAGCGCTTCCCGTAGGAAAAGTGTCTTTCCAGAATTTATATAAGTCCAAATATGAAAGCAGAAATAATATCTAACTCTAGAAAGACAAAATTTGTCTAACTCCCTGAATTGTTAGAAATTTGGGCAACATTCCATTAAAAAAAAAAAAATTCTCAAACTTATACTAAGTCAGATATGAGCTCAGAAAACAACTTGAGTTTAACTTAGACAAGATTTAACTAACTCCTTAGTTTTGCAAAAATTTCGGCATCACTCTCTCTAGAAAAGTGTTTTTCCAAAATTCATATAAGGCTAAGTCTAGAATCTGAAAATAACTTTGACTTCTCAAAGTCCAATTTTGTCTAACTCCCTGAATTAGCAAAAATTTGGACAGCACTCCCTTTAGAAAATGAGACTTTCCAAATTTTTACTAAGTCGGATATAGAGAATAAATAAGTTGAACTTTGACAAGCCAAAAGTTGACTAACTCCTTGGATTTGTAGAAATTTCGGCAGCGCTTCCCGTAGAGAAAGTAGCTTACCAGAATTTATACAAAGCCAAGGATAACAAAAAATCCCAGAAAATACGAGAATTGACCCAAGTAAAAAAACTTAGCTCGGAAAATGCAGGAATTGAAACTAACTCCTATGGCTCTAGCACGTGGCGAGCGACTAAAGCAACTACCTATCAACCTGAAACTCAGACCAAGTAGTAGTCTCACTCAGTCACACGCAGGTCAAACCACAAAAGGTAAATACCCTCGCCACCCCAAGGTATACCTGAACAAACAATAGTTCATGATCTTTCAATGCTTTAACCCTTTATACCCAGCTTACTTAAGGCATAGGTCAGGCCACCTGAACTTACAGAGCGCGCTCAACTTAGCCAGGCCTACAGTTAGAATACCTAAACTTATAGAGCGTTCTGACTCAGCCAAGTATACACAAACAGAGGGCACAACTACTTCTCTCCTCTTTGGGCACATGACTAGACCACTCTAGCCGCCCTGAACTATTTAAATAGTCAAGTTATATACATCTCTCTGAACTTAATCTTCAAGTGGGTGTAGGGTTGAGCCGCTCAACTTAGAACACTGCTCAGCCTGCCCAGGTTTACCTCCAATTATATCTCTTGATTATACTTTCTTCGGTTATGATAAACTATAGCCAGGCTACCTAAGCTTATAGAGCGGTCTGACCAGCCTATTCTCAATAGCATAGTAATATAGTATAATCAAATTATATCCATTGGGTTCCAACATGTGCGCGACATTGGGTCAGACTACCTAAACTTATAGAGCAGTCTGATCCTCTGCCAGGTTCGTTTCTCTCTGACCCAGTCTGTGCGAGGCAGTAGGCCAGGCTACCTAAACTTATAGAGCGGCATGTCCCCTGCCAGGATTATCCCCTCAGAACAAAACATGAGAAGGTTTGAACCACCTAAGCTTATAGAGAGGCTCAGACCTCCTCGTTCAAAATCAAAGAAACTGACCAAACTCTCAGACAAACAAGGCGACCCCGGGCACCTAAACTTATAGAGCGCCCCGAGTCCCTAAAAATCATCTGCGATCAACCCTTGCAGGTCAGAGCGGTCAGGTCACCTAAACTTATAGAGCATCCTGACCCTCCATGCAACTCACAACACCAGGTCTCCCCAAACTTATGGAAACATCCCAGCCTCCAGAGCTTCAGGCTACCTAAGCTTATAGAGCGGCATGAGTCTCCATGCAATCCAAAGATAAACAAAGCGTTGGGTTTCCCCAGACTTATGGGGATCTCCCAGCCTTAACGACCCAATCAGACTACACACAATACTACCTTCCTCCCAACCTTCCCCCAGATGCAACCCACTTCATTCACAGTCTGCTTTCAGAAAATCAACAACTGAAACTGAGATTGCACACACATTCTTTTACTTCAATCTGACTCATGTCCTGAAAACCAAACTCAAATACAGGGTTCACACCATACATTCAGTCAACCATAGAGAGGTGTACAGATAGGGGTTATAGTTGGGTTTACAGAGGGGGTCAGGGGATTACCACTCAGTTCCGCCTCCAGGACTCCTCCTGAGTCCTGTCAGAGCTCCCGCAATCGGTGGGGTAACCTCCCACAAGGCCTTGCTACGGATCACGGGTCACAAGCCCGCCTGCTGCCTTCCCCTCAGAACCAAAAGACCAGACTTAGAGGAAGAAGGGCAGAAGGATAAGGTTTCAGACTCTCAGATCCAGGAGAATTGCCCTTAGACTCGCAGGAGAGGGCCTTGTTTCCTTGACTCGCCTGAGGGCCCCGTAGTGGCGGCCAAACAACGCAGCAGCTTGGTCGACCGAAGCCAAATTACTGAAACAGCTTCCCCTGACGAACTCCCGAACCGTAGCACTAACCTTCTTCGTCACCACCCCACCACTTTACAACACTCTCGCTCCCCCGTTTCAAACAGCGCAGTAGTCCATACTAAGCTTAGCAGCCACTGCAGCAGCACATATAGTTAATGGAGCTGCAAAGGCGCTGCGGTGGTCAGGATGTGCCGTGACGAGCAGCGCCAGTAATAAGCGCATCAGCAAGTCCAACTGCAGTTATGAGCCCCTTCCTACGTAACAACACTGGCCCATAGTAGCCAGCAGCAGCTTGCACCTTCGCAGCCTCTTCTTGCTGTAGCTTTGTTCAGCAGTAAACAGAGCTGCCAGCCAAAGAAGTGATCGAGCAGCCTCACGTCTTGCCCCCTTCTGCTGCCTTGCTCAACAGGGCAGTCAACACCTCGGCCAGTAGGCAAGCCCCTGCCCCTGTTGCTGTCCCCCGCCGCTTATCCTTGCTCAGAGGGCCAACCAACCGATATATATAAAGGCCCCTGGCCGTCAACACGACAAGGTCTGCTCGAAGTCCGGGGGGCAGTGGCGAGCTTGAAGAACACTACCTTAGCTAACAGCAGGGTACGGGCGGAGGGCAATGAACACTATGCCGACGAGCAACACCGTGACCGCAAGGAGCAGCCACGTATGTGGCCAATAGGTAAGTCTCCCTCCATGGATGGCCACAGGCTGTTTCCACTAATGGGATGAGCAAAATTGAATGAATCTATCGCCAGAACACGGCTGGGTACATCCCCCTTTGCTTGCAGCTCCCGCTTTCCCACATGCCACGCTCAACAGGATGAGCAACGCACCGGCCACCAGGTAAGTCTCCACTCCTTCAATCAGCGTCACACCCCCCCCCGACAGAATGGGTAAATCCGAATGAACCTGTCGCTGGAAGCCGACTAGATGCTCTGCCACGCTAGTAGTTCGTTTTCCCCTGGCGCAGTCTCACTCTCACGTAACTTCGATTCTACTTGACCCCTCCTAATTCTAACTTCATCATTGAATTCGCAATATTTAACAACCTCAGCCTAACATCTTCTTTCACTCGATTCTACCAAGAATCGAGTGCAATCTCGATCCTTCCCTCCCTATCATCTCCGCCATCGCCCCATCTCGGCACACTAACCTCTCTTACTAACTCCTTTTCTACTACTTTTCTACTAATTCTAACCTTAGATTCAGGTCCGTCATAGCCCAAAACCCTTATCCTAACTCTTCCCCCGCTTAATCCCGTTGTAATGCACGAGAACTACCCCTCTTCCGGTGCACCTCACCTTCCACCTCTGTCTTCCTTTACTCTAGCCGCACCTATCGCGTCTTCCCATCCCGGTTCACTTCACTCTCACCACCCTTTCGGTTTCATCCTCCTCCTCCCGGCTCACTGCGCCCGGTAGCGACTGATCCCTCCCGCACGCAGGAGTTGCCCCGGCGCTTCGCTATTCTGAGGGAAGCTTCGGCGGGAACCAGCTACTAACGTCTCGGTGAGTCCCGCCTCTGCACCCAAGCCCGGCGACCGATCGGTACGACAGTATTGTCGTGGCCTCCGCCACAGTGCCCCTCTCCCCTTACGTGCGCGGCGCAGCTGCCCGCCCGGTTTCAATCGTTCCTCCGCTACCTCACACCGTGACCCGTCACCTTGCCATCCCCCTTTTTGAATGCACCTGGCGCCACCGGCGTCCAGGTTCTTACCCCGTTTTTCTGCCACCCCGCCTTGCCCCAATGCGCTGGCGCCCGTTACCCGCTGTGCACTATCCTTCACATGCACCCGGCCCTACTTCTATCGGATGCCTCGTAGAACTCGCACGAGGCAGTGGCCCACAACACTACTAGAGGCCATACAACTGCCTCCACATGCCCCTAGCATGTTTCACATCCAGGTTCCTTCCTAGGCTCCGCATATATCACCTCTACATAGCTGGCCGCGCAGATCTCCTCTGTATCCCCCCCCCATTTCCAGCAGAAGCCCCACCGGAAAACCACGCACCAGCCTTAACGGACGTCCCGGAGGACTCAGGCCACCCGGCTCGCTCTCCTCTTCAAGGCCCCAGCAGGCATACTCACCCCTACGGCCCTAGCAACAGATCACGGGATCAAGGCGCGGCCCTGCGGTCCTGCCCTGGGCATGGCCCCCCTTATCTTTCAGGTCCTAACAACCATGCTCACTCCGACACCCCTCCCCGTATCTCAACGCCGGTGACGGTCGGTGTTCCTACAGAGAGAGCCTGTTAATCGCGTCCCCTTTCCAACCCACGGGCTAATCACCCACGGCCTACAATGTAGGTTTACTTCTCAAGGCCCGCACACCCCTTAAGCCGGGTAGGGTAAGGGAACTCTGCCAACATCCCATGCACATAGGAACCCGACCGAACCACCAAAGTGAGGCGCTAGACCAAGGTCCTTGACTACAGTGGCGGTCCTTAAATCCGGCGCCTCGTCCGAGTCAAGGAATGCCGGGGCCTAAAAATTTAAATAAATAAAGAATAATAAATAATCAATAGAACCACAGTAAACCTTGACGTCACACGAACCTAGGCCGTTGCGGGCCTCGCCACGCCATCGACATCCCACGCCCGCCAAAACTCCCGCAATCAAACACGCGGAAACCTGGTTCGCGCTTCTATTTTCCTCGCATACGCCGCTTGTCGCATAAAGTCACACTATCACTGTCGACGCCATCCTCCACACGTACGCCCAGGGCACAGGCAAGCACATCAGCCAACAAGATGTAATCCTTTTAATCCCTATTTTAATCAGAAGAAAACAAAACCTGGCCGTCGATCATGCCGACCCTCCAACCATCAAGAAATAAAAAGATCACGCGCGCCTCAAAAATCCGCGCGCCCACACACTCTCTATCCTAGTCAACCTTCCAGTCAACGTAGGTCACAGACGCAGCCGCGCCTAACGCGGTATACTTAAACTTTAAACCAAAACTATTTTCAGTCACTTGCAAAAACCAGGGTGGATACCCTTGTAAGGGTATTCGCGCCGACAATGCCATCGGCTGGTCCACCTCTACGATTACAACTGATTAACTTTCGTACTTTGGACTGGTAGTTTGGCGGGGATATGCCCACCGAAGGGAGGTGACAGCTCCCGTAAGGTGGAGGTAAGTTGTACCTCGTGTTGACCCTATCCCGTCGTAGGGGCTCGTGAGATGTATGGCTGACGCACTCGGCTAGAGCGACTTGCGGAAGCTCCATGTGTATCGCGACGAGGTCTGCGTGACGCAGCCGGAAGGGTCCCGCACTGTGCGGGACCGATGCGCTCGACAGCGAGGTCGCGTCCATGGCCATGCATGGCTACGCCCAAGGGGATACATAAAGTACAGACAAATGTGTTTAATGTTCAATATATATTTGACTTAGAATGACTTGGAAAGTTAGTATTTGTCAAGAAATAAGATACAAGGCTCATGTTTAGGTAAGAGAGGGAGGTGTGATCAGAACAAAGTAGAACATGAAGACTTTGGTGAACGAACCCTTAATTTGCAGTGGCTGAATGAGTTGTTGTTCACATAACATGTTTGTTCGCAATGTTTTTTTTTTTTTCACAACTTTGTTTGTTTTCTACTTTAGTAGGGTAGTTTGTTAGTGCTCGTCTTGTGCTTGAGCGATAGGCAAGTAGTGGTTTATTCTTGTTTTCACATTACCTCTTTGTGCATGATTCCCTTAGTAAGATTTTGACACACTTCTGAGTTATTGAAAATTATGGGACATATGGTAATTAAAGATTGGTTGAAACAAAAAAAAAAAAAAAATTGTTGTCATAAGAGACTAGCGTAAGCCAAATTTCCTAATTGACTTGCGATCCTTTCTTGGATTGGCCAACTATTATAGGAAGTTCGTTACAAACTTCTCCCCCATAGATGCCCTTATGAGGAGGCTTTTGAATAAACAAATTATTTGGCCTCAGGATAAAGATAGTGAGTCTGCGTTTAGGAAGCTAAAGGATGTGCTCACTTACTATCCTCTGTTGAAAATTGCAGAGTCATCCTTACCTTTTGTTGTGACCACTGGCGCAAGTCAGTATGGGATTGGGGTTGTATTGCAACAAAATGATGGGAAGGGTTATCGACAAGTTGAGCTTATGTCGTGCCGACTCCCTTCGGACAAAGAAATAAACTCAACCTATGAGAGAAAATTATTCACACTGTTGCAATCCCTTAGGTACTGACCTGGAAGCACTACCTCATAGGTAGACACTTCAAAGTTTACTCACACCACGGGATTCTGAAGTGGCTCAATATGCAACCTCGTCTTACTGACAAACTTGCCAGATGATCGGCTATCATTGTCACTTATGATTTTGAGTTGAAAAGTATAAAGGGTAAGTACAATATGATATTGACGCTCTCTAACGAAGAAGTGATTTCTTTGGAACAATTGTTACCTACTTAGATATTGGAAACGACCAGAAGGGTAAGATTAGAAAGTGATATATTACTGATCAGATCTGGCAACCTATAATAGATAGTATGAAATTCAATCATGAGCATTTCCCTGACTACTAAATGGCAGACGAAATATTTTCCTTTATTGATGGAAAATAACAAAGAATTTATGTTCCCCATGAAGGCCTACAAAGAGTTTAATTCTTGGTGAGTGTCATGACACAGTGGGACACTTCGGGCTTAAAAAGACGTGACCTGGAAGCACTACCTCATTGGTAGACACTTCAGAGTTTACTCCGACCACGAGATTCTAAAGTGGCTCAATACGCAACCTCGTCTTACTGACAAGCTGRCCARATGGTCGGCTATCATTGCCACTTATGATTTTGGGTTGAAAAGTATAAGGGTAAGTACAATGTGGTAGTTGACGCTCTCTAACGAAGAAGTGATTTATTTGGAACAATTGTTACCTACTTAGGTAACTGTCTCTTATACACATCTAGATGTGTATAAGAGACAGGAGAGAACCTTTTGCATTGTTGCAAGCTCTACTGACATGGAAACACTACCTCATTGGTAGACACTTCAGAGTTTACTCCGACCACGAGATTCTAAAGTGGCTCAATACGCAACCTCGTCTTACTGACAAGCTGACCAGATGGTCGGCTATCATTGCCACTTATGATTTTGGGTTGAAAAGTATAAAGGGCAAGTATAATGTGGTAGTTCATGCTCTCTAACGAAAAAGTGATTTCTTTGGAACAATTGTTACCTACTTAGATATTGGAAACGACCAGAAGGATAAAATTAGAAAGCGATATATTACTAATCAGATCTGTATGAAATCCAATTCGAAGCATTTCTCTGACTACTGAATGGCAGACGGAATGTTTTCCTTTATTGATGGAAAAGAACAAAAAACTTATATTCCCCATGAAGAATCTACAGAGAGTCAAATTCTTGGTGAGTGTCATGACACAGAGGGACGCGTTGGATTTAAAAAGACGTTTGTCAATGTCTGAGAACACTTTGTTTGATAAGGAATGAAGAATAACATACTAACGTACGTGAGAACATTTATTGTGTGCCAACGCAACAAGCCATCCCACAAGAGTCTCTTGGGTCAACTGAGACCACTACCAATCCGTGAAACACCATGTGAGTCGATTTTCATCGACTTCATGAGCCTAACAAAAAGTCGAAATGAGAACAGTCAGGTAATGGTCATCGTAGACAGATTATCTGAGTACCATTGCCCGCTAAAGCAAGAGCATAACTTATCATTCATAAGTTTCAGACGCAATGGGTTTCTTAGTATGAGTTTCCTACAACCATTGTATCTGACAGAGATGTGAGATTCACCGGAGAATCTTGACAAAAACTTATGGAAGCTTACGACACTTGATTGACTATGTCATCAGGATGATATTCTAATACTAACGGCCAAACTAAACAAATGAACGAGTTGTGTCAACACTCTTATGCATGTATGTGCGCTTTGACCAGATTGGTTGGGATGAGAACCTACAAAAGATTGCAAGTGCATATAGTAATGGTGTATACACCTTTACATGATGCACAACTAATGCAGTGCATAAAGGTTGGCAACAACTGAGGCTGAATGACTCGCTAAAAAGGGAACGAATTCAAAAGTTGCCACAAAAAACGCGATAATTAGCATTTCCCTATGAGCAAGATATTCAAAAAACAAAAAAGAATATACAGAAAATCCAATAGAAATTGATTGAGCAGACAAACAGACATAGAAGGCCTACACATTTCAAAGAAGAAAATATGGTTTAGGTTAAATCCAAAGAATTCTCACTTGAGCAAAATGTATCGCAGAAACTGTTACCCGTCTTCTATGGACCCTGATAAGTTATCAAAGTAATAGGGGACGTCAGTGGACCATCCTACTGAATTGGCATTCCCCCTCATCTAAAGACCTACCCGGTCTTTCGCGCCTCTAAGTTGTTACTTTACCTCGAAGAACAGAAATTCCCCAACAGACCGTCCTCATTTACTCCTTCAATGGATGGCGGGTACCAAGTACAAAATATACCTGACACATGGGTTTTTCTCCAATGGAGCCATAAGAAGACCGCAAAAACAATACAAGGTAAAATTCTCTAACCAACCTTTGACAGAAGTTCGCTGGTTTAACAAAAGATAATTTGTACCTACTGCTCCTGATATCAGTTCTGCATACGAGAGTCGTTTGAGGACAGATAATGCCTTAACTAAAAATTTCTGCGATGGAACTCGAAATCGGCCGGGATGGAATGTTGTACTCCGCGTGCAAATTAACATCCTGGGGGGCAATGGCCACGCCCAGACCCTCACAAGCCCGGAAAAGATCAAATATGCCTTTGGAAAAAACCCAAATCGACAGTTGACAAAAATGCAAATAGCTAACACGTGGACTTAGGCCCAAATCCGAGAAGTCAAAGTCAATGCATAAGATTTTATGGCAAACGATCTGAAATGATTTAATGGTGATCTGCAGGTTCTAGAAGATTCAGGCCTAAAGTGGTCAAGACCGAAACTGGGACAAATTAAATATGAGCCGTCGACATTGGGAAGAGGTTGGACCCCCACATGGACAGACGCTGACCCTGGACAACGCGAGTCAACTTTTTATAGAGTTGACCTCGCCACTGCTTGGTCATTCCGTCGTGCGAGTTGCTTGTGGCTACGACGCTGAGGACACTGGTGCCAAACTGCTTTGTGGGCGCCAACCAGATAATGTAGTAGGAGATGAGAGAGAAGGTAACCATTGCTGTGACCATAGACGACGACGAGGTAGTGAGGAGAGAGAGAGAGTGTGGGTGAGGTGTGATGTCGTGTGCGCGTATCTGATCTCATTTGATGTGATGTCGCCGATGATTTTGCTCGCTGTCGGAGGATCACTTATCTGCGAGAAGCTGCAGTTACATCATCCACGTATCATACTGTGCGCAAATTGTTGACGTGGCAGAGGTGGGATTGGCGGAGAATAGGGACTTGACTGCTGCAAGATTCTTCTCCCTCCCTCCATTTGTCTTTCCTCCCCCCCTCTCTTTTCTATTCTGGATATTGTTGACTTGGAACTTTACATGTGGAAATTAAAGATCATGTACTCTAATGACTTCGAATTGATGGACTTGTTGGAATGATTATCTCACGATATTGCATGACATTGTTATCTGACGACATGATTGTTTGACAAGACTAGGCTCATTTTATATATATATATATATATATATATATATATATATATATATATATATATATATATATATATATATATATATACACACAATAGATATCAACTTGGTGGGAAGCTACAGTCCCATTTGGAGCTTTCCTGGGTATAAGTGACGGGTGTCATAGCCAGATTTACCGATCCGTGAGACTCTGAAAGTGCAAATGCGCGGGCCTAGAAAATGTGATCTGCGATGTGAGAAGCGCCTTTTTTTTCCTTCTGGCACCCTCTTTTGCTAGGCATAGAGCGCAAACACCCCGGCCACGCTCGTACGCCCGATGCTCCCTCCAGCGCCACCGTGCCTCTCACTACTACACTACCGCAACCCTGGTTGTGTGGGTGCTCCGACCATTAAAATTAAAACTGATATGGCAGCATTGCGTGCTGCTACCATTTTTTGCGTTTTTTTTTTTGTTGGAAGGCGTCAACCATTCCCTTGACACTACCGAAGGTAGCTCGGTAGTACGGTGGTCTCCCGCAACCGACCTGTGCGCCTTGTGGGCGCTGGATGGACGGCAAGATGGCCCTATCACCTGCCGCGTGATGGATGGACGCAACAATCTGTTAAAAGGATAATGTTCTGGCTGTCGACCACGATCGCCCCTCTCCATCACCCTGGCCATCCCCTTTGTGCCCATGACCGCACAGTGGCAAGGAGGAGTGGTGGTTACCTCCGTGCCTGAAAAGAAAGTGAATCCCGTTCCCGTGGAAAAAGAATCCTGTTCCTGTCCTTTCCTCGTCCAGCATGCCCCTACTATTGACTTACCGTGAGGGCATGGGTGCGCAACCCGTAGTTCGTTTGTTTACTATGTGGTTTGGGAAGGGTAAGGTGATGATTATGTTGTATGTATGTTTTGTCATGTTTGCTATACACAACTCGAAGAAAGTGTGTGTGGGGGGTCCCGGTTGGTGCTTTATTCACGATGTTCATGGGACGCTGGACCCAGTTTCCAGCAGGTGGCGCTCCCCATCAATAGACATGAGAATGTATATACGTGTGTATGTGAGTGTGTGTGTGTGTGTGTGT